>CM076973.1:26785960-26818460 GCA_039105355.1 Benthosema pterotum | reverse complement strand
AATCTATGAACACATGCTGCCTGGAGCCACTGCTTCGGTCACATACACATAGTTTAGCACACGGTAGCAGCTTTAGGTGATCTTGTTTCAGCCATTACGAAGGTGTGACATGGTATATATCGGGGTCACAGCGAAACACAGAGGTCAAATGGAACCTCCTGACAGGACAGCTGCCTTCCAACTGTGCAACTTAAAGAGCATTCCAGCAAATATGTCCTCAGCAGGAAGCACAACAATTACACTTTACAACTTTGGTGACTAAGTGGCCTCTAGAGGCCTCGGCTGGCACAGCACACCTGTTACACACATTTAGGAGAACGCATTCGACAATCGCTTCGGAGCCGGAACCTCTTCAGGAGGCATCAAGTCCTGGTATATAAACATCTTATCATGACATACCATAAAACACAAAAAAATGAAACTATGGTATTCGTTTTTTTACATGAAGCAACAATGCTCCCCATGCATAGTTCCTCCTATAAAATAAGCAAAGCTTTCAAATGTAAACTATGAAATTCCCGAGCCAAAGGCTTTTTCCGTGACATTTTGTTATCTGGCCTATAGTATCGGGTGTCCTGCGGTTGATTCTGAAGCGAACGTGCCGACAACCAAGAAAATCCCGGCAGTTACCTGGTGTCTGCTGACATTGAGTGTCAAACTGGGTGCTGAGAGCCGGGAGGCCAGGTGACTGTCTCTCCGGACAGCTTGCTTGGACCAGGGACAGAGCGACATCAGAGATCCAACCGGCTTGTCATAGGAGCAGCCAGCCAGCGAGTGAGAGATGTCGGCCGCACAGGCTGCAGGGAAAGTCTAAATTTACAACAGCTATAGCTTACATCATGGTAGCCATATGTTGTTGTTGTTATGATTTTTTTCCCCCCATGGCCGAGATACCCCATCCACTGTTAATGCATTCTTAATTACATAGCAAGGAACCTATGGACAGAAGCCCATTCAAACAAGAGCATGTTGTTCCAATTACTTTCACCGTCATTTGGCAGAGACCAGACGCTGTGTTTGGATGTGGGCATGCATGCAGAGGAAGTGTCATAAGACTCACTGTCAGAGAGGTGAAATAATACGAGAGAGAGCGCGGAGGGGGGACACTGGAGGGAGGGGGGATTGTGTTGGCTTGGACAGCTGAGCCAGACCAGCCATTTTTCCCCCTGCTGTCCCGTAGGAGATATTTATAGGCAACAAGCCACTGAGTGTATAGAATGCACAAATTTCTCATTGGCTGTCCTGCTGTCCTGCCCTGTGGCATGTTACTATACTATCTTTTATGGCTTTCCACACAACATCCACATACATACTGTAAAGCTGGAGTATATACACTGTATATTTCACATGTTGCTTCATACTGTGAAAAAAAAACAAATGGCAACAAGCAGAGGCAGCAATCAGGGGAACCAGCTGGAGTGTGGAGTCTTCCTCCACCGTGGACAGCAACATCAGAGCTATATTAGTGTACAGGATGACGTAGTGATGCTTCCCGCACCCCGCCTTCAGCCCGGCTCTCCTTCCCTCCCTCTTCGTTTCACATCTCTCTCTCTCTCTCTCTCTCTCTCTCTCTCTCTCTCTCTCTCTACCTTCTACACTACACCGCCTCTACCCAAAGCAAGCATTGCATTTTACCATCTGTCAGCGCTGTCAGGCCTGCAAATACCAATCACACCCAGTCACACCCTACGATCATAGGGCCTCTGACCAATGGCAGCCCAGCTCCCTTTCATATGCTCCTATCCCACCCACTGCACCCACGTCACTGTTGCGTTGCCCTTGAGCACCAGTGACTGACTACCAGGGAGCAGCGTTCCTATACCCCTCGCTTTCCGTACAACCATACACTTGCTAAATAAAAAGTATTACATTTTGAGTGAAAACTTTCCTGAGGATGTCATTAACTGTGTAAACACCAAAGGCACAAAAGGTTTAACCACTTGAACGATGATATAGGGGTAATATTGAAATGGTTCCACCATACGGGAGGGAAAGAAGGAGTGGTCAAGTGCAGGGTACCGAGGGGGCACCTACCCATTAACATGGACAGGGATATATTGTCAGGAGCTATTGTCAAGGTTGAGTGTATTGCTCAATTTGACAATAACTAACTGGGGTAGTTAGCTAGGTGGAGTCAGGGATCGAACCGGCAGGCTCCTTCTGATTCACTGATTGCAATCCAGTTGCATCAGAGGTGGGTTGACGTGCATGGGTTTGGAAACAGGTCCGCCCAAGATTGTAACAAACTTCAATGCCTTTACAGAGAAGATGTCACTATCCAGGTTTCATCTTTATAAATCATGTACATATGAAATCATATAAATCATGTACATACTACAGTCTTAGTAAATGATGTTGCTGTACTGTACTGATGCTGTACTGTTCAACTATTTCAGTCAAAAATGGTAGCATTCTACAAAAATACATGAAGTAGTAAAGCATAAACTCTCACATACTCCCAGAAAGATCATGTCCCCTGGGACATGTCAGCTTTGAGGTATGGCCTCTAGGGAGGTCTGCGATCCTCTCGTGCCCCACTCACCACGCCTATGAAGCCAGCTCCTCTCTCTTTTCACCACTACTGAACTACTGAAGAAGTGCATATGATTGAAAGTGATAGGTAACCACGACAAGGATGCATAGTATTCCCTGTGTGACGCCTAGCACACTATCAGGTGAGAGACAGAGAGGGTGGAGAGAGACAGAGGTAGAAAAAGGAAAGAGCGTGTGTGTGTGTGTGTGTGTGTGTGTGTGTGTGTGTGTGTGTGTGTGTGTGTGTGTGTGTGTGTGTGTGTGTGTGTGTGTGTGTGTGTGTGTGTGTGTGTGTGTGAGTGAGAGAAAGATTTGACATGCGGTGATTCAGTTGACATTTCTTTATAATGCATATCAATTGATTGAAGACAATTTAGCATAGCGTTAGATATGTTTCTACTGTGCTCATGGCATGTAGAGTATGAGGATTGCAGGGCAGATGGCCAGGGAAACAAATCTTGAGAAAAGGTACAAGACACACAGATCCCTAAAGCTACTAGCCTGGGTGCTGGATTTAAAGGTTGTCATTTAAACAAATGCAACAAGTTCAACGGAATGTCCACACATCATACATACAAATCATCAAAACATTCAGTTTAAACTACAGCAACATTATGCAATTCACAACAGCACATTATTATCAAAAGAGCACAATGAAGAATATGTACCGTGTGGGCCTTTGAATCATTTTCAGACGATTTATAATCCTCTCTCTCTCTCTGATGTATACAAACAAACAACTTTTCTCCAGGTATTCAGTTCAACCTCTGACCCTTATTAACATATGACGTCATGTGACACTCTGCAAAGGGTACATTTTTACCTTGACAAATAACATCTTGACAATTATATTTATCCATAATAAAACGAACCCCACATTTCCAAGAGCATACATAAGCAAAACCATATTCATATTATTTATGTTTCTGAAACCACTCTTTCTGGGGCACTGGGGCAGGGACAATTATATTTTCTCTATATTGTTTCTCTCCCTACCCAGAGTGCACAGTTTCATGCTGAGAATCTCAGATTGAGAGATTCGAATCCTCATCCCAGCCTTTTCAAAAATCCAGGGTATTGTCCTTTCAAAAATCCAGGGTATTTCCCTCAGGGTATTTGATTGGCAATACACATACTGTATTGTCAATCAATACAGTAGGTGTACTAATAGAACAGCAGAGAGACCACCCCCAACCATTGTATTAGTTATATTGTTTTATTATCATAGTGGAAAAAAACAGTATTCACTAAAGAGGTTATGTGGCAGGTTTAATTGATTAATGGAGAGATTTTACGAATAAGTCAGATGAATAAAATATTAATGGGTACTGGAGAAAAACAACTGTGGCTCAGGAAGTAGAGCAGATCCTCCAATCATCTCCTATCTACCGTACATGTTTAAGTGCCCTTGGTCAAAGAATGCCAAATAGCTCCAGATGTGCTTGACTGCTGGTTGTGCCTTGCATGGTTTCTTCTGCCATCGGTATGTAAATGTAAGCACCTTGGGATAAAGGTGCTTATTAATGCACCATTTACCATTTTATTTATAAGCATAGACAGATTCTGTGTCTGCTCTGCCTACATCTTGGTACAGTATCTTCCTGAGAAGTGCTGGCCCCTGCATTGTGTAAAGATTGATTCAACCTCTAAACTTTAGAGGTTGAATCAATCTTTACACAATTTCCACTGTGTCATGCATGCACGTCATGGAATACTCTCGCCACTGGGAAGTGAAATTAAATGGTTATGTTATGCTGATTTTAAAATTATAGTGTCATAATGCAAGGGGCAATGGAGATGGTTGAAGACGGACACTGTGCAGATGGCAGATGGGCGGAACGAAATAGTTAGGGAAAATTGCCAGTGATATGCCAGTTACATGACGCACAAAAAAGAGACATACTCACACATGTGCATGCGCCCAGGCATACCCACATATCGTCACCTTCTTAAAATAATCGCCTAAGTCATTTTTTCCAGGTTTTTCAGGAAACACACAAAACACCCCAAAAATTTTTTGGGGGTGTTTTGCGTGTTTCCTGAAAAACCTGGAAAAAATGACTTAGGCGATTATTTTAAGAAGGTGACGATATGCAACGGGCAAGTAGATGCAAGTCTGACAGTGATGTAAAGAGTGCCACCGCCATATGGCCCTGCATGTCTCACCAGAGGAAAGCCACTGGCATCACTAGACGCTCAAATAGCCATTAGTGCAAATTAGCCCAAACAAAGGATACAAGTGATTTCCTAACAGCTGCTCTGCCCAGAAAGGAGAAAAAAGCAAAGTGTAGAAAGGCTAAAACTCCAAGTGAGAAATCCTCTTCAAAGCCAGTGAACAGAATGGGTTGGCTATGCACTGCAGTTACGATCACCAAGGGATGGCTCTCACAATCAAATAACAATTATTTCAATTTAATACAGGTATGTTTGCGATTATTTTTTCACTATATAAAATGTGCTTTCTTTCTATAATTTGAGAGTCATAATTTAAGTTTGGAATTATAACAACATTAGTCATTCCTTTGAGATACTTGTAATTAGTTAGTACAGTGGTTCCAAAACTGTAGTGGCACAGGCACATTCTAGGGTATGAACACCTAGGGATGGACCTCGATAACAATACCCGTTAAAATCTGATAACAAGCTTATTGAGTACGCTTTATCAATATCCTTTGTCTTATCAAGCCTGTTGCTGAGCATAGCAGTCCATGACATCTTGTTTAACAATCAAGACAAGAGGTGATCAAAAAATAATTGTAATCGCCCATGCTGGCACAAAAATGTCGATCTAAAAGGCATTACAGACGGGGACAGATAAACGCCTGCATTATCGCAGCGATTCCACTGTGCACCTCACCTGATGACTGGCCCATAATCGCTCAACGTAAAAAAATAATTGATTTTATATATATATTAACATATTACGTGAATACCAGTGAATACCATTACCAAGTATATGCAGAATATAGCCTATGCTGCATATATGCCATATCTTTGGTTGTGCACGTACAGTCTCTTTCTCATGGATCCTTCATGGTGTGCTTACCGACCTGCAACAGGGCCTTGTTTGTTTGGAAGTTGTCCAAAAATAGTAGCTAACTTTCATTACCTGGCATACCTATGTTGGGCATTCTTATAGCAAAATGTTGAATGCAGTGGTACAATGTAGATACAGATTTCTTTCATAAAGCTAAAAAAAAATATGCAAATAGCCAATTGACAGGCGCACAACAAAGGTGTAACATGATTCAACAAAGCCTGTTGTGAGCTTGCAGATCAGCTATTTGTTGTACGAGTAGTGTATAGTATGTGTGTTCATGTGTGTGCACATGTGGAGGGTCTCAAATTTTGTAAGAAAGTCGCCAAGGAACACAGTTTGGGAACAACTGTTTTGTTGGAACACATGGCTGTTGATGGACAGACTCTGACTGTTTAGGGAATCTCACACCACCCATGAATTTTCCTTTTAAATAGTTCACAATAACGCAGTGAAAATGTATACGCCAATAAACCATTTCAAATACTTTTCAAAGGTAAACTGAGGAGACTTCAGATCAGTCTGGGATAAGATGTGTCACGTATAAATGAAATTGACACGGTGGGATCAACATTTATTTGTCTTGTGAATCCCTGACTGGAGTCACTTCACAACATCTGAGAAGTTGTTATGTTCTCTGTAAGATGACACATTTTCACTTCATGGACACTGACAGTGTGCTCACATCACATTTAAAATGATCAATTGTTGTCATCAACAAAGAGAACCATATAACCATCTAAACCCTCATGGATAACATTCAGGTTTTGCACACATTCATTCGATATCCTCTTACCCTATAACTAGCCATAACATTAACCCTAAGCTTAACCCTTACAAGTATAGCCTAACCTTAAGTCACTGCTAAGAATGAATTTCCCTCCGGGGACCAGTAAAAATGTATCTTATCTATTCTGATCTTATCTCACGATATACAATAACATGTGACACACTAGTCCCCATCAGCTGGTTTCAATCCCAGCCACAAGAATACACATTACGCATGCATACACGCACAGATCATACAAACAACTTCACGTCAATTAGAACACAGAAACACACTCATGAAACATCAACTTCAACACCAGCCAACCCACTCAGTGTGTCACACACCAGACAGTCACAGTGTACGCACTGGACAAACACACTAGCCAAACATGAGACTGTCCTCAGGAAACCATATGGCAGCAAGCCCATCAGATCCACATTGGATTTGTCATTACAGTCAATGACTTAATACCAGCTATCATCAAGGTTCAACCATCAGCAGCCAGACACTGTCTGCCCTTCTCTGCTTCCCTTCTTCCCCTGTGGCCAATGATATGATTGATGACCCAGAAGAAGAATGAATAACAACGAAACTATAGCATCCCTTTTCTGGGTGCAAACATTCAACAGCAGACAACGGCAGATCTACAAGATTACAACATGTCACAACACTATATGTTGCGAGTCTGCACTACAGTGTCAGGGGATTCTAGTAAAGTACCGCGTTTAAGTAGTTAATGAACAGTGTAATGTGCGGCACTGTGGTGGCTGTGATGGCATGCTGACAGAGACAGAGGCAGAGAGACAGAGGCCTGTTGCTGATCATGAGCCCCACTGGGCCTTTGAGGTGGCAAATTAACATGCCTTATTGTATACACCAGGGGTTTTCAACCAGTGGTCCGGGGACCACCAATGGTCCCTGAGAGGATTCTATTTGGTCGGCTAAATGATGGAAAGTTGGTTAACCAGATGTAACTCTTTGAGAGCGTAAACATGAAACCAAATGGACCCACAAGGGTCCATTTGGTTTCATGTTTATGCTCTCAAAGAGTTAAAATATTCATCATGTGAATTAGCCCAAGTCTACACAACTAGAGAATGTAGAAGATTAATGGTAATTTTGATCTATATGTTTGCCTGTTTTGTTTCCCAAATCCAGCCGGGATTTGTGGACAAAAGCAAAATAAATGTTTAGTTTTGGGGTCTGTTGGGCTAAAATGTCCTCAAATGGTGGTACGTGGCTCAAATGCTGAATAAATAGTCGCCCCTGGTATGAAAAAGGTTGAAAACCACTGGTATACACCGTTCTCAAACTGTCAGGCAAGCACTCCTAAATGGTAAATACTGCAGTTATACTGTATATCACACAGACGTGGCACTGTGGCACGGTGGTGACTCACAGGTAGAGTGGTTGGATGAACACAGGCTCTCCCAAAGTTAGTGTTGTGGTGTCCCTGTCGAGCAAGAGACTTAAATTGTTCCCTGTGTGCTGGTTGGCACTTTGCATGCTTTCCACTACCATTGGTGTGCGAATGGGTATATGGAATCCAAGTGCCTTGGATAAAGGCACCATATAAATGCACCATTTACCAATGACTGGGGGAAACCAAGCAAGGTACCAACTGCTACATCAGGAGCAATTAAAGTTCGGTGACTTGCTCGAGGACACTTCGAAACCAACTCTGGGGGAGCCTGGGTTTAAACTGGCAGCTTTGCGGTTACCATCCAGCCCCATCTCCTGGTATTTACTCTTCTTACTGGTAATAGACCTTTAGATAAGTCCCGCCCTCTAGTCCAACCTAGGACACTTTCCAGCCGGGCTCATTCATTCCAATGTAAATATCATGGACTTTACACAATAAATACTGGTTCATTTTTGAAACCAGACCTTCAAAATCTCTTCCAAATCCATCAAGAAGGTATGCCCTCTGCAGTGGAAAAATGTGTGTGTGACATGTATTTTTTTAAACAATGCTTTATCATGTAGGAAAGTTAAAGGTCTATTATAGAGGTCTCCTAGAAATGGAGACTAAATACAGATTCTCCAAAACCAGAATAGAAATATGAGCGTTACATAAGAATGATCATGACATCATCATAGTCAACAAATTCATTCCACCTCCAAACGTATTTATACATGAAGGTAAATAAAGAGTCCAAAAATGGGTTGATGTTAATGTGACAGCCGGTGCTGTGCTGACTCACCCACCACCTGCACAGCCTGTCATATGACTCATCACCCCAAACAAAACAAGCACAGCCAATAAGCTCAGCAGCCTCAGAAGAATGGGAGGCGTGTCTGAATCAGTATATCAGTCCCCGGTGATGGACTGGAGTCGGCGTCACATTATTACAACTAGTTCAGTATCACATTTAAAATAGAATCAAAATAGAAGGCAAGGGAACAAGGCCAGTGTGTGTGTGTGTGTGTGTGTGCGCGTGTGCATGTGTGCGTGTTTGTGTGTGTGTGTGTGTGTGTGTGTGTGTGTGTGTGTGTGTGTGTGTGTGTGTGTGTGTGCGTGCGTGCGTGCGTGCGTGCGTGTGTGTGTGTGTGTCTGTCCATGCGACTGTGTGTGTAATGTATGTGTGATCATTTGTCATGGGGAAGGATTTGGCCTGAAACATTGCTCTATGCAATATGGAAATGCACAGACTGGCCTCATAAGTCATGATCTCTGAGAAGCTGAAGCTGTCACAGCTTACTGTTAAGGAATCCAATTGATGTGGAGACTGCTGGTCATTTAAATCATGACTGACACTATGAGAGATGATTATTGTTGTTGAGCAGGTCAGACTAACCATATATGTCCCACTGTACATTGGGCACTCCGGAAGGCAGAATATGAATATACTCATAAAACATAACATATTCCTATACTGTAACACTCAAGCATTTCAGATGTGTGCACAAAGATGTGATATGGCAAATTATTTTGTGTTTGTGTGAAAATATATTGTTTCCTTAATACGTGACCATTTCATTGCGTTCATTGCGTATTTCGGTGCTACACAGCCTCCATCTTGCCGTTTATAAAGTAAAACGCCACTCCATTGCGTTGCCCCCTGACTTTTCAATGCAAGATGCCAACATGGCGGTCGTCTGTGAGTATGTTCTACGTGTTTGGGCAAAGTGCCATGGTTTTAGGAAGAAGCTGATGCAGAGCAGGCCTGATGACAGATTGACTGGTCCTCACTGGTGTGTACTGAGAGTCTAGGGTTTGGGTTGGAAAGAATCTGCAACGATGGACTGGATGTAACAGAACGTGCAAACTAAGCATTAGTTACACCTAATCATATCCTTCATTGCAGATTCTTGCCAAAGTTGTATTAGATCTCACTGATGCTGGCTAAAGAGAATATTAGTTGATATCGTACTTGATGTGTCACTGACACTACACTGAAAGGAAATATGATCATCATCATCATCATAGTAATGGTGAGAAAACACATCAGGTGTGGAAAGCTAATTTTGGTTTCTGTGTTGGTCACAAGAACGCTAAATATAACCCAATTATGGGCATGTCATAATCCAACAAAAATGCTCATGATCACAGAGATTTTTTTTAATTGCTTAGCAAAATCTGTTGGAGGGACATATATTTCCAAAAGTGACTGTCGGTCTTTGCGACAC
Source organism: Benthosema pterotum (assembly GCA_039105355.1). Classification (NCBI taxonomy): domain Eukaryota; kingdom Metazoa; phylum Chordata; class Actinopteri; order Myctophiformes; family Myctophidae; genus Benthosema; species Benthosema pterotum. The sequence goes on along the minus strand of CM076973.1, from coordinate 26,808,492 downwards.
TGTGGCAAAGGCACAGAATTTCACCTTTCACACCCTATGATATAGGCCTACTAGTAAGACGCCTAAGGTGAGAAGCATCTGCTTCGTTGGTAGTAGACTTGCAGGGCGAGGCTGACGCCTTGGCATACCAGAATATTACGTTTTCACAGTAAATGCAACCTTCGGTCACAATTACCTACACTGCACATAGTTGGTGTTCATACAGTATATTCAGAAGGGTAAGGAATAAGGACTAGTGTGTTTAATTCAATTGTAAGTGCTTGTCCATGAGTCAGGCTGTCATGTGTCACATGGAAGGTTTAAAACCACCACAACAAATTTGTCTGGTTGTCATTTTGGGCCAGACAGCCACCATTGCTTACATGGAAGTCAGCTTATGGATTATAGTCATATTGCCCAAACAAAAGTGGGCTAAAGTGCAGCAGAATATTTTATGCTGGTGAAGCTGCTTACTTGGCGAGAGTGTACAAATTTGTCCAATCTCAGAGTTACAGACCCATAAGGATGTATTTGGTTTCCAAACTTCATTTAGCTAGGGACCCCTGGAACTGCCTCAAGGGGGTCCCCTGGGCCGCCGCCTTCATGTGATGCAGCCCCTGAATTGTGTCACTGCTGTAGAGGACTGTTCCTTAATTACATACTAAGCCCGACAACATAGGAGGTGAGTGTTGACATAATTTGTAAAACAGAAAATTACTTTTACTATTCCAAACGTTCTCATTTATCTAATGTGATATAGGGTAGGCATTGCCCACAATAACTCTTGGCGCAGGACGAAAGGTGACCTGTTTTCAACTGTCAACAGCTCCACAAAATGTCACGCAGCCATGAGGGCCTTAATGCCCGCTGGCCCCGCTGGCAGCGACGAGTCACATGATCGAGAGACCCAATCCCTCCAAGGGAGCAGCAATGTGAATATCAGACATTGCGATCTATTAACATTGCCGTGGGTCGTATCTAAAATTACAATTGGTGAGTTGTAAAATTACACATTAACCTCCCCTCTAACCCACGGCATCAACCCCAAAACCTGTTTGCAGGTCTACGTGGGGGCAGGATATCTGGATTGATGGGGGTGTTGGCATGTCTGATAATTTATACACTGCACACCTGGTGCCTGGAGTGTTCTCAATATGCCAAGTGCAGTTCAGACAAGGCCATGCATCATCCACGCAACTACCACCTATTTCCTCCCTTGGAGGCTCAAAAACTAATGCAAGCGTGTTAAAAAACAAGATGAGACAACCATATATAGTGTGACATCCTGTATCCTAATACCTAACAAATCATTTTGCAGTTGAGAGGCTGTCACTCATTGCCAGTTAGGCCCTACAAATACGCATTAGTGGGAACAGTAAAGGTATATCTAACACAGGCGAGATTTACGGTTAATGAGAATCTCAGGAATCACATTACCCCTGGTGTCCCTACAGTACTATATTGGGAATGTCATTGTAGACGAACATTTTATTTTTACTTCTCAAATGTAGCCCATCAACAAGTTCACAATGAGCATGGTGAGCTTGTAGATCGCCTGTTGATGACCAAAATATAAAACTGGCTTAAGAGGTTGATTTGGCGTGATGACAGTGGTAATGGAGCTGAAATCAATACGCGCTGATTTTAGAAAGTGCACATGCCTGAAGTCAATGTAACAACTCCAATAGATTGTCTGATCCACAATAAAGTATACTCAAAATACGGAAGGCCAGTTTACAGTGGGCTTAAATCAGCCCACGTGATGTGTGCAGTCTTGACACTGTGTGCCTGGCAGGCCAAAGGGTTTGCTGACAGGGACATTCTCTGCCTGGATCTTTGGTTTCACCAGTTTTCAATGACCAGGCCTACACCTCTTCTGAAACTATCTCTCCTCTGCATCCAGCATCGTAAGTAACTGTTCATGGAATTCAGAATACTATTTTCGGTGCAATCAATCACCATATTAGACATACTGTGAGTGTGATGTAATTAGCAGTGTATGACACACATGCAATAAAGACCAGAAGGGCCACAACAACACCAGGAGGAGATGAAGCATCCAACAGTGTCTCTGTAAATATGGGCATATTTACAGAGACTGTTTGATGCTTCAGTGTCCGGACACAACAGATATCCACGTTATCCTGCAGGTGCAGGAAATGGTTCCTGCGCAACACGTGGAGACATGTGGAGAATGGAGATTGGAGATGAATTCGGCGATTTGGCTGGACACTCCAGCGACCATTGACTGACCAACGTGACACAGGGAGAGGAGGGCCTTTTCTCACTCCTACAGGACACTTGGGGCACTATTTTCGTCAGTGCACTGTTGAAAATAGGGCACTTGTTCGTTGGGAAGTGGTACTGAGAAGGATATTGCGTATTTCTCTGCATGTGAATACTGCCTGCCTGTGACACTTTCCCTCCAATGGCTACTCGTCAAAGGAGACATTCGCCACAATGTGAAAAGAAGCAGTTGGCGACGACATGTTTATAAGGGGGGAAATGTTATCTACACCCAGCCCACACCAAAACCTGACTAAAGTGTGCCATAAATAAATGGCCACCATTATGTGATTATAGTCAATGCCAAACACCAAGCAAACACGACACAGAAAAATGAATCGAATGCTGTTCATCATGTCCCTACTGGTTGGTGGTATGACTTCCATTTGTCTGCTTCAGTGAATGTCAGAAGCATGCAGACTACCTGGGTCCTCTCTTTTTTTAACGACTGTTCTTTACATTGCTGACATGTGTACACAGAACTCACACGGCAGGCCTGAGGAGCAATCAGAAGACTGGATGTCTCCCGAAGGAGTGCACTGTAGTGAGAAGAGCAGACAAAGTGCTGCAGATAAAGTCATTAGCCCTGCGTTCTGGGAATACCGTTTCCTTCTTCTTTATGTTGGGTCAAATACCATGTGTTTTACAGGCCGCATATTTTCCTCAACGTTACTGCCTGGCATATAGATGATTTACAATGTGTCACGTAAAGCGACAGAAATAACACAAGTGCCTCTGTGGAATACCACATGAGTAACAACAGAATGAAAGGGACGAACTGAAAGAGGGTGTTTTAAAGGGATAGTTCATACCAAAATCTGTGTTGATTGACTGCCCATGGAGCCTTGAATGAATGAATGCAAAACAAAAAAATCTCCATGAGGTCAAGGCTTTCCTGGGGTGAGTAATTCATACAACATATGTCCATTTCCTGGGGTGATCCCTTTGATGTTCTCTGGATGTGCCCTGTGGCTACATCCTAAACTAATATACTGTATTTTGTTTAAAAACGGACTCTTGCTACATTTAGACCGATAGAGTGAGGACCACTTTAAACAACCCATACCCTATAGACAACTAGACACGTGCCTGTTTTGTATTTGAAAAATAGGCATTGTGTTGAAATGTGTAACATGATGGTGTTTTAACCAATTAAGGCACTTTACATATTGCATTACATTCCTGTCCACACACACACACGCACACGCACGCACACACACACACACACACACACACACACACACACACACACACACACACACACACACACACACACACACACACACACACACATTCATACACCGATTGCAGCAGAAGCCATGCAAGGTACCAACCAGCACATCTAGAGCAATTTGGTGTACTTGGACAAGACACTGAACAGTCTCCACTGCTTCTATGAGTCTGAGCACTTCTATGAGCTCTGTAAAATACAATGCAATCTGTCATTACTCGACCCAATCGGCCTCTCTTCTGGAGTGGAACAAACACGGCTTGAGTGATTAGAAAGCCTTAGTGGAAACACAAGAGAAAGCACAATATAAAACAGAAAAACAACCAGGATTTGCGCCCTCTACCGATATTGCCAAGAGAAAACCTTCAAAAAGAATACTTTTTTCCTCTGGTGAAAATCAATCGTGTTATGGCCAAAAGGTCCATTTTATCCATATGGTGGGGGGCTCAGAGTGTTTCCCCTAAGGAAAGTAGGCTTTCTAATCACACAAGCGTGTTTGGTTTGGTGTAGTAGGTAAAATGTTCTTTATCCACTCCAGAAGAGAGGCTGGTCGGGTCGAGTAATTTGCAGATTGCATTGTATTTCACAGAGCTCCAATGCAAGGCAGACTTAAGCAGTGGTGTTTGACCAGAGCTAGGTTGACATACAGTATAGATTGCAGGAGCAGCCAGGATTCAGACACACATCCAATGACCCATCATTGGAAGTTCTGCTCTACCTCCTGAGCCACAGTGCCTTTTCCTTACACTTGCAGTGTTTATTTTGTGTGATAAATTGGCTTCCATTTCAATTGCTCTTTGGTTGTTTTAACAATACGTCCACCCATAATTCCACCAATACGAGTGAACGATTTGAATGCCACAATTGGGAATAGGTGAATGCACATACAGACAACATCAACTGAAAAAGAAACATTCTTTGAAGAGACAGTACAAGTGAGCATTGTTTCATTGGCATTGTCAATTGTAAATTGAATACGCCTTTCAGGAATGTATGATGGATCATGCAGAATATTTCTGCTGAAATGCTCACATGGACTGAGAAGTCCACGCAAGCATTAGCAAAACTAACGCAAACTTGTGGTACCGTTATCCACCAAATGGTATGTTGCTCAGCAAAAGATGGAGACACAAACAGTTGTTATCCTAATTGTGTCCAAAGACATTAACACATCACACCATCTCTAAAAGGTATCCAGGATCTTAACACTTCAGACTGGTATGGAGTGAGCTTGACATCACATGCAGCCATTTAATCTAGCAAAGCCTGCGTGGTGTGACTTTCTCCTATTGTGGGTGGGATGATGAAAGAATAGCGCTCAGACAATTACACATAAAATGTCCTCGTTGTTATAAGCCAAGCACTGAAAAGATTGTTGAGATTAGCCCCACTGCCTACCTGCCGTCGAACAACACCAACGGTTCGTGTTTCACAAACAGCTCATTCATCTGACAATTATAAATAAACATGTCATTATCACCTCTCATCTTCAAGCCACCTCGATGGCTTGCTTGCCATATGGAATCCAGTCTCTCATAAGGCCGAAGAAGTAATGACTCTGCCTCTCCCTGGCCTGCCAGCGGGGTGCTATAGATAGATGGACAGCCATTCGAAAAGGATCCTCACTCTGACCGCAACAGAATTCAATCCTTAATTCTACAATCATCTCAAGCCTTACTCCATTGGTTCATGTAACCCACTAACAATAAACGCTGTAGCTGTGGGGAGTGGGTCAGCAATTCCATTACTAGAACAAACAGTACTGTCCGACGAACATGAAATTAGACAAGATTATCTTATCGTATAATGAGTTGTGCCTCACACTCATAACAGTAACATTGTTTGACCATCCATATGATCTAACATCTGCTTCTCTCCCATTAGGAGTTATGGCCTGCATGGCCCTGCCTTGTCAAAAATAGAGAGGCCTGCGTTAACAGGAACATTAACACCCCGTAGAAGCACACATGTACAATCATTCATTAGAAGTGACCGCATGTGCTAAATGACCAAAGGATGTATGTTAGACCCCGCTAGCTTTGAGAATTCATGAACAGACATTTGCAGTGCACAGACATGTGCAGTGCACAGACATGTGCAGTGCACAGACATTCAATGTCATTAAATAACAATATATGAGCCTTTAATTGACATATGCTAATCAGGTTATTATTAGAAGAAAGAAAGAAAGAAAGAAAGAAAGAAAGAAAGAAAGAAAGAAAGAAAGAAAGAAAGAAAGAAAGAAAGAAAGAAAGAAAGAAAGAAAGAAAGAAAGAAAGAAAGAAAGAAAGAAAGAAAGAAAGAAAGAAAGAAAGAAAGAAAGAAAGAAAGAAAGAAAGAAAGAAAGAAAGAAAGAAAGAACACTCAGGGCATGGTGACTGTAATAATAGTAGGCTATCAGTGTTGGTTGGCACACTCCCAGAGAGGATAAATATACAATTGAGCCACCTTAATAGTCTACTTCCTCCATTAAACTATAAAAGGATGCTATACTATTTTCTCTGTGTCACACACATCACAAACCAACAGTCAACAGCATGATGTCAGGAAAAAATACAAAACGGAAGTAACCAGGTGCTCACAGGAAATTACAAAAGATGCCTAAATTATATTCACTTACAAAAGCTTACTAGTCAGACATCACATCTTAAAGAGCTCATTGTGCCACATAACCTTATAGGAACACTATCACTACCATTACCAGGCTCCTCTCCTTCTTGAATCTTCCAGTTTTTGGCCTCACTGTATTTAAAGTTGTACATAGACTTGATTAATTCACTTTAGATAAAGAGATAAAAACTATAGTCAGGGCCCTCGCCTGCTTAGAACTAACCCATAGATTCCTGGGCAGATTATGTAGGTATATGGTATACGTTACTTATATATGTTATTTAATGATATTAGGATCCCCATTAGCTTTGCCATGACAAAAACTAATCTTCCTGACAGTGTGTGTCATCGCTGGTCAGTAGACATCTCAACATTCAATGTTGTGATTAAACATGATTTTGTCCCTGTTAATGCAAGATTTGATGTCATTCGAAAATGGAAATTCTGACCACTACTGGCTGACAAGAGAAACTGCCTGACTAAGAAGGTGTGCTCTATAATTGACTCAATTGCAAAAAAGATCAGTGGTTGTAAGGATGACCCAGGTAAGATCCAGGCAGGACCAGAATGTTACAGAATACATCTTGCGTTTAGATGAAAGATCACCATATAGAAGATGAAAGCAGGATGCCTTTGGGGTGAGCAAGTGTGCTGCAAACTCCCTCAGCCTCAGCTGTCGGCGGAGAGACAGCCTAGTAGACCAGAGTGCAGACCACTGGCATGGCTGCATGCGTGGTACATGAAACGGAGAGCTTTATCTGCTACTAAGAAGCCTGTGCTCTCCTACTGTTAAAACCTAGGGGTCAACATGCATTCAGTACATTCTTTGCATTTGTAGTTGAGCAGCGAATGTAACTGTACGTAAGAGTAAACTTTCCAAGCCTTCTGCTGACAACTGATCTGAATGTGACGGTTGTCCTAAAGCTTATCTTTTATGTATAGCCAATATAACGTATGAGTTATAACTTTATCCCGAAGATGACTATATGTTAGCAAAGGAAGTGAATATTAGCACCGACACTGAATTTTCACTTACAGTATTTCACTGAATCGCAAGGAAATTATTTTCTTAATGGAACTATTTAAGGACTGGAGCCAAGCTATGTGAATACAGTTGACTGAGAATCAGAATGTGGGGCTATTTCATTCGGAGCAAACAAAACAACAATTAAAAAAAACACATTTGATGTAATGTCTCAGCAATAAACCTTAGATTGCTTTGTCTAATAATAATATTGACAACATGATACACGCTTCAGGGTTTCTTTTTTGGAGGTGTGAGCTCTGGTATAAAACCTGGGATTAATGCCTTGTCCACAGAGAGAGTTGTGTGCATAGTGTGTTATTGAGACGCCCAGGGCTGGGCTGACTTATTGGGTGTTAGAAATGCAGGGAGGGAAATTACAGTATGTCAATGGGCTTTTTAGGACACTTTAGGACAACTGAAGTCAAATGCATGTGAGTGCTTCACCTCTTTCTGGATAGGCATTGTTTTTATTTTCCGGGGGAAACAGAATCTCATATGCCCCAAGCCTCCGTTAGATGTATGTATTGCTAGACCATTCTAGATTATTAACCATGGAGTATTGTATGACAAATACAATTAACTGAAAACTGTGTACTTTATGAATTAGAATCTCGGGTTAGTCTCTGATAATAACAACTCAGCCTCCAAGCATAAGCACTTCATTTTCCTCACAACCAACTCAGGTCATGGCAAGTAATGACAGCACAATATTTTGGATTGAACAAATAATTACAAAGAAGAAAAACAAAAACAGTGTTAACCTGCCCTTTTTTGTTTGTTTGCGTTTTCATCTTTCAAGTGATTACAATCCAGATATGATCAGAGTCTAAAACATTTGTTTGCTAGCATGATTTGGCACGACCTAATGTCTTTATGTATAATATTTTTTTAAAGGTCTGTGAGGAAAATGAACAAGGAATTCACTAACCCTGGAACAGGCATTGGGGGTGGGAATACCAGCCTGTGACCTGGTTAGAGTGTCCGAACTGGTCATCCCAAAGACTAAAAACGGGCCCCAATGCTTCCCTGCTTGGCACTCAGCATCAATGGGTTTGATTTGGGATAAAATCAAAATGATTCCGGAATGTGGCGCATGCTGCGGCTCACCGCTCCAAGAGATGGGTCAAATGTGCAGTGCAGTAACAAATTTCAGTGCAGTAACGTGAGTGACAGATCATATGACACTCTATACCATTCAATGACAATATATCTAACTGAAAACATAAGCAACCAATCACTAATTTATGAAGTTATACTGTACTTAGCATGTCTGTTACCAACTAATAATTGTCTCATTACAGTCCAGTGCAGTGTTATAGTACAGCAATAATACAGACTATGATAAAAAAAATGTTCCATGGCGAGGAAACTATCTTGCCTCGAGGCATAACTCATGTTAACTGGCAGCCTTCTAACATGATGGACAGCAGTAGTTGTCCATGACGTAATGCCAACCGCTAACCAATATGAATTGCCCTTACTTGGGGAGCAAGTGTTACCCAATAAAACACTGTGCTTCCGTAAGCACGCCACATTGCAAATTGTAAATATCTCTTCCAATAAATGTCCACATGATGTTTGAGATGTTGCCCTTGAATGCAATCCCCATCTCTTCTTTTTACAATCAAATAAAGGCTAAATGTGTTTTAATATGAAGTTCACAGCCTGTGTCCTAGATTTCCTTGGGTACAGTGCAGTTCATTAGCGTGATGTGAACAGCTCTGTTAATTTTAGATTGCGTTTACACCAAGACCTTCAGGCTCTGCCAACTCATATATTGAACCAATAAGGACAAAGAGGTAGTGACAAAGAGATCCTGAAAGATTTGAGTGATTGTGTGCTGTAGTTTGAGCTTAATGATTCCAAGGAGTTGAAGGTGTAGAACGGACTCTTTCCTAAACATTTTAAATTACACTTTATTATTTGTATGCAAATGTATGGCTATTTTGGTAGTGGTCCAATAAACAATATGACACCCAATATATAGGCAAAACGGCCACAGGTGTGAAACTCATTACTTATCTAATGTTACTAGCATTTAAAACTATCTTGAATCTAGTTGTCACTCATTGTGACATTTTATAGACGAGTCTAATTTTCACATTCTTTATAGAACCACTCTAATGACTAAACTTTTTGGAGAAAAAAAAGTTAAAATTGAACATGAGATATTTGGCCAGGGAAGATTAGCTGAATACTCCATCACACTAATCCTGCAAATTCAGCACACAGTCATACTATCCAGGAAGCTAGTGTGTACAGGACGTAATAAAATGGTTTCATTCATACAGTATATCGTTTCTACAGTGAATCTGAATTAGACACTTTATTGACTATGTGAAATATGAAACACGGTTGCAGGACTGCAGTTACATGGTAAAATCCAGAGTGTCCATTTATCCAAATAACAAGTGGACAACCCTTTTGGTTCCATTTGTATGTTGTACAATCTTTGAGTTAAATGAACACTATGGATTTCATAGTCATTCTATACTGTCAGCTGGCTAAAGGTTTCAGTTGAGATGAAGTCTCCACATCAGTTACTTTTGGTCACTAGAGTTTGGCAGTATCGTGTATCAGCAAGTGTAAAACTTTTATTGGATAAACGACCATCTTGATATTGAGTGTGGAAACTAATTTACCACTACCAATCAACAAGGTAGGTAATGTTTTATTTTTAAATGTAACAAATCTTACTAAACAATTTCAAATATTTAGCATTAGACAACAATTTATTAAGAATGCTTGATAACTGAACAAGGTCAATGTGATGAGATGACCCATATCTATTCACCTATAACTGTATGCTGTGAATTAATGTGCCAGGTGATCCCATAAAAACATCAAAGTATCACTGAGCAAGTGACTGAACCCCCTGACTGCTGAGTTGATTTGTTAAATGCCCTTTATTTGAAAAGATAAAACAGCCTTATAGGACAATACATAGAACAATGATTTCAACATTAACAAATGTAAACCCTCTTAATAGTGCCTTGCATTGTGCATTGGTAAAAATACACAGCGGGAAATACTAAGTATAGCTCTTGTCTCATTGTTTGGAGTTAACTCTGATAGAGACTATAAGCCTGTTAAACTCTGCCCATTCCCAAAGTTCCAGATAGTTACCCCCACTAAGACTACAAACTCAACACGTATAAACCCCTGGGTGACGGTTCTTTATTCAGTCATGGAAAAACACCCTGCTTCAAGTCAAATGTTTCAAGGTTCCGACTAAAAGCAGTTGGTGTACAATCCAGACATGTTTGTATTAGCGGGCAGGTTTTTAAGATGTTTTGATTCCTCACACATATTACACAGCAAATAATGAACAGTTACAAAGAAGGAAGAAAGATGAAAGATGCGCATGAATTGCTGTGCCAGTTAAAGGTTTTTGTTCCAGTCCAATCAAGCAGTTACAAGAATAAGCCCCAGTTGTCACTGCGCTCATATCCCACAGATGCAGGATTTGGCTGTTATTTCCACCCACCAGGAGAAGGACTTCACTCACCCCATACACAGCATCAGGTGCATTCACCCCAATGTCACAGAAAGCATGCAAGCAGGTTCAATGTCACAAACTCTGGTAATTCCAGAGGCTTCAATTCATTTAAAGGTGTAAGCTGCAATGTGGTATGTCTTGCATTTGTTTGCCCGAACATTAGATTGAAGCCAATTGTCAAACAAAAGTTTAAAGACCTTTTTTTTTTTGCAAAAGTATAGGCAGGCTATTTGTAACTTTCAACACAAGAATGCCATAGGTCACTGGCAGATATAAAGGACTGGAAAGAAGTCATATCGAGTATCTGTAATCTATATAATGAAAACAGAGATGAGTATAATGTTATGTTGGAATGTAAGGATGCAAGTTTCATGAACTTCATGAAAATCAATTCCTGTCAATTTACTTTTCACCTCCCTTAGAGATAAGAAGAGATTCGGCAAAGATCACCCAGACTCAAACGCTAACATGCAGTCAGGCTGGTAATCTGTTTCTTTAGCACAAGAAAAATGAAAGAACTGCCTTAAGAGACTTGGGGCTCAATTTTCATCACACACTAAACCCCTTATCCAAACTTCTTATCCCTTTTTTACTATTTTGAATAAGTTTTTGGAATAGTTCACCGTGCCAATCTATTGACACATTGTGGGTCAATAGACTGGTCATTCTAACTTTTGAAAAATATTGTTTTAATAGTTTAAAAAGGCAAAGAAGTTAAGGTTAATCTAGGCCTGGGTGCTCTTGATCTTATTTCTCGTCATTTCTTTTCTGTTCCGCATTTCGGGAAGGATTTATCATCTCTGAGCTCAGAGCAGGGGGCAGAGGTCAGGGAAGAGGAGATAAAATGCTGCCATTGCCATTAAAGTGACCCTACAGAGGTCTCTGGCTGGTGCCATGGAACTGTCAGCCATTTAACATCAAGATTAGCCCCAGTTGCTGCCTCGTGTCAACACGGCAATGAACACATGCACAGGCTCCAAAACCACAACGGGGAGGGGTGGGGGTAGGGGGGCACCTCCCCGGAGGTGTCACAGTAAATGAATATACAATTTCTGTAAAGTGAAGGGGTTGTAGGAAATCATCTTTGCCACAAATAGTCCTGTGTTTAGTGTAGGGCAGCAGTAATAAGGCAGCAGACTGGTCTTACTGTGCAGCCAGTCTGCCTTACTGCTGTGCCACAGCATGCAAGCTGTCACCCGAAGAGACGGATACCATCTAGCCCCCCGGGGAAGTTAGCGCATTATGCTAATGTCACGAGCGCCCGTCTAATGGTATTTCCAAATACATTTCATAAGAGGCGACAGGCACGTTGAGCATTGTTTATTCATCACCCGCACCCTCCACCCCTCTTTCATACCACCGCCATGCCTGCATGGCTAAACTTTTGGCCCCCTGTGTTAGCGGGGGAATTACACACACCAGACACCACCTGTGCTTCATATCTCCAAATAACAAATAAAAAAGAATGTTGGGGAATATGTTTTTCTTGGCCTAGTTGAGGCGCACACTGCTGCTTTTCAAACAGCCCCCCCTCACACCCCCATGCTATCACTAGAGCTCTTAAGTCGACTTGCTAGTCGCTAAACAATCGTCAATCGTCTACACACGACCACTGCCAGGCGAGAGATATTAGTTATGTACGGCATGTGAAAGTCCTGCTGGTTGTACCAGCAAGAGAGGCTTCACACCTTCTATATCACCCAAGAAAAATAATTGTGGCCATTTTAGAAGCACAAATTGCGAAACAAAGTCTCATGCACACCTATTAGGCACTGAGACGGGTGCGTAGGCAGGTTCAGAAAAATGCACAAAAGCAATCAGAGCGCACACCAACTGCACTCAACTCCACACAAGATTGGTCAAAAACCTGAAGACGGTTTTTGACCAAAAGGTTGACTTAATTAAGTAAATAGAAATGTTGATACATCCATCCTCCATGTTTCATCTCTAAATTACACCAAACCACTTGTTTTTGCTTTTCTGAATTCCCATGTTAGATGCAAGTGTTTGGGATGCAATCTCTCAACCACTACCCAATAAACATGTAGTGTTGTTGTTAGTAATAAACACAGAAGCACCCTGAAGGAAGTGAACTTAAAACGTGGGGGAGCCAAGCCAAGTTCCTGGATTTACACAACAAAGGAGGTGTTGCACCTAGAAGCAGAAACCGAAGCGTTTCCCAGATTGTTTAGGAAGTGAGATAACACTGAGTTGGCCTGCCAACACTGTTACTGTACTGTATGTAATCAGACAAGCGATACTGACATCCACTGTCTGATACATCCGGTGAGATCTGAATTCAATTAATGAATGAGGTGGAAACAACAAAGTGGAAACAATTGCGAAATTTAAATTAGCAGCAGCAACACAGAAGCAATTCGCTTTATGTAATATGAGAATTGTTTTCAAAGCAGTTGGTTTGTTGAACTGGATTTGTTCACCATTCAAGATCATACACAATTTTGATTTCACCAGAAGTATACTTAGTACCATGTAAATAGAATACTGACTACACTGTACTACAATGTCCAGTAGGGGTGCCCAAAACTACAGTAAAAGGTAGACCATGACCAGTATACAGGCTATGACAGTGGACCAAATGAAAAACGCACCTCTTTTTGGAAGCTGTTGCTTGAATTAAGGTGACTTGATTGACTGACAAGGGCCTGTCATCTCCCTTCACAGGCTGTGCTGTAAGCAATGTCAGTTGGCATATACTGTATGCAGACATAAAAAAACATCTGGTGTATTTCCATCCTCATGCTCACCAAAGACAGAACACTGCTGGCCTTTTCTCCTCCGCCTTAGTGGAGGATAAAAAAAAATCATTCTGCCTGTCTCTTCATATTTTTGTTATTAAAAAATAAAAATCATCCCACTAGTTGATAGCAAGTTCAGAGACGGATTGATTGATTGTTAGAATCAGTGACCAATGTACTGTAGACATGTATGTAGACATTTCCAACACCAGTGGGTCCCCTGATGGGCATCACAGATGAGATCACGCAATCATTAAAATTGCAGCAGTGTCCGATGTGCTGCACACATGCATATGTCCAAAGATAATTTCTAACACCATTTGCTGATGGGAATCACAGATGAGTTCAAGCGAATTGGTCTCTGTCAGCCTTTCTATGGGCAGGCTGGGGCAGTGTCTGTTATCAGACAGGGGCTTTGAACTGAGTGATGTAGAAGGGTGGAGGTGCTACAGCATGCCCTCCTGTCAGGAAGAGGAAACTAAAAAGAAATGTCTGGAGAATTTGGGAATTTTGGGAGAAAAGGCAGAAATAATACCCTGGATCTGCATTAAAGGTAAGAAACTCAGATGATGGGTGTCCCTAAAATAAGCATTTCAAAGGAAGACATCAGGAAATGCTAAACTTCACTCTAAACTGCTTGACTACAAAAGCCACCCACCATTTACCATCAGTGCTAGAACAAAGACACATTTGCAGTCTTCACAGATTACGGGTTCCAAATGTGTCATTTTCAGCACTACTATCCACATGGCAGACACACCTCCCACAAAGCCAGTGACAAAGAGAGGTGACTTGAATTAAACACCTCCGTCAAGGCAGCAAGGCTATTAGGGATTTACCGTTCCTGTGGCATTTTTCACAGATAGGTGCTATGGAAGGGCTGCGAGTTTAGCCAGCTGACGCGCCCCTGACATTGAAAAAAGACAAGCAGTCAGACAGACAGACGGGCAGACAGATATTTACAACCTTAGCCCAAATACTGCCGCACTTAGGACCCAGAGCCATTTGTTGACTGCTGTGCCTCCACCACAGGAACCATACAGCATAAACCTCCTGTTTTGGAGGCCATCTTGAATGCTACCGAAAACATCAATGTTCTAATCAGCATCACCGGATAACCAGTAAAGACCTCAGAACATCCGGCATTTTATCCAAACCATGCAGGGTTATCTAGATTTATTCAGCTTTTTAGTTAGCCGTCATAATGGAGGTGAACGGCAGCACAGAAATCCAGTAATAAAGCCTATCCCATAATAAAATTTTATATAAATGTCATATATAAAAACTCTTGAAAATGGAACCTTTCATATAAGCCAAAACCACTATAAAAATACTATGGATCTTACATCTGTTTTGAATGTCATACTGTATATAATTCCTTAATTAATTACAAAATTATATGTTCTATATATGTTTACTTTACAAAAAATACTATGGATACTGTTATAGATTAACTTTTTTTTATTCTCAAATTTTCCATATGGGATATGATGTTTCTACCCGTCAAAAGTGGGGTTTATTTGCATACTATTTAACGTTATGTTCCATCACATGTTTTGCATTAAGAGCTAACATCTCTAGTCAGAACAGAGACCTTCCGAGGTCAGAGGCAACTTCCCCTCCAACGACAAGCTGCCAAAGTGATATAAAGGCGACAGCTGGGGGAGAGAGGGGTGATAAAGAGAACAAAATGGAGAATAACTAATTAAATAAAAACAGAGGATGGTAAACAAAACGCTTCTGGTCCAAATGTCTTAATAATGCAAATGCTAATACTAATACTACTTTTACCCACAGATCTGTTGTGGGTAAAAACCATCTGCCACTGAACATAAAATGCAATATTAATAGCAGGTTAAGGGGAGAAACTGCTAGTGCCTGTCTGCAGGTCACTGTGTTCCTAGTACTAGCATTGCTTGCCTTTTAATCTGCATATATAATCCAGGCAAAGATAAAATTAGTATTATCCACTTATCTATTTTGAGCATGTTACAGGTGAGACATTTTACACTTTGTACATAAAATGTACAAAATTAGTAGCCTGGCACGGCCAGCCTCATAGCATGGAGTCACTGACGATGTCAGGAAGATCAGTGAATCCCTGCTATGAGGCTGGCCATGCCAGGCTACAAAATTACAATAATCAAACATTTTGGGTATTTTGCACAACTGAGTAAATTAGAACACAAAATGTTGTGATGAAAGATATTCTGTTTTGGCTTGACAGCACAAAAGTGAACTGAACAAAATAAAATAGTGAACTGAACTGAAATCTTATATGGAGGGGCACACTCTTCTAAGCAGCCATTTAAAATACTTGATCAAGTAAATGTGAGGAAGTTAAGAACCCAACCTGCCTCCTGCAAACAGTTGAAAAGACCCTGACTTGCCTGACAGGTGCTGACTGAGTCGCCAGGCAGGATTACACCAGAACCTCTAACTCAAAGAGAACATGGCGCCATTACGCAGGATCAAATTGTACAAACAGTGATCGTTTCACCATAAATATTTGGGTTCACACTTTGAGGGAGGTTTCACGGATATTAATTGCATGAAAGACGTTAACTGTCCGTGTTAATAATTAATCTAATACATAGCATAATATTTGCACAGATTTTACATAAATTATAGAGGTGGTCATGTACCCTATTGAATTGACTGATCACATTCACATTTATTTTCTATGAACGGCATATAGCAGTTTTTACTTGTTTTTCTTCACATTTGTTATGGTGTGATGCTGAGGATACCAGCATCTAATAGATTGGGTTTGTCTGTATCTTGGTCCCATCAAAAGTACACCACATGTACACACAACACAACTGATGCTGGATCAATTCCAGCTCAACTTAAGTTGCAAATCAATGTTAGAACCCAGAGCTCAGATTAGCACACCTTTGGACATATGTAGATTAGTTGCATTTCACAGTAGTCCAACATAAAACAAGGCAGGAAAACAATCCTCTCATCAGGTTACGACTGTGTGTATGTTTTCAACTCAGATTTTACTGGAATACTTCACCCCAAAAACGTCTAACCTCCTTATCTATAACTATTTTACTGGAATACCTCACCCCAAAAGGACTAAGCCGCTTATTTATAACTCACCCTGGGAAGCCTGAAATTTATGGAGAACTTTTATTGCTATTCACTTCACTGTGTTTTAGGAATGTTTTGGTAGAACGATACGATACGACTGGATGCAAGACACGTGGACTATTCATATTGTTTTTGGTTGCTTTTGGTTTTAATATATTTTTTATATACAGTATATCGAATGTTATATACTGTATATATCGAATGTTTTAGGGTTCTGCGAACTTTGTTGAATTATGTGGCACAAACACATTTTCTCAGGGAATTTTGAATATTATTGGGATTAATCCAGTGAGCTGCCTAATACCGAAAGACTTTGTTGTTATTGTTTGTTTGCTTCTTTCTTTCAAAACATTTAATTACGCATAAAAATATGCAAATTTTATGAAGTAATAACACAAACCCAAATGGCTTTTAAATGCATATAGAAAATACCATTTCAGGTTTGAGAGAAAAAGAGAGAAAGATGATATTGGTTTATTATGCATACCCATCATATCATATGTTACTCTCATCTAACAGCTTTTTCAGGAAAATACTCATTTCTTTTTTCAGCTTCTTGGGGTGTTATTTGCAACTAACACATACTATTATGCTATCTTATTGTTAAATATTTGGAATTTCATGATGTTTGTGGCATAATATGAGGCGGTAATTACCACTCAAGTTTATAGAAGTATTTAAAACGATTTAAGTCTGCAAACTTCACACCATATGCCACGAGTCAACTTTTTAGATAAAGATCTTTACACACTTGGCCTGGTGTCAAACAGAGTGCTACAGAGCTACAGTAATAAATCATCTAGGCCTGATACTGACTGACACATATCAAAACATAATAAAAATGGCGGCTGGAGGGACGTCATGTGGGGAAACATGTATGTACAGCATAAATTGTTAATGTGTTAAAATAGAAACGTCAGACTGCAAGTGCGAAGCCATAAATGGGCCGCTCTAACCTTTCACTTTCTAGCTCAGCAGACTAGCAACATGGCGCCCACCATGCGCACACACTGGTTCAAATGCAAGTACCAAATCATATATTTCACAACACCGACGATACAGAGCAAACCTCCGAAAACCTGGTTACTATTTTAATCAACAAAAAGTGCCGCGAATCTTTAAATATATATTCTTTCAGAGCGAAAGTTTTTAACACAAATCTCATGCTTCTGGGTGGGCAAATATGTTGTTCCTGCCCTGGAACAACATATTTTCAGATGGGGGCTGCATGGCGGACAATTACATCTGGTCCTTGACAAGAAAATGTTTGAGAAAAACTGTTGTATAATTTGTTGTCAGGACAAAATAGTTTAAGATAAGACTCAATAAAGTTAAACCTCTGCCTGGAGGACTATAGGTTATTAGTTCACTCATTTATTTATTATGTTAAAGAATTTGTTGTGACAATAATATGACGTATAGTAGCGCTGTTAAAGAGGAGCATACGACAGGGTTTTGCTGTGGTGCTTTTGACCTGATAAGTGATAACACATTGCTACTTAACACAGTAGCTTAGCTACTGACATTCTGCATAGTAAGTGGAGTGATGTGAACAGAATAACACACTAAATAACAATCTCAATTTAGCATTATTGAATTATTGTTGTTGTACTTCACATGTCATTTCACCTACATTTCCATATTATGTAGTTGAGGTACTCCAAAATGATTAAATGAATCACAAAATATATACTTTATCTATAGCCACGTACTAGCCACCATAAAGGTGTCAGGCCTAATACATCACACATTTTTAACTACCTGTTAAATATATTCCATTAATCTAATTTATTTTAAATATCCATCTTCATAATGCACAATTATGAACATGGGTATTTACTGTATATATCACCAATACTTCACAATCTACTGTAGCTCTTTAAAATCACACTACTTTTGACAGGACAAATTATTACTGTATATATTAAACTAGTGCTATTTATTATTCTTACATGAATGTGTTCCTTTTAAAATGAATTCCTAACCCAATCAAGGATTGGGTTAGGAGTCACAATTCACACAATTCAGATAAATTTAAACAACAAAGACAAGGTATGGTATAAAACAACAGATTTCAATAAAGTAATTCTAACTGAATAATTCATTATTTCACAAAAGTATGTTACGAATATGATCCAAGGCCCTTTGCTTCTCTATCGCCCTCCCTGCTGTGTGTCTTACTGCCACTCATTTTTATTTAAACTATATATATATATATATATATATATATATATATATATATATATATATATATATATATATATATATATATATATATAGCCTCCAAGACATCAATTTATTTACGTAGTGATTGTCAGAGAATGCCACCCAGAACAACAGTGACATATAGCTTTATCAAATACATTTATTATACCTTCACTTATTTATTTTCTTACTTACTTTACTTTCTTACTTTCTCACTTATTTATATAAACTAGCCAATTATCTAAAGACTTAGAAGACACAACAGCTATTTCATGGGAAGTGAATGAATTCACTTCTTCAATGTAATCTTGCATTTACCTATGAAATTACCATATGTATTCTGAATTTTGTATTGTAAATGAGTCCTCATGTTATTTCAAATACATTCTAGCAAATTGTGAGGAAACCACTTCTGTGAACTGTTATGTATTTCACTTTCCAGTGCCAGGCTTCAGGATTATGCAGAATCTAACTGCTTCATGGGAAACAAACTTTGAGTGCAAAAATCAATAAATTCACTTTTTTGGGGCAGAATCACAGTGGGCGATTCCATCTGGATCATCCATCATTTACAGCCAACAATGAAGCATTCCAAAGCGGGAGGATATAGTGACATATAACTCATCTTCTGCAGTCACTTTCACGCCAACAGAGCTACTTATGGCTGATATATACTCATGAATACCATCTCCCTAAATCCACCTTGAACAAATTCATTTTTCATGCAGCCACATTGCGGAATGGATACAGCTCCTATATGCAGCTCTCCTACTATATACAGTATATGTTGGTAACACATTCGCCCCTTACCTCTGCATAAGTTCATTGGATGCCTTCGGGTGGTGGTATCCTTCATGTCCTTTCCCAAGCATTTTCCCTTGCCTGTTCTTGAGACTGTGGTAGAGTGCCTGGATATCGCTCTGGGCCCAGGCCTGTTGCATGACAAAAACAAACCTTCTAGCACCACCTGCAGCACGCTACTACTTTACTGGCTCACTCCCCTTGTCCCCAACCCCCGACCCTCTAATAACCCCCCCTCTCAGAAATAAACTATCACAAGTCCAAAGACAGCGAATCCTGATGAGGCAACTTTCTTTCCCCTCTCTCTCCCTCTCCTTCTCCTGTGATGACAGAGGTGACAGAGGGGCAGACAGACCAGAGTAGAGAAACCGGCTGCAGTGCAGACCCCCGTGGGCAGGGGCTCTCCCTTTCTACCGCCCCTGATCGACAGCAGCAATGGCACTAAAGCCCCCCGTTTAGCCTCTTCTTTCCCACTCTGTTTCAATCTAACACGCGCTCCACTGTGCTGCTTATCTTCTCCTAGCTGTCAAGCAGGAGGAACCCCCCCCCACACACACACACACACACACACATACACACAAGCATACAAAACAAGTTCAGAACTCCTTTAAAGTAGAAATGGCTAGAAGGTTGAGTGAAGATTTGAGAGGAAATGGCAGAAGAGTTAGACTTTGGGGAGGGGGGCAGGTTAAGTTGAAAGGAACAGTGCTGGACCAATTGGGAGCCCCCATGCTTAATGGCACAGTATCTCACTGCAGAACAACAGGGACAAGAGAGTCCCCCAATTATCACCTCTACAGTACACACACAGTAACACGCAATCACATGCACACAGCCGTGCAGGTGTGCGTGCGTGCGTGCGCGCGCGCGCGCGCACACACACACACACAATTCAGAACACAAGCTGGCTAGACATGGGAGCACGGTGGTGTCTGATGTGCTAAGAATGCCATCAGTCACTCTACAGTAGGTGTCGGGATCAATTTAGCTGCTAGAGAAACCGAGGGGCATCTCTCCAGTCGCTTGGACACCGTGTGAAGATTATTCGCATTTTGTGGTGGCCTCGACTGTGTGCAGTTTCACATCTGGGAGCCAAATCGCTACGTGGGACACCTCACTCTCTGTAATAAATTACCACCCGGAGAAGAATAGCACCGAGCGAAAGTGCATTAGTATGTGTCCCAGACACAAAAAACTAATCGGTCAAAATTGCAACTAAACACTTCAGTCAATGGTGTTAGGTCACTTTCCTGGGTTATTTCTTGAAGCCATAACCTTTTCCTGGGTTGCAGGGATTTTATTTTGACCGAATTCATGGGTTGTTTTATTTGGTTATTGGTTTTGGGTTGTTTTAATGAGAATAACCAATTTGTTAGGTCACAGACTTTGGTTGATGCCGCGGTGCACTGTGGGTATTGTAGAATTTCTCGGACAAAATGACGAAAAATGAAATTATTTATACTTTTTACAGGAACAGATAGGATACTAATGCCGAGGAATGCATCCAACACTGTAAACACAACACTGCAACGACTTTTCCTTCAGACCGGCACTCAGACCGTTACTCAGACCGGTACGGTAACCAATTTGTTAGGTCACAGACTTTGGTTGATGCCGCGGTGCACTGTGGGTATTGTAGAATTTCTCGGACAAAATGACGAAAAATGAAATTATTTATACTTTTTACAGGAACAGATAGGATACTAATGCCGAGGAATGCATCCAACACTGTAAACACAACACTGCAACGACTTTTCCTTCAGACCGGCACTCAGACCGTTACTCAGACCGGTACGGTAACCTTACCCGTCCACATACTCGCTGTAGTTTAAGTCAGTGGGACGTTCTGACCCAATGACGTCACTGGGTCAGAATCTGACAACTTGGGAAGCACGGCGCTGGAGCCACAGAATCCCAATGTTATTAATCAGGAGGCCATTAGCATGTATGCTAATGACCAACACCACACAAAGAGTGTTGAAAAGTGGCGAAGTTCCCCTTTAAATGGGTGGAATTTCCCTTTAATAAAACAAATGGGTTAACTGAATATTCTGTATCAATTCAACTGGCAGTTGGGTAATCTTGACCCTCAAAATTAGGTTATTAATGCAAGCTAATATGTTCGGTCAAATCAACTGGTACTTAGGTTATGTTGACCCTCATAATTGGGTTATTAATGTAACCAAATGCATTCGGTCAAATATAATAACACGCATTATTCGGTCAGATTGACCAAAGACCCAGTTGGTCCTTATTCAACCTCTACGTTTGGTTGAAATTTGACTGAAGTTAGGTTGTTTTTGACCATTGGTTTTTCTCTGTGCAGTGACAGCATGTTACCCAAAGGGGGAGAGATAAGCTCCTGCGGTGAGCCGGTTGATTGGTCACTTTGTTTGGTTGCGGAATCAGGGAATGGTTATTCGGGAGGGATAATATTGTGGCTGGCAACGCGGGCTGTTTCCACCGGATTAGTATGAGGATTTAAGTCTGAGTTTCCTGTGTAGTTTGCCAAACGGCAGATTACAATGTACAATGACACACAAGGAGAAGTAACATTATTTCTTTCCTCCTTTCTTTACAAAACTAGAAAATGCAAAATGGAAATACGGATGATGATAATACTGATGTGATGGTGGTCATGATGTTATACTTCAATCTCCGAAATGATGATTGTTCGCCAGTCCAGCACATATCACATACTGAAAACATAGATTATCTGTACTTGAAATCAGCCAACAAAAAGGATGTACGATTGAAACATCACTCCCTCTGACAACAGTGTTTTACTTTACTCACCGTCTTATGGGGTAGAGTTGTGTTCTGGCTCTACTGATATCTCAACTGACTCTTGACAAAGGCATATTGGCTTCCGTTCAGCAGCAATGCCTTGGCACCTTGGCTGTGACATACAGCCTCCTCGTCACTACCAGATAGACAGATAAAACAAGACATAAGATCATTAATTCAGGTGTCATGATAGCACAGCAGTGAGAGAATGAATAACGGTAGACCCACCCCACTCTTTTCTTGGTCAAC
>CM076973.1:26650960-26783460 GCA_039105355.1 Benthosema pterotum | reverse complement strand
CTAAAACTAAAATTATACCCAGTGGTGACACCTGAGTGAGTGACACTCGCAGTCCCGCAAGCAAGCCGCGTCACGTGATGTCATTCCTGCTATGTTATTGGGGTTTATGCAAGGACAACAGCAGCACACTGCGAATAGCTGGGGCGAGAACGCACTTCATTAACACTAATAGTATTAAAGGGTTTTTTTATAGACTAGAGAGAGAGGGGGAGCGGGGGGGGCACAACAATACATGGCAATCAGGGCCGGATCTAGAGGGGGGCAGGGGTGGGCCGGGCCCACCCAAACGTGCATCCTGCCCACCCAATGAAATGTAATATCAGTGGTTTTTAATAACAGTGGTCCTTGAGGGAGTTCCAGGTGGTCTCCAGCTAAATGGTGGAAAGTTGGTTAACAAGATGTAACTCTTTGAGACCGTAAAAAATGAAACCAAATGGACCCGCATGCCGAATAAATATTGGGCCCTGGTATCAAAAAGGTTGAAAACCACTGCTTCATATGAAAAACTTTGGAGTTGCCCACCCTGCCATTCTTCCAGCCCACCCTAGTGGGGCTGGCTAAATCCGGCCCTGATGGCAATGCGTGCACACACATCTCGGGTCCTGAGGGTCCTGCATGGTAAATGAGCATGGGGTGGACTGGGAGCTCAAAACGTACCGGGCAATTTTGTCTCAGAGCGGCCCTCAGAGCGGCCCTCTGAATCTTTGTGGGGGCTCCGGGGCCTGAGCCCCCATGAGAATTTAAGACATAAGGGGCTCTGGGGCTCGGGCTAACTAAAATTAGTTAGTTAGTTTTAGTTAACTATAAAAACCCTGCAATAGGCAGTCTCATTTGAAGAGGACAGAGGGCCGCCAGCACTGATTCGTGGGCCGGTTTTGTGCAGATTTTTTTTTTAAATTAAAACCGACATTAACGGCCCCCGGGGGGTCGGCCCACCGGGAAAATGCCCTGTATGCCAGACTGTCAGTCCACCCCTGTAAATGAGGTTAAGCGGTCACACACAATTACAGGAGTGCATTAGTTGCTTGGAGACGAGAGAGCTTGTTAACATTAACAACACCACGGGGAACATTTCACTGACTGGGATATTAACACTGTCTGAATAACAACTAAATCATGATAGCAAAGCAAGACTGTAATGTACAAATAAACACTGAATAATTAAACTTCCTGAGCGAGCAGCAGCAGCAGCCACAACAAGCTCTTTAATTTTAGCTCCGTTTGTAACCTCATGCGACATGCGTAGATACGAGGTGACAAAAGGAGGCAATAAAATGTCGATTTTTTTTATTAGGTTGCCCACAACGCGCAAGGGCCATCCTATATTATAATGCATTTGGATTGTTAGACAAAGACGATTGTAGAATTCAGACATGAAACAACGGTCAATATAACACTCACCTCATAATTGGCGCCATAAACAGCATGGTGTGAAGTTGTAAACAGAAGGGAGGAGATAATGGAGCATTATGGGTAACTGAGCATACATTAAAGGTATAGTGATTTCACTATCAAAAGCACTGGGTGCTTTGGGTGGCATCTTCAGACAATCAGGAGGACGCCCACGTCCCTCCAATACTGATCTTGGGGGTGGGCCTTGTTGCTCGTAATGTGCAGATAGGCTGTTGAACTTCCCTCCACTGTTGAGCGTGTGCATGTGCACATCTTGTTACCTGAGGTTGGGGCAGACCTTTTTCAATGAATGCTCCTTTAACCCAGGTAAATAATTACATTGTAATACAAACAAACTGTTTGTTGTTTACTGTTTTTGTTTATTTATATATAGAAATTAAATTAATTTGAAGCACTTGGGGAAGCTTGATTGAAACTGGAAACAACACCAACCTGTCACCTTGCTGGCGTGGTTTATATGGTTAAATTGTAGGCCAGATCAGCCAGCATTGACCCTTGGCACCATGCGGTCTGAGCCACTTAGCCGGACCTCCAGTGTGGGGCTCTAGCAGCGGCTCAGCTGCATGCCACAATCCAGATGGGGTTAATGTCTGCCTGCCTCAAGGGTCTGGTCTGGATGCAGAGTAGACCACAAACTCTGATGGCCTGCTGTCTGTCCTTCACCAACTCATGCCACTATCCGGATATGGCACAAGCAGTGTTGCCAGATTGTGTGAAGCCGTAACCACGCCAAAGGCCATGCAAGTCCTTGGGTCCAAATGATTGCAAGGAGATGCATGGTGAGCGAGTGGTGAGTCCCTTTGTTGTGGTTGAATTCCATGCATTGAATCACTTGGGACAACTTGGGATGATGTGCATCAACGTGCAACAGGACAGGTCACATCACATGGGACAACCCGAAAACCATCTATCTCATGCACCTTTTGGTGCCATTAGGGCCTAAGCAGCCAATTCTACGAAAGCAAGGCCAAAAGAAGAGATCTACGTGTTTTCCTTGGACAAATATATCAAGTTAGATCCTATGCCATGCCACCAACATGTGGAATGGCCTACAAACGGCCATGAATCCTTCAAAACCGCTCTCAGGGCACCTACAGGGCTGCAATTCTTGTCACCGTATAACTAGAAACTACATTCCCCCACCCCCTTTACTCCATAATGTACATAATGATTTACTGCTTCTTTTCTATGTCAAATTCTTTATCATGGATCGTCCACAAGTAACAGTTTTGTACTGACTTGTGCTTTTGTTTGAAATGTAACGCTGTGGAATAAAAAATGTCAATCAAACTGTAGGCTACATGTATCGGTATAGCCCTACTATACATTGAACAATTATTGATCAGCATGTTTGGCGGCCTAACTGATAAACTGATAAAAAAAAAGTGACAAGCGTGTAACTTTTGTACTTGGGAGGGAGACATAGACAGACAGATGGACGGATAGTCCAATGTAGGCCTAGCCTACAGACAGACAGCCAAACACTGAGACAGTTTGGTGGACAGACGGACCACCATGAAGTCCAAGGACAGAGGCAAGTCTGTTAGCAGAGCCAGAGTTTCCCCCTCCTCCTCCTCCTCCTCCACTTCCAACACCGTTAAATAAACACCTGTTGAACAACAAATTAACTTGTTGCCAGTAAAAGCCGGGACAGTTTTATGCCCCGTTATATGATAACAAGGGCCTCGATTATGGGAGCCGGTATTATCTGTTCGTTAGGCGGTTTTCTGAGATTCACAGAACGGCAGGGGGTGGACGTCTACCAAACTCATGGGCAGATGTGTGCCGTTTTATGGCCTGAGAAGTGAGCACAGAGAAGCGTTTATTAGTGCCTTAAAACAGAGGTGACGGCACGGGGAAGACAGAATTCACACTGCTTTGGTGAAATTGGAAGCCTAATCAATAACACCCAACTAATTCTTGTCAAAGACATCACCCGAAACATTTCCGCCTAAGCATAATGCAGCCTTAACGTGATACGGATGATTTATCAGTTAGTGAGAAGAGTTAAGTGAGGAAAGGAATGCACCTCAGTAATAAGAGATATGGAATATGGGCACAGGGATAGATGGAGAGCAGGAAACGCAACGGGGGGTGAAGGAAAATATAGCTTAGCTAAATTAGAAGGGGAGAGTGATATGATAACACTTTATTAAATTCAGGGCCTTACAGCAGAAAAGAGTTACCATGATGAAAAAATAAAAATTAAAAAAAGATTGGAAGGCCAGACAGGACACGAGATATCTACTGTAGTAGTGGAGATGAGGCAGGGAATGCATGGGGGACAGATAGGGAAGGATTAGGTATATCAAAAGTAGTAGGCCTTGCCCTGCTTCCAGGGCTTCTATCAGCTGACGTGGAGATACTAGATAGGTGGTGTCTGTTATGTGTGACAGGCAAAGACACAGACATGAGATATGGCCTCTTTTAGTCAGGCCAGCGCACAGGGGAGATGAGCTGTCTGACATCAGGCAAGGTCATAGGAATTGGAAATTCAGTTAAGCCCCAGGATACAAGGGTCGATGATCTACGTGTGTTCATATGATGACAAACTGGACTGGCAGGAAGGGACAGAGTAATGCTGTTCTTGTTGTAGAGGTTCACTGGAGATGTTCTAGCCAGTGTCCTCTTCTTTACCATTATCCATTTGGGGGCCTACAAGCAGATGAGGACCACCAGTGATACAGTCATGAAGGCCACAGAATGGGCAAAGTTTTAAGAAAAAAAAAGTGTTAAAAAATACTAATTAACTCTTAACTCTTTTGGTGTCCTAAAACACTACACAGTATCATCATCATGACTCATAAATATAGTTTATGTGTAGGCTATAATATGTTGGATATTTGTGATCTACAACAGGGGTTTTCAACCTTTTTGATATACCAGGGCCCACTATCTATTCAGCATTTGAGCCACAGACCACCATTTGAGGACATTTTAGCCCCACAGACCGAAATCAGACCCCTAGGTTTATTTTTGTTTTTGTCCCCAATACCAGGCTGGATTTTAGAAACAAAACAGGCAAATAAAAAATGTCGATTCTTCTACATTGTCTAATTATGTAGAGTTCTACATAATTAGAGATAATTGTAATAATTGTAAACTTCTGCTATTTCAGATGAATATTTAACTCATGAGTGTAAAAATGAAACCAACCAAAAATGAAACCAAACATAAAAATCAAACCAGTTACATCTGGTACTCCAATTCTCCATAATTTAGCCTGAGGACCACCTGGAACCCTCTCAAGGACCACTGGTGGTCCCCGGACCACTGGTTGAAAACCACTGATCTACAATGGTACTGTCCAGTGTGGGGGTCTGCAGTGGTACTGCCCAATCCGGGTGACTCACTGTCTCAGGTGTCTGACAGTGGGGTCAGGACCTTTCAGCTCCACCGCTAGTGCAAAGTGATGTCATGCAAGTATGGCACCCATGTTGAGAGGGATCACAATATCTGGGCTCTCCCTGGCACGGCTGGCAGACTGAA
This sequence comes from Benthosema pterotum, assembly GCA_039105355.1. NCBI lineage: Eukaryota > Metazoa > Chordata > Actinopteri > Myctophiformes > Myctophidae > Benthosema > Benthosema pterotum. The sequence goes on along the minus strand of CM076973.1, from coordinate 26,778,558 downwards.
ATTCAATAAGAGCATTGATATTGAACAGAATGCATGCCAGCTTCCAATCTCTTGGGCAGAGAGGAATGCCGCTGCCCGCCAGACACTTGGTGGCCTCACTAGACTCCACCACATCCTAGACTACACTGTTTTATTCCTAAAAACAAAAGGATAAATTATGGGGTTTGTCCATTAACCATGACCTCTACTTTTACAAAGACACCACACAGTTAGATAAGGACACAACATGAGAAAACATAAATTGGTAGCCTATTATATTATATTACTTAACCTAAAGTGCAAGATTCAGTTCATTTTAAAATCTAGCTTGACTATCCAGAATTGATCTCCCTGAAAATGACTCAAATGCTAGTCAAATACTACTGTAACTGTTCTGTCTTACTGTATGTACCAAGGATTAGAGCCTTAATCCAATGTCTTTAAAATGTTGGTCACAAACTCTCTCTGAAACATTATAGCAACTGATGTGTTCTACTAGTAGTATACTGCCAATGTAAATAGAAAATAAGTTTTCTAGGAATGAATTTTCCATTCATTCCTAGGTCGATTTCCTCAGATTTCTCAAATACAGTATACTTACATACAGGGAAGCAGGACAGGAGACTCTGGAGCAATACCCTTCCATCAATCTGGGAACTCATCTGTAAGAAAAAACAGAGGGCCCTTCCATGGGCTCCTAATCTGTCATAGTGAATGAAAAATGCAAAAAAGATATGAAAAAAAAAAAAGACACTTAAAAATAAAATAAAATGAGAAAAATAGCAACTGAAAAGGTGCCCAGAAACACACGAAATACCTGTACCAGGGTAATAACTCAGCCTCTCCACCACAGAATTAAGTGATCTGTTATCAGTTTACCCAATTGTCCATATGCCATAGAGTACACATTTTGTGGGAGCATTCTGATGGTAAAATAACCCCTTTTGCCCATGACTTCAAGTGTAGGAAGTTGTAAATGTCTTGCATCCAAAATCTTATGCAATTCAATAAATTTCCTACTGTAAACTGAGAATTATTAAATGTACATTGATAAACTATTATTATATTTTCTTATATGAAGCTGGGATGAATTTAGGGATAGAGAATCACACGTCACAAAATGTTTACTGAAACCAAGCCTTCATGAGGAATTGGTGTATTAATGATATGGCACCCCCTACTGGTCTAAAAAAGCAGGAACAATTACAAAGCCACCTTACAAAGAATTGAACCACATTATGTTTATTGTTTGCTAGTTGCATAACAAGCAAAAGCACATACAAAAAGCATTATGGGACTAAAAGGAGTTATGATATAAACTCAACTGACCTAAAACAGTAAAGAGCAGTCACAAGGAATTAAAGGGATACAAAATAAACCATTTCGGATATAGGCACACTGAGCACACTGCCAATACAAACTAATAGGCGAGTGCACTCCCAGTGCGCATCCCATATGGTCAGTTATATCAGACATACAGTAAGTTCTGAAGTGGATTAATCACTGCAAGCACCAAGTGAACAATCACTCGAGTGGCAAAGAAATGACATCCCCACTCCTGCTTATAAACCCTCCCACCCAGCATTATTTTTGTGCCTTGGTCTATGAGTCATTAATTTATATCTCCAATTTGTGTAGCGGACAGCACCATTACAGTACATCTCAACTGGAATAAAAACAAACAAAAAGAACATAAGACCACATGCTTTAAAACGAACACTTCTCCGGAACCCTTTGTGCCAAATGAGAGCTTATAATAAATCGCTTATCTCCAAACCTTTTTGCAAATTACTTTTAAAAAATCCAAGTGTATAAAACATAACAGATTTTGATATCCCTCAACAGGACCTCTACAGATGAGGGAATGGCTTCAGTGTATGAACATTTACATCAGCTTGAGTAGTTTTCAATCCTATAGAACAGGGAGGGTGAAGGAAGTAGGAACAACTTTCCTTTTTTTAGATTCTGTTTCTACATTTCTGTCCCAATGATGAATGATGTAGCGTCTTTGTAGAGAGAATGAAGGTCAGATGTCTGCAGTGTGCTGTAGACAATAAACCTTCGTCTTCTTAACCATGGGTAGTGTCGTCCTCCACGAAGTCTTTGGCCTGCTCAGCCGAGATCACATCGATATGACTCACCTGAAAACAAAATGCACTCCATTTACTACTTATAACTGCATGGGGTTCCTACACGTTTTCAATTTTAAAAATTCCATACTTTTACAATAATGTCTTGACTTCTGTGAAGATTTATCACTCCATTTTTACATCTCCATATTATCAGAGTACAAATATCTAGAGGTTTTATTTTTTTAGATTCTATTAAATGCTTTTAAAATCCAAGTTAATTTATCTTCCTTACTGTATAATATAGGTTTACCACACATTGTGCCTTTGATTCTGCCTTGACCAGCTAATAAACCTACAGTATATTGGTATATTATTTTTCCTCTTCCCAAAATAGGGACATGTTGAAATGAGTTTCTCATTGAAGTATTTAGATATTAGTATTTTGATATACATTTAGCTGCTCCTCCCCCTTCCTACGCAAACCTGTTCACTCCAAATCCATTATAACCATGAAAGATAAATCAAAAACATTGTTCTTTTTTTCTTGTGCCTGACACCGCCCTCCTAATTTGCAAGATGCCCAGGGTTTTACTTTCATTTACTCTCATTGTTTATTTGTAATACTTGTTCTGGAAAAGAAAAGGGAAAGGAAAGAAGGTTGTAGGAGACTAAAGAACAAATAATTGTCATTGCTCCCCCGCATGAATCGCTTTTATAAATAAGAACCAGAAATGAGTCAATACAAAATAATTGAAGGTTCGCACCATCTGTGAAGCCTAATTTATTCACTGTGTTCATGGCCATGAGGATAAATGCAGGCATACAATTATGCTTTCCTTATGAAGAAAACATTTTCTAATAACTACACTGCGTAACTAATACATGTTCAGACAAGTATTTGTGACAATATTATTTGTGATGCTATATATACAGTTTTGCCACTTCTTTAAACTACTTTGGTGGGAATGTGTTTTCTTCTTTCCTTACATAACCAGATCTGGAAATGACAAAAACCTAATTCTATAGTTGAGTAGGAACCCTGAGTATACTTCAATGACCCTCCTTTCCCTTCCTTAATAGGGGCAGCAGGTTGAAGGTGGTTAAGGCTTACCTTGTTTCTGAACTTGACTCCATAGAATTTATCAGCTGATTCCAACAACTCGGGCCTAAAGGTGGTGGTGATAAACTGGGCGTGGCCTGCCAGTTCCACGATCATATCTAAAATCAGCAGGAAAAAAAAATGGTGCTCCTTAAATTTTGGTGGGTAGCTCGAAATGTATTCTGATGCTCCTTAATCTTTATAATGGTTTTACCTGAGACGGCTTTCCTGTGCTGGGCATCAAGGGCCTGATCAATCTCATCAAACAGGTAGAAGGGGGCGGGGTCACACTTCTGAATGGCAAAAATGAGAGCCAAGGCCACCAAAGATTTCTGACCGCCAGACAGCTGCTGCATCTCCCTCATCTCACCCTGCTTCCCTGTGAACGACACCTGGACACCACACAGAAGAAGGTAGAGGGGAGTCAATAACACAGTCAAAGCCTGTATGTCTGTGTGTCACGACTGAGGCTTGAAAGTCAACATTGGTACTGGCTTAGCCAGTGTAGTGTATGCACTATAGAAAGTGTTGGGCAATGTGTCAAATTGAACATATTTTTAACTGAGAAACAGGGTTGCCACACCACAGACATTTTTTGTCCTGTCAAATGTATGTTCTTTTGTGTTAGTACAAGATTTAACTTGTCACGCAAACATAAGTCATGAGGATTTGAAGACACGATGAAGATCTCTCCTTTGGAAAGACAATAAAAACAGAACACTTCTGTGAGGTTAGCAACAGGCTGAAAATGATGGAGGGGTATTATTTATCCTTTCACTCCTGGATTGTGGCTTTGTGGTTATAAATAATAAACTATATGCCAAATATAGCTCTCTTCAGACTGTCATATGTTTTAATATGAATTGGAATTATAAGATGCCAACAGTTTGTTTGAAATATCCAAGGTGCAACCATGTACTGTATGTACTGTAGGAAAATATTTCAACACTACAGAGATTTGTCTCAAACACATTTTCATTCAAATAAACCATAAAACAACAACACAAACAATATTCATTACTACCATTTCAAAGTCCTCCAACTAGTTACACAGTCCACACAGACAGTCTTACCCTGATGCCGACTCCAGTGAACTGGTCCACAGAAGGAACACTGCTCTGGGAGCCTGAGCCCTTCTCACCATCAGCACCACTTTCACTCTCATCCTGGGACTGGCTTCCCTCTGCGTCCCCCTTCTTCATGACTAAGGTAGCTTTGCCCCCAGGAACCAGCTTCTGGAATACCTCACTGAAGTTCTTAGACACCTAAGAGTAGGAAAACAAACAAACAAAAAAAAGTATGAACTTGAGGGCAGAAGTGAGAAAGGATGCGTTACAATAGCCTATAGCAGGGTTTTTCAACAGGCGGTCCGGGGACCACCAGTGGTCCCTGGGAGGATTCCAGGTGGTCCCCAGGCTAAATGATGGAAAGTTGGTTAGCCAGATGTAACTCTTTAAGAGCATAAACAAAAACAGATGGACCCTTGCGGGTCCATTTGGTTTCATGTTTAGGCTCTCAAGAGTTAAAATATTCATCATGTGAATTAGCCCAAGTCTACGCAACTACAGAATATAGAAGATTAATGGTCATTTTGATCTGTATGTTTGACTGTTTTGTTTTCTCCGAAATCCAGCCTGGAATTGTGGTCAAAAACAAAAGAAATCTTTAGTTTTGGGGTCTGTGGGGCTAAAATGTCATCAAATAGTGGTCTGTGGCTCAAATTCTGAATGAATAGTGGGCCCTGGTATGAAAAAGGTTGAAAACCACTGGCCTATAGTCAGAATCCAAGCGGTGAGACAATGAGATTACCTGTTTGAAGGTGAGCTGGATGGCCTCGTACTTGCGCAGCTCCAGGACATTCATCAGCTCCATGATAGACTTGTGTCCGCGGTCCAGTTCGTCCTGACGCTTGATCAGCTTCTCCTTCTGCTCAGAGAAGTTGACGAACTGGTCCAGGGCCTTCTTGTTCACATGGCTGTACTTCTTCAGCTCTGTGTTACACTGCTCCAACTTACGGAACAGCTGGATAGCGAAAACCCCAAAGTAAACAGAAATTAGTCAAATCGATGAATTGGAAAAGATAATGGCACAATCCTGAATGCTGACATTTAATGCCTCTTACTAGATTTCCATCTGAATCAGAATTTTATGTATTTATTTTTGTCAGGTGGCTGTGATCCTCTTTATTTGCCTACCCCTGAGATTTGTCATGGAAATATTCTATATAAAAACATTTTGAAAAGAAAAGAGACTTCTATATCATGACAGAAAAGTCATCAAAAGTCATTATTCAACTGAAATGGCCAGAATGCCTTTTAAAGGCAATCTGGCCATTTCAGTCAAATAATTACATGTCCAAGGGACATGAACTTAGCCGAGCAAGATCTAATTTGGATCGAAACACTTGAACATCAAAGCGACTCCTGACTCAAGCTCTAATGAAAGAAGGCGAACAAGTGTCAGCAATATTTGGACCTCTCATCCACTTGGGCAATCAGTGGCACTGATCTGGTACCCTAAGCAGTGTCTTGTGGAGAAAGATTAACCATGTTGGAGTGTTTATGAGACGGCGTGAGGTTATTTTAAGCCTTGTCAAGGAGGGCAGGAGGCACACGCACACAGTTACTCCACTCAACACACAGCAAGTCAGAGGCTCCCAGAGGAGGCAGCTGGATGAGAGATCAGAGATAGAGCTCCAAGTAATGCCTGAGTCACTGCTGGCTGAGTGGGTGGGATGTGACTGACTGCCCACTTTACAGGGGAGTTATTGTGTGTGTGTGTGTGTGTGTGTGTGTGTGTGTGTGTGTGTGTGTGTGTGTGTGTGTGTGTGTGTGTGTGTGTGTGTGTGTGTGTGTGTGTGTACATAGAAGAGTGAATAATACATGTGTGGCACTCAAGAGATAAGACATGACCAGTGTTGTGAATAACGCCCTTACAAGTAACGCCCTTACAGTAAGGGATTACTTTTTTCAGTAACTTCTAACGTAACTCCTTACATTTCTCAAATTCATAACGGCATTATGATTAGTGTACCATCGTTACTATCATTACTTCACGGCGGCGGCAGGACTCGCTGCACTGTGTGCTGTCTTCAGCTCGCTTCTTCACTGTCTAACATAGAGTATATTTAATAGAGAAGGCACCGAAGGAAAGTTCCCCTTCGTCCACTTGCATTGTTTCCTCTGGATGCCTGATCTAGTTTTAATATATCTATGTGTGTCACGTGATAAGTATAAGCCAATCAGAGCCAGTCTTATTCGTTGAGCAGAGCAGAGCCATCTAGTAGAACAGCTGTGACATTGAGGGGCCGAAAAAAATGCTTATGATCCCATAGACTTAAATGCATCCGGTAACCTCGGTTGTCCCAATTCAATAGAAGTGTATATAGATGAGCCGCCATTGAAGTGGCGCCATGAAGTGAACAGAGTTTTCGTGTAACTAAAGGCTCTGGCCTCTTGTAAGGAAACAGACACAACCAGGAGTGTTGCTGCGAACATTTGAGCTGCGGTAAAATACGCTCTCAGACGCAATGATACGAGGACGACAGCGTGAATGGAGCCTTTGCAGCGCGGAAATATAAACACTATTTTACATTCTTGCTGGTAAAGCAGGGGTTTTCAACAAGTGGTCCGGGGAGGATTCCAGGTGGTCCTCACACTAAATGATGGAAAGTTGGTTAACCAGATGCAATTCTTTGAGAGTGTAAACATGAAACCAAACGCATTTGGTTTCATGTTTACTAGAGTTAAAATAATCATCATCTGAATTAGCCCAAGTCTACACAAGTAGAGAATGTAGAAGTTTAATGGTTCTTTATATCTGTATGTTTGACTGTTTTGTTTTTTAAATCCAGCCTGATATTGTGGAAAAAAGAAAATAAATCTTTAGTTTTGGGGTCTGTGAGGCCAAAATGTCCTCAAATGGTGGTCCGTGGCTAAATGCAGAATAAACAGTGGGCCCTGGTATGAAAAAGGTTGAAAACGACTGTGGTATAGGGCGTGGACGAAAACAAAAACATTGAGGTGAAGTGTAGACAGCAAGCATTGTCCTCAGCAAAGAAATTAAAGGGGAATTCCAACCCGTTTTTAAAAAAAGGTCCTAAAAGAAAAATCATTAACATGGCGAAACACAACCTCCATTTCTAGTAAACACAGAATGGGGAGATCTTTGTCTTGTCCACGCAACATCTCTAAGGCATATTAATGTCAGTAAAATGTTGAAAATGGGAAGAATTTCACTTTAAACTTGTAAGCACAAATACTACAGAAAAACACCCCTTTTTTGTATGTTTAAAAAAAAAAAAAGTAAAGTAAAGTAAAGTAACGCCCTTACTTTCATAATTTAGTAAGGAATAAAGTAACTAGTTACTTTTTTAGGGAAGTAACTATAACTATAATGCCCTTACTTTTTAAAAGTAACTTCCCCAACACTGGACATGACTATGGCATGAAGATATGATTACATAGAATTAGGGAGCTTCATGACCAGGTTATTCATAATTCGGTGTTTAAAGGAGAACTAGTGCTTTTTACCACAATCTATTGTTATTATTATATCAAAGATCCAGGGGAATATTTACAGTATAAAAACTAAAAGCCATCTAGGGCAGCATTCTGTTGTTCAGCTATGATGAATGACATTCCAAGGTGACAAGGTTATTCAATAGTCTAATAATAAAACTACCCTGTACTGATGAATCATTGGTACCTGTTTAAGTGTCAGGGTCTGGTACTTTTCAAAAGCTTCCTGTGGCAGAGAGCCAAGCTCTCGGATCTTCTTCATGCACTCTTCCTTCTTCTTGAGAAGCATGCCCTGTCGGTTGGTCATCTTCTCCAGCTCCTTGGTGTCGTGGTTGATGATGTCGTTCTGTTCCTTCTCAACGTTCTTCCAACGATCCATGCTCTTCATATGTTCCTTGATCTCACTTTCTGCTTTGTCAACCATAATATCCAGTTCTGGAGAAGAATTTGGTTGTGGTGAGTTTGGGGCCAGAAAACAGTTCTCACTGTTTTACATTTACAACAATTGGATAAAAGTTTAACCAATAAATCCTATGCTTAGTTGACCAGACCTGTCAGGGATTAAATACATTATCAACTCCCTCTACACCAAATCGTTGCTGAAAAATCAAATTTTGGTAAGCTCTCAACACTTAACATGTTTCCTTTTGAGCTTGTATATTTGTTGCTATAAGTGAATATTCAACTATTTTTCTGAATGTTTGCACGTTGAGACATGCCAAATAATAATCATAATAATCATTGTTGCTTCTGATCCATTATAAAGGTCTATTTACCACTTTCACTGAGAGAATGTCCAATGAAAGAGCACTATCCAAGAGTAATATCTGAGAAAATATATAACCTGTGTGCTGCATTTTGAGGCAAAAATAGTAATAAATAGGCCTGGAACAAGATAAGAGTGTGAATAAATCTACCACTCAAGCGGTTTCTATTTTAAAACGGAATGGCCATTTCTGAAAAACGCTTTGTGCTTGACGAGTCAAACCACCAGTTTGATATGCATTTGCCTTTGAATTCCCAAATCAAACCGACCAAAACATCATCTGCAGTGTGACGCCACAGCACGACAGAGTATAAACTCAGCATTACTCACACCTACTATGTCGTTACGTAGTTACCATAGCAACCAATGCAGACAGGTCGACGATGTCTGAATGCACAAATCCAATCTGATCATTTGCGGAAAAAACAAGTGAGGGACAGTCGGCCCTAAAGATCAGATTTTGATAAACAGATGGTACCTTCTGAGCGTGCCAACGTATCTTTGACACGTTTGTTGATGCCGTCCAGCTCAGAGGTGGTGGCTGTGAGCACTGTGCCTCCCTCTGTCTCTCGCAGCTCATTTAACTCCTGCACAGAGGGGAAAACAAAACACAGGAATGATTTTTAAAACATTACAAAAATGACTGAAATCACACTTGGTAACTGAACAATGTGATCTTGATATACAATTTATTGCTTACAGCTTCAACTTGGTCAAGGCGTTTCCGCAGGTTCTCATTGAGGTACGTTTCCACCCTGGTCATGATGCCTTCCATCTTAATCCTCTCGTTCAAAAGCTGCCTGTTGTCCTGTGGACAGACACACACACACACGCACACGCACACGCACACACACACGCACACACACAATACAGTTGAGAGTAAGCCAAATGCCGTACTGTTCTATTAGCTTGCACTATCCAAGTTGTTACCATTGACTATCAATCCAGATAAAAGAAATAGCAAGACAAATTCTTTTTGACCTGTGTCTGGCATACCTATTGTCTCTTTACTATTACAAACCAAGACACACAGCTTAGACTCTCTCTGCTGACAAAACCTTTATTGTAAGCTGTGGGCTTTTGCAGCCTGGAATATGTCAGAACGAATTTGTATCATTAAATCCAGAACAAGAAAATCCAAATGAAAGCACAGCAACTGGAGTAGGTAGTACAGCAGGTCACTATACAGTATATTTCAAACGAATCCCACACACACAGGTGTGAGGGTAGGGCTGTTGTTACGTTATGGTTATGTTGGCCAGGCCTGCAGAGGGCCCACTGGGATGCCAGTTGAATGCAGCACCCAGAGAGCCATCCTAGCCAACATTTTAGAAAGACCCATAGACCTGCCCCATAGTTGCCTGTGAGTGGCTTCCTGGCAAGGACCAGGAAGTCCAATATCATCCAAAAACAGGTACCATTTTTTGATCCAGGACACATCAAATCTTTCCTTCCATTTTTTTTATTAATATTATTTATTTTAATAGATTTTATTGCCTGGTAATGAACCTGCATATACCCAAATATAATCTGACAGGATGAGAAGACAAATATCGCTCAACCTAACATGCCGGCCTCTACAATGTGTACAGAGACAGGTGCTCTGGTCAGTGGTCAATTGGTCATACTCTACCTGCTGGAGCTGACGAATTTCATCATTGAGGTCATCAACGCGTCTCTGGTCCTCCAGGCTGAGCTGAGACAGCAGGTCTGTCCCCAGCTCAGCCTTCAATGACTCCCTGGTGGACTCCATAGCATGCAGGCTGGCCTCTAGACTCTGCAAACTGCGTTGCTAGGAGGACACAAACATCAGGGGAGACATTCAATTATTTTTGTGTGGCCTCTATAAAAAAAAGGCATACAGGCAATAATTTGTTGGCTATACTTGAAAATGTTTCTCTATAATAACACAGGATTAAGCTAAAATGGCTGTTCCACGTCGTACAACAAGAATATGTCCAGTTAAGAGTAATCATGTTCCTGTGTCATTGATTACATATGGTGTTACAAAATCGGAAGTTATTTAACACTTTTGCCTTCCATTCACAAGTTACCCGAGTCACACACTGACAAAACTTAATTGAAAATGTGAGTAGCTTAAATGTTGCGTGTTGGAGAGGATATAGCATGTGTTGTCGTTTTCCTGTTTTTAAATCACATAAAATCCAATATTCCAAGATAGCAACTATAGATAATGTGCAAACACAGTAGGCCATTTGCTTCATAACAATGTATTACATCTAGATAAATATTGTGACATTTGTTTTTGTCCACACTGGTAGCTGGTGCTCAGAGAGGGTTAAGTGTACTGAACGCGTTTGTGTTCTAAGCATTATGTTTTAATTATTGAAAAATAGCAGATCTACAAGCTCATAGCGCGCCACCGAGTGGCACGCTATGAGCTTGTATCTCTGCTATTTTTGAAAAATCGTGAAAACGTGGCGCAAATCTTTGAATATTGTTATTCAGAAACTAGAAATCTAGACAGGACACAATGGGTTAACCTCTCTGAGCGCAACAAAATACGTGTCGGCAAGCAATGAACCTTTGGCATGTAGGTCTTCTCAGACTGCTGCCTCTTCTCCTTGAGCATCTTCATCTCTGACAGGATGCTGTCTCTGGAGGCTTTGAACTTCCTCTGCTGTGTCTCGATCTGCTGCATCTGGTTCATCAGCTGGTCAATCTCATTGTTGATGCGTGCAGCCCCATGTTAAGGAAGCTCAATAGGGTAAGAGGTGTGTGCGTGTGTCTGTGGTATAATTAAGAGTGTGAAAAGAACGATATAAATATGAATTTTCTCTTGATTTCATAGGTTTGTTTTTATACAGAAGATGGAAACGATGAGTGAACAATGAGTGCAATAGCTAAAATAATTACGATCACGTGATTATCTAATAATTGTGACGCAGGCCTATGTGGGGGGCATAAAATTATTACTCCTTTACAAGACACAAGGAGTATTTTCTGCGGCCACCAAAAGGCATCAGTAATGTGATTGTGGATCCCAGGGCAGCCTCTCTCTCATCATTGACTTCAAACAGAGGATTACAGTGAGATGCACACAGCATTAGGCTAATCGAAAAGAGAGGTTTATTGATCCTCCAAGAGAACACTTATCACAAGCTCATGATGTGTTGTATTTCAACAGGGTGAGCTACTTTGCGTAACATTGTCATATGACAAAGTAAAAAAAAAACACCACATACGCTTAAATATGAAAATACAAGGTTTTTGCATGACAGGTACAATATGATTTTCTTACAGGGGCGTTGTAGACTCCCTTTATAGAATAGAGCCTTTGGTTAAATAGCTCCCTGCCAGTCCCTGTGCAAGACAGTATACAGCAAGCCTGGCCAACTAAAAACTTGATACACCCAGAGACGTCGGCGAGGAAGGACCGGCAGAACCTGAGACCACCTCAGACAACTCAGAGCTGAGGAAATTCAAAGAACATCCTGAAATCCACCGCTGCTATTACACAGGGCATTCTGACGGGGATATCGCCGTCTGGTATGAGCTCCTCTACTGACCAGAGAGCAGTGTAGTGTGTGGTTACGGTCGGCCGAGTGCACATGGGTAATTCACTCCCTACAGGACTCAAAGTGCTTGTGCAGTGCTAAGATTATGACCCCCACCTCATTTACAGTCGGGAAAACACCTACAGCTACGCTGCCACAAAACCATCAGAGATCTAAACAAGGACCATACTAACCTGAAATGACATGATCACAACTGGAATTTCTTTCTCAATTCATATTCTGCATTTCCTATATTCTGTTAAAATTGCGTTTTCATGGCATAATTGATTAATATGATATAATAAAGGTGAAATTCTGTAGTTATACATATATATATATATATATATATATATATATATATATATATATATATATATATATATATATATATATATATATATATATATATAGTTTTAGATCAATGTCAGTGTATGGATGCCATTTATTATGCACATAGTAACTTGCCTACCTGTGTTATTTTTAGTGCCTTGTATTTTTGGAAACTGTTAGCATAGTCGAGCAAAATCTGCCACACTTGCAGTTGCATAAATCAGCTTTAAGATGGCAGCTGGAAATAGCAGGGATTGGTGTAAGAGGTGCACCACTCTAATCCCGTGCTTATCTAAAGGGCAGAGGTGGATCATGAACAGCAGCATGCTTTTGAATAATTGATCTGTGCTCTGCCTCACCGCTGCAAGAAGTCTACAGCTGTCATGTCATCATGAGTAAGCTGTCACATCCCTCTGTCCATCCATCCCACTCACACTCACAGCCACACACCCACACACTACAGTCAGACGTGACGTAGCGGCTGACCAACACACAAAAGGTTATTTGTGAGTAAGATGCTACATACAAGCAGGTGCACAAACATGCTGATAAGCAGACCAGTACGGAAGTGAACACATGCATGTAAATCCCCTCTGATCCCTCTGTCTCTCCAACTCTAACATAAGTGAGTCACGACTTTGGCCTTTGCAAACCAACATTCTAATCATCCTTAGCCTGAAAAGACCCGCTCCACGTCAGCCCATGTTGCACTACAGAGGTTGAGGTAACTACATAACCTGAACGGATTTAATTCTTAATCCACATTAACAAAAGCCAGACTGCCTGTGTCAGCCACCGCTGTGTAATATAGGCCAGGCAACACTGTTTAAGCCCTCAGAAACTATCATGTAATACACAGTATGTACTACAGTGACGTGCAGTGCAGTCTTGCATATACAGTAGATAGTGAAATTAAATGGGTGTGCAGTGCTATGGGTTTTTCTTCAGCCTTTAAAAAGGCATACGTGATTTGAACATACCATATGAACATGTGTCAAACTTCACAATGTCATTGTATCCATATCTCCTACATTACACATGGAGATCACATCATACATTTCATCATTTCTTTTCTTGCTTCTTGTTGTTTTCATTGCTTTTTATGTTGTGGATTGTTTTATTCTGTGATGCACTGTGTAACTTCGTATTGAAAGATGATATATAAATGAAGGTTTATTATATTATTTTACTATGTAGAATGATATTATTCCCCTTCTTTGGTGCTATTACAGTAGGTATTTTCTGCATTTGCATCCGATACCTTAAACGTAACATCAATCCTCATGTGACATCAAGGGAAATGATGGCCAGATAGCACTTTAGTGAAGCGTTTGAGATTGCCGCATGACTCATTTAGTAGAAAACAACCGTGTCTAAACGCCCAGCACAAGAGAATGAATAATACCTGATTCTGAGTTGAAACCGTTTAAGTCTTTGCACTCTGAAAGCGCTAATCAATCAAATAAAGGATATGTTCAATGTTTCTGCGCAGGTTCTCGTTCAGTTTGGCCTCCAGCTCGCCCAGCTCCTCCTCAGCCTTCCTCATGTCCTTCTGGAGCTCCAAGCGGGACTTCCTGGTGTCGTAGTAGCCTCCGGTCAGAGCGCCACGGTGGCTCACCTGGTCACCTACATGGGGGATGGGAACAAACATGGACGTATCCCATTTAGGACGAGCCCAACTCTTGCCTTTTCTAATCACAAACTAAGATTTCTGAAAATAATTACATATTATGTATAGCATTTTTGCTAAATCTGGTGTATTTATGTTGCATTGCATTTATGTAATTAACTCCCGGACCCCGAAGTCGCGGTCGTCGTTTTCTTACCGCGAAATACGCACGCCGGTCACGACGACGGCGCATAATACAACGAAATGTAGATTTCATTTTTTAATCCATCTATTAGTCCGAGCGCATCGTCTGATAAAGATCCCGTTGCTGACTCTGATTTGGGACAATGGGCACGGCCATTTTTTTTTGTCCCATTCACACCCATTCAATCCAATGCATTCAGGAGCCCTTCTTGGGAATCTCCAATGTCATTGACATGGCGCAAGGGTGGATCGTCTGTTGCTAGACGTCACTTCCTGACTTTTGACCCGGAACTTTTTGCTCAGATCGTGAGAGGACAGTATGTCAAGACACCAGAAACAGCATGACGTCATCGCACATCCTATTTAGGAGATCTGGCGCTTCAAAATAAGGGTTTTTTACTGATTGCACTGGCTTGAGCCATGGCATAGGGCAGAAAACCATGTGTTAATATGCATTGTCCCATCTAAATAAACAAATAAAGTTGCCCATTGCGTTTCTCTTTGGTATATTATTTGGTTTTATCGCATCGTGCTGCTGTAATTCCTCAATTTCCATTTGGGGATAATAAAGTGAATCTAATCAACATACCTTCCAGAGTGATACAGTCCATAGTGAAGGCTCTGGCTAGCTGCGTGGAAACCTCCATGCTGCGGCAGATCAGGGTCTTCCCAAACACATGCTTGAAGGCCTTGTCAAACTGTTGACTGTAGCGCAGCTTGCTGATCATAGGAATGGCATCCTAAAAGACAAATGTACATGAGGCACCAGGCTAGCAAGATCATCAGCATCGATTAACCGCATGAACCTTACTCTATGTGGGATGTCATAATAAGCATAAAATAGGTGTACATTTGCAGCAAATAGATTTGTTAACAGAAAAATATACTTATTTTCGGCTGAATAGGTAATCGATAGAATAATTGCCAAACAACCCTCCCACTCATGGCTTTGTAACTGAGAAGCAATGGGCCCATACGTTGGTCTCTGGGTAGGCCGTGTCCCTGACGTCTAGCTTGCTGAGGGGCAGGAAGGTGACCTCTCCGGGCAGGTTCATCTTGTTAAACTCCATGAGGATCTTGGTGCTCACCTCGTCAGTCTCTACAATATGGTAAAACAGCCTGGGAAGAGGATGCAGGAAAGAGAAGACCAGGAGGATGTGAATGGAAGAAGTCACCCACATTTGGGCCAATAATGCTGTGTTAAAAAACGTAGTGATGTAGCATTCAGCATTTTTCTTAGTAGCCACTGCTGAATGCACAGAAAATATGTTTTATGCAGTACTGCAGGGGTTCCCAAACTATCACCACTGAATACAATTCAATTTTATTTTATTAGAGTGTGAAATTATAACAAGTTGTCTCTAGACACTTTACAAAAAGAGAAAAGAAAAAGAGACCACCAACTGTCCAGTCACAAAAGACAGTTGACTGGCCTTAACAGTCTCGGTGCCCTTGCAAAGGATCTACGTCGCCGGTTATCATTATGAAAAATAGTTATGACCGATGCCTCTTAGGTTGATCTACGTCTCTCTACGTCGCTTACCGTTGCTGGTTTGATGCGATCCCAATGATAACGGCAGCGAGCAGCGACCGCATATTCCATTTAGAACGGACCAAAATAAGGGACGGACCAACCCGGGACCGGAGGTGTGTCGCCAACTAACTTGTCCGACGGGAAACATGGACCGAAATATGACTTTTAGATGAAAATCGCTGGCACTGGCTACCTCAAAAAATATGAAAAAGGGCTGGCACTGTGTGTTAAGTAGCCTACATACGGTATTGCTATATTATTATAATTTCACAACATATTGATATATCATTGACTAAATGGCCAATGAATGATAGTAGGATAGGCCCATGAATTAGGAGTTTGAGCCTGAAACTGAAGGCCAACTTTTCATGTACCAGCACCGGTACAGGTACCAGTGGTTGGGAACCTCTGCAGTAGAGCATTGAGGACTTTAAAGACCTTACCTAGTACCAGCAGTCACCTCCACACAGGTGTAAAAAGCAGGCTCGCACTCAAAATTGTTCATGACAATGCCATGGTAACCATTTATGACATGCTGGTTGATGCCCTTCCGGCGGAAATGCTCCAGAACCTTGTTGATGCTGTCAATACCATTAAGAATAGCCTAGAGACAGGAAGGAAGATAACACACAATGTTGCTCACTTCCGTTGCCCTTTGATGTTTTTAAATACCTCAATACCATTTCAAAGGTTAGAATTAAGACAACCCAATGACTGCACAAGAATTTCTATTAAGACCTTCTAATGCACTCTATAATGAAATTAAAGACCAATCTAGGGTAATTTGCAGAGGAAACAGATGGTTACTGACTGAAGGGGAGAGTAACAGATGTCTTGTCAGTATCTTGACAGTACTACTACTGTAGAATTGTTTAGGTTGCCATCAATATTGGCAGGTAATGTGGAAGCACCCGCAAATAATAAACCTATAAAGAAAGTTCACTGCTTATTGCTTATGAAAACAAATATCTTTCGTTTAGGGTTGGGAATATACTGTACACAGTGGTGTGTTAGATATATTACCATAATTATTCCCTCTCACACACATCTAAATGTTCGTGATCAACAAATGAAATGGGTCACTGAATGGAGCACCATAAGATCACTCTATTTCTAAATCAAGACCTTACAGACATTATACTGTCTCCTTTTGGTCCCTCAACACTGACCTTTCGGTAATAGCCAAATAAGAAAAATATAAATTCCCAAGATAAATCCTGGGGGAAACAAAGTGCACCCTCTTAAAGGAGTAGTGAATGGAACTGGAGAGAATATGAGTCATGCAAGACCAATAGAAGAGTGGAAAAAGACATCAATGCCCAGAGTACTTTGAACAGAATCCTTTCATCTGACAGACCGGTATTTGATTGGTATCTGGAGGCAATGCGTGCCACTTGGAATTGGAGTCAGAGGATAGTGAGTCATATATTATGTGCAGTCATATATTATGTACATTTGCGTGACGACTGTACAATGCAGTGGATGAATGGCATGATTCTACCATCTTCTGCCATTGTAAGAATTCAATGGAAGTCAGTTTAAAGGACCAATGTGTTGTGTATATCCTGGAACTAGGAGGAAAAGCACTGAAACTGAATTATCGGCACTGTGATAAAGAATCCATCATTTTGCAGTCAAACTGCTATAAAATACACAAACACTGGTGTGTTCCTTTACCATCAAGTGTGGTACAACATACTCACCAAGCCAGTGGCTTCTATCATCTTACGTGACAAATATAATGTGTATGCATCTGTGGCATGATAAACCTGCCTTAGATCATTTGTGACGTCTTATGTGACTGCAGTTTGCTTGTGTGCGCGCGCGCGTGTGAACACATCGTGGGACTGCCTCCTGTGGTTACGTTATGCGATCGCGCACCAAGACACAGACCTTGCCAGTGGCAGCTCTGAGGAGCTGCTGTTTCTTCTCCAGGTCCTCCCGTTTGGCTGCCAGGGCCTGCTGCTCTGCGTTCTCCTCACGCCACAGGTAGCTGGGCAGACAGACAGAGCCAATCACACACTGTTACGTCACACAAAGCTACAACTCACACACTCACAGCACACAACCATGTCCACATGACCAGGACTTAGGAATTCTGAGGTGATCAGAGAGGAATAAAACAAAACCATCTATTCTTTACTTTTGCAGAAACTGACTGGAGTTACAATAATCGCAAGCGGTGTAAAATAGGGAACATTTTCTATAAACATTTTAGGGAGTACTTAGGAAGTTGCTGAAGACCTGCAGCCGGCAGGTCATCTTTATTTATGCGCTGGGTCTTTAGAAAAGCCTAAATGACATTTTCAGAGGACACCAGACTGCACTCAGACATGTAACTAAGTACTGGAGCCCACTAAGCCTCGACATTTCACCAGCACAATATTAAAACCGCCATAAAACCGTCAACTAAAATAAGGGTGTTAACATTTTATCAACTTGAATTGGTAGTCCAGGAGTATTTCTGCACTTCAGTAGCCTGGTATAAGGAAATAAAAGAACAGAAATAACTTCCTTTGGATATATTGGGGATACTGCAGCATTACCAAATCACCCACACCACTGAAGGAACCTTTTACGTAACAGACACATCCTTCTCTGGCGATATAAATAAAGCTCATTGTTTAAAAGGGATCGAAAAAAGCAAGATGACATTCAAGAGACAACACTCCAATATGAGAAAAAGGTTGGCAGACAGAAACAGCATCTAGGCCTAAGGGGGTGTTCAATTCAACCTCCCAGCTTAATGCCAAGTGCAGGATTGACTCATCTGAACTCAGTGACACTACATTGAGTGGTGACTTGTGTTAGTCACACATAAAATTATATTAGGAAGAAGATGGGTTTTCAAAGAGATGTGGTAGAGAAATATTTCTTACTTTCTTTCACTTTGCAACTCATCTTTTTTGTTCTTCACTTCATAGTATTTCTTGTCGAGTTCCTCAACACGGGTCTTGACTTCGTTGAGATCTTGATCGAGTTTCTACAGAGGCAAAGCATTGATCTTTGACACAATATACTTTACAATATATCTGGCATACTGGATATAAGACTACAACTGTTCCAAGTGTACAAAATCTATAGCCTGGAGGGGCCTGGAGTAGAGGTTGGACCCACAGTTGTCCAGGACCACGTCAAAAGGCCTATGCCTGGGCTCTGGACTGGACTGGCCCAGGCTCTATGTAAGAAGCTGGCCTGTTCTGACATCACAACACTCCATATTTGGGCATGCCTAACACAGAACTAAATAGGAACGCATTTGCTCCACAGACTCGGTACCAAACAGGCAGGCACCAGTCTAGTAATTGTAACAGCTGGGCACCGATCTAGAAATTGTAAAAGGTACACAAGAAGATAGTGATGTTCGCTATGAAAATGTTATACTTTTACTATTGCTGCCAACAATATTAATGCTGACACATACATTGTACTGCTCCACGTTCTTCTCTTTGTTGGTCTCAGTATCTTCAAGATCTTTGTGGATGGCAGCAATCTGTCTCTTCTTGTCGTTGATAGCCTGGTCCAGGGATTTCAACTCCTTCTTGATCCACTTGTCTCTCTCCTCCTTGGAGGTGAACTGGCTGCCTCGACCCTGTTTGGCATAGAGATCTGTTCTCTCCTGCGTAGCCTGGGCCAGTCTGGTGTGGATGCAGGGAAAAGGCAAGGTTAATAATAATAACCTTGCTTTTTTTTAACAACAACAACATCATCATGGGTTCATGCTTTAACCCTGACAGTCAGTAGTTGTTTTAGGAAATACGATTAAGGATGCAGAAAGAATACTACTGGCTAGTGCCAAGAAAGCAGAGCTGAAGTTAAAATCAAATGACTCGAGACCAACGGAATGACCACAGGATCTGCTAGGTCTGAGCAATGTTTAACAACCGTTTGTACCACTTCATTGAACAAACTCACATTCATGAAATGCTCATGAATTCAAAGTCATGCTTGTCCACGTCCTGATCTTTTCCCTTAACAATGTTGAACCTGGAGTCCAAATGGGCAAGCAATTATAGGTGTGAATTGCCAACAAAAATGAATAGGATAGCAGATCCATAAATTGTGGGTCGGCTATTTCCAATAGTGGTTAATATTTGAACTCCAAATGTGATCTGATTCAGTGACTCATTGGCTTGGCTTACATTTAGTTTCCTTTTGCCACTGGGTAAAAACAACTGTGACCGAGTCATCCCTACCTAGCAATGCCACGCTCTTCTTTCTCCTTCACCATATTGAACTTGGGTTCTGTCTCCTGCAGCTCCTTCTGCTTCTCCTCAATTTTCTCCAGGAGCTTCAAACGCTCCTTCAACAGGCGTTTCTGGAAGGAGAAAGTAAAGAGGATGTAGTAGACCGTAAATTCTCGCTTAGAATGGCATGCAAAATGAGTACCGTAAACAACGGTGCTGTGGTGCACTGAAAAAAAAGTATGGTGGAGGAGGAAGTGGGGCGAAACTAGGAACCAAACTGTGCCATATGGTTTCGGGTCGAGGGCAAAAAAAGCAGCACTTGGCTCTCATTGGTTATCCCCGGCCAAGCGTCGTCCGATTCGGCCGAAAAGCTCGCCAATTTTTATCTTTCCGGGCGACCTCGCCCGCCCACGTCGGCCGGCGTCGCTGATATCGGGTGACGCTGCTTGTGCATCGCCCGCCTTTAAAACGTAGTGTTCTGGCTTTAGGGAAAAATACGTCAAATGGATTTTTTGAGCTACCCCTGTTAAGTGAACAGGGGAAATTAATGCACTAATTAATATCAAATAAACTATAGAACAATTCTCTTACAAAAATACAAGCACACCATTCCTGATGAAGCTGGTCAATTTGATATGACTCAAACCTAAGTTCAGGGTTACTCTAGAACAGGGGTGGGCAATTATTTTTCCCAAGGGGCCAAATGAGACAGAAAATATTGTGGACGGCGGGGTCAATTTTAATTTCTATAAAAGTAGTAAATGGCATTAGTAAATGGCAATTGACACAATGATAAAGTGATAAAGCTATTGAATTGCATTTTTATTTTCTAAAGTACCCTTTCACGTGCAGCTCAAAGTCAGCCAAATGGCTGTATCTGGCCCCAGGGTCACATAATGTCCAAGTCTACTCTAGAATAATAATAGTATTATGATTACTATAGTCTGGTAGGTTGCCCATGCAGGCATCATCACACAAATTATCTTTAGACCATCGTTTTCACGCGTGTGTGTATTACCCATAGGTAAAGCAAATTCTGGTTTTGTCCTGAGATGAATCCTCCATATCAGATGGAAACCAGCAGCATTATCAGCTAATGACACTGTGGGGCCTCCCTTCCTCACTGTGTTGAGGAAACCTAGCCAGCATTAGACAGCCTTGTCCAGGTGGGCCTAATCCAACCAAGCAAGCAGCCTGCCTGCGTGTCATGCTGCCTTCCTGGGACCCGTGAGTTCACACGTGGACTGGGCCAACTACGCAGGCATAATGTACCATTAGCTATTACACTGGAGCCTCTCTCACACATAACACAGCCATACGGCCGGTGGCCCGTGCCAGCTCTGTACCTTTGAAGTCATGCCAGACAACATATATAAAAGGAGATGGCTGGCAAGAATCATCCAGAAGCGGTGTAATTGCACGTTATTCTATGCAGCACTACTGCTTTTTAAGTTTGGTTTCCAAATTCTATGCCGGTTTGATGATTAACGTTAACAAAGACCATTTGCTGAAGGGGAGAATGACATTAAATTATAATTATTTTCAATTTCAAATGTTCTCTCAAGTGGAATTGTACTACAGTCTCTCTGTGTCAAGGGAGTGATAATGCTAATAGAAGGCGTAGCCAGAGGACAGCAAACAGCATGGATGTAAAACCCATTAAAAGAAAATAATGTTTCTAGACTGGGGAAAGCTGGGGTTGGCAAAAGGGAGGTCATTCAGCATTACAGCAAGATTGCTTATACAACACTGCAATTTTTTTCACATTTCACGATATATAATAAGATATAGACAACGCCCTATACATCTACACTACATACAGCGTACTGTAGTGTAGACTTATGAGGGAATAGTAGCAGGGCAGAGACTGTACTGTTTGTGCGGCGTCATCTGTGCCGAGTGACGCAGATGGGAGGCTTCCGTACCCTCTGTTCACTGTTGCCTGCCAACTCATCCTGCAGGTCTTTGGCCTTCAGCTCCAGCTTGGTCCTCTGTTTGATCTGCTCCTGACGCTCAGCCCCAAGTTGCTCCCTCTCCTCCTTCATGGCTGAGATCTTCGATTTCATCTCTCGCACAACACGCTCTGTCTCCTGCAGATCAGGGGAGAGGCCTAAAGGTTTATGTACAGCATGAAAATAGATCGTAGCTATGCTGGCATGGTGCAGGGATGTGTGCCAAAAATTGTGGAATGTTACGATTTTCTCAGTGCGTTTATCTTATTTCTTTTTTCATTTAACTCAATACCAGGAGAGCAATACCTCCAAAACATATATACATTACTGTGGCAGTGCATCATTGTAAATCATATACAGTAGTAGGTCATTGGCTCTTTTACCTCGACTTTGTCCCTGGCATCCTGCTGAGCATCACGGAGCTGTCTGGATTTGTCTCCACAGGTCTCTCTCTTTGAAGACAACTGAATAACAACAGAAATTATAAGCGATTCAATTGAATTGAGCTTTATTGGCATGGGAAAGCAAACATTTGTATTGTCAAAGCAAGTGTCACAAATACAGTACAACAGTTCAAAATGGGGAGAGTATATACAGTTGGAAAATAAAACCCCTGTAGTCTTACAGTCATACTGTGTAACAATCATTTTACATTCATTTCTATAGTTTCAGTAGTCTTCCTTCAGGCAGATCTATTGTTATCACAGTTTGTCTTTATGGAAGTACTGCTCAAAACGGAAAGCTGCCGGGTCATAGCAAGACATTTTAGAATGCTCACCTTAAAACTGCGATCGTGTGGCTGTTGCAAGCCTTTGGCTGGTGAGCACCATTAATTTCACAACTTACGGAAGCAGATTATCAAATGTGTGAACACCCAGTTCATTTTCAACACTTCTTAAATCGGGTTTTAACTCCCCCAGATGGAAAGGTTCTTTGTACTTTATTACCTCATCCAGTTTGGCACGGGTCTCGTTCAGCTCCTGGTTGTAGATGGTGTACTCCAGGGCCCTCCTCATCTTGTCCCACTTCTGGTACTGAGCCAGCTCCTCCTTCTCATCCTCCAGGGTGTGCAGACGCTCCTCGATGTACTTGAGTAGCTCGTTGATCTTCTCTCGTTTACCCTCTGGACAGGACGCATTGTTTTGTTTTTGTTAGCATGCAGTCCATTAAATTGTTGACATGATTAACCCATTAAAACTGCAGATTGAGACTGATTCTACTAATTCCCTCTAAATCTATTTCTCAAACTTCTAGTGCCAAGCACCGTCAAAATTACATGGACTGATCTGAAAATGTTTGCACCAGGGGCACCCAGAAGAGAGAAATATGGTGGTCAAATATTCTGTTTAAGAGGTGTCATTTACCCGTCTCCTTCATGAGGGAAATGCTTTCCTCTTTGCGTTCGTCGTACACCCTGGTCCCTGCCACTTCTCTCAACAGTTTCAGACGCTGAGAATCTGGAGCAGTTGCCATTTGGTTGATCTGCAACAAGATGTTGAATGCTGATGAGTGGATGCTCAATGTCACTTGATCCATACGTTTTTTTGTTTGTTTGTTTTTCCAAATATTTTGGGGGTTATTTTATGCATTATTGATAGGTAGACAGTGTGGGGCCCAAACGCACAACGCGTTTGACTCAATTACCATCCTAATTGCCAGGTCGCTAGGACGGCCAAGGCCATAGATAGTTTATTTGAGCACACAGAGGTTACCATAAAGTCAGATAAAATGTATCAAATAAGGATTACAACGTCCCCCAAGGTATCACAACAATGCACACAATAAAACTATACAAACGTTTTTTTTTTTTTTTTTAAAAACAGACTAGGGGGAATCATTTAATTTCATGAGTAATACAAAAGAATGGTAGTAGAAAGGCACGCGCTCACCTTTCCTTGTTTAACAATGTAGTACGGGTTACTGCGAGAGAAGCCAGCACTTTCCAAAAGATTCATGACATCATTCTTACTGTTACGAAAGAAAAGCAGAAAAAACAGATGTAAACAAACATGTATTGACAACACTGATGGTTTTCCTGCAATGACAGATGGGCAGCTGTCTGAGAGCAGTACTTACGTCACCATCTTTTTGTCTAAGAAATACTGGTCTTTCTTGGCCCCAATGACACGGCGGAGGGACACCTCCTCTTTGTCGATCTGAAGGGAGGCATTTACCACAAACATCAATGGGAAACACAGAGCTGGATGGTTATGTCAGACTCAAATAACAGTGATTACATAATTTTACAATTCCAGGTGAAAGCAGTCTTTTCTGTCACAAAATGTAAGTACCATGCTGCGTTCAGTAATAGTGAAGAGTGCAAGTAATCTGTCCACAATTACTGGTTAGAACAAGCTTTTGTGATCCAAGCACATAGTACAACTGTCATACTCTAAGATTACTGTTGATGCTAACACCATGTAAGATAGAAAAAAGTGAGCCTCCATAAATCTGAAAAAGAAAAAATGTACGTAATATGGTTATGTGAATGACAAACACAACAATAGAATAGGAAAGAATTACAGGTAAGTAGATGTCAGATCAATTGAAGACAAAATTGTAAAATATCATCAACCGTCGAATGGGCAGGCATCATTTATTTTGCATTTTCCGCAGTGCAAGCATATGGAAGAACAATAATCAAGTTATTCCATCACTGATCAGTAACTGATGTACAAAATGATTCTCTTAATTTCCAAATTAGTGGTGTAGTTTAGTGGTAGGAGTACATATATTGGAAACTAAACTCATTCCATTGAGAATAAATAGTGCTGGGGATGGCCTAAATTTACTTGGGGAACCTTTTACTGACAACTGGGTACCCAATGAACCCACTGATGATATCAGTGGCCTATCTAAGGGCCAGTCAACTGTCTCCTGTGAGAATGTTTTGGTACAATGACGTGCCATACATTATTAGAAATTAAATTGGAATGTTTTTATACGATCGGTACGAATACTGTCCTGTTAGGCATTTGTGGAGGAAAGTATGCAACTCCATCCAAATCCATTATCGTGAAAGTTGACATAGGGCCCTACTAGCGATATGATCAGTGTTTTCTTTAGTGGGAGCTCGAAATAATGGTACTCCCAATTACGGTACTTCATCACATTACGAGCCAAATAAATCGGCCATATTATGAGACAACTGACAGAAGAATTATGTAGATGCATTACAATGTAAAGGTCTTACCGGCAGCCTGTTGTCAGAATTGTCAAATATAATCTCCACAAAAGCCGAAATGACACGAGGCCCAGTTCCCTCCTAGAAAACACAAACAAAAAAATAATAATTATATATCATTACTAATAATAATAATTATTTATGAATACTATTCTAACACACAAGACATATAGCATAATCATTTGGGCTGCAACGACTAATCACAATCAAATCAATAATTCTAATAGTTCGTCAACTAATTTAGGAATCAATTCAACAGAGTTTTTCCCACTTAACCATAGTATTTCCAGTGTTAAGCGTAGCTAAACCAAATGAGTGATCCATATCTCCTCCCTTACAACATGCTGATAGTTGTACATGTACAGTTGAATGATTATAGTCATGAAAAAAATATTAGACCACCCTTGTTTTCTTCAATTTCTTGATAATAACCAAAATTACTTAAATTCTTACATCAATAGCTATGGCATTGTACTGCCAAAAACACTACTTTTAAGCATTCCATGTTTTCTTTTCTGCTTTAAACACATGATACACACAACAGTTAATACTTGATTGCATAACCATTGTTTTTGTATGGCTGCAATTAAAGAAAACAAGGGTGGTCTAATAATTTTTTCCATGACTGTAGTTTCAAGAACAAGAAAAACAGAAGAATACAGTATGGCTTGGTCTTTATTTGAATAGCAGCCTAATCTTTTTTTGTTGGAGCATGTCTCAAATTTCCTAAAATATATTTTTAAGTTGATAGATAAATAAGATACATAATCCGATGAATTGGATAAAATAATACAATGATCGGCAGATGAATCCATTCGAAAAATAATCATTAGTTGCAGCCCTAAAAATCATGCACCCCTTGTGGTGGGTGAGCATGTGTGGCATGAAAAGCATAATGACGTTTTACAGTGTTATTTAGGGATGCAACGAATATTTCATTATATTGCCTTATTATTTAATTCAGACGTCTTTATGTTTAAATAATACAGTATAACTGGCAGGAGGTGGGTCACCTAGTTCAGGAGGTAATAGGGGGTGCACATGCCTAAACGGTTTGACATCCGCTGGATATACTTACATGGAGCAAGGCCAGTCGCTGCTCGGGGCGAAGGTGGCTGAACTCATCGCTGAGCACAAACTGAATGGCTAAAGAAGAAAAAGAACACAGGACCAGGAAAATCAATAACACTATTCAAACAAAAAAGAAATAATGCACATCCTCTCTCTCTCTCTCTCTCTCTCTCCATCGTTGGTGCTGAGCCAAAATCAAACTGCAGCATCATGAAAAACCGAGGTGGCTGACACCACATTTTAAAATGTCTTTATTCACCTTGGAGTTTTGTCAAGCCTATTAAGTAGTACTTTCTTTGCGGATGCTGTGAATAAAGACTTTTACTGCACTTTAATGTAAGTTGTGAGCCACCTTTTTCAGTAAAAACAAATAGGACGTTCTAGTGCAAATCACTTATCCTCTATGTTGGATGTACCTACCGTAGAAAAAGTTACTTTTTCCTGAGCCATTTCGTCCAACTGTAATTGACAGGAAAAGCAAACAACACTATTACACACACAAAACAATAACGTATCTACAGAGGTGACTGCTTGACCACAATGACAACATAATTGTGTGCAAGAGAAGAATTAGATTGTACTTGCTGTTAAAAGTTCTTCATTTTTCTTTAACACTTGGGGTTAAACACAGAAGACTACTTTTTGTGCATTATTGGTAATATACAGAGCAGGGGTGAAGATAATTCTGTGTCACTCACCAATAACATTATGCTTTGGACTAAACGGGTCCACAACAGTTTGGTCCCTATAACTTCGGAACCCCTGGATGATGACCTGCAGAATAAACAATACACTGATTTAGCAGCAGCGCACACACACACATGCATAACAGCACAAAGTAATTCACTTCTACAAGGGGGTATGTTTTCATTCCTGGTAGTCTATAGTTTTCATATAAAGGCCTATTATTTATTTTACATGTGTCCACAATTCTACTGCTGTATTTGGTGTGGTACGAAAAGGAGACAAACATTATCATTAAACATTATCAGGCAATCATTCCATGTTTGTAAAACTAAGTAATGCAATGTGTAACAATAATTGAACTTGAGTGGCTAAAATGAAAACAACCCATAAAGTATTCATTTTGTGCTCTCAAGCTCTATAAGGTCCATTTTGGTTATCAACTCTCCATCATTAACTGGAACCCGGAATTTCCTCAAGGACCACTGGTTGACAACCACTGATTTAGAGTAGACTAAAATTGGCATTAGCCTGGTTGCCCAGACTAAGAGTAGACTGATGCTAGCTTCCTGGTTTACCTTGCTTGTTGTACCTGTCTCGGGATAAGAGGGTGTATTTAGGATAAGAGGGTTTGCTAAATACCCCCTTTTGGGGCCTTATTTATGGTACATTTTTTGTGTTTGGCAATTCCTCCTCTGTCTGCTTCCTTTCCAAATACAAAGGGGCTATATAAGTGACTAATTGTTTGTCTTTCCTTCATACCGGGTGTACATTGAGGTATTATTACCCAGAAACACATTTCTGCATACACTACTACACCATTAAACAGCCAGTGCACTGCACTGTACACAATGCACTTATTGAACTATCACACATATTACACTAATGGGACAGAATTATTACACTACTGCACTATAATATATTGTGCACTAATTGCACTATTACTCTATTGCACGTATTGAACTAATACACATATTACACCAATTGGATTATTACACGATTGCAGTAATCGCAAGTGTAATAAGACAAAATTAAACTATTGCATGTGTTTACACTTATTACTAGTTATTCACTGAGTACTGCTGCTATGTAGACGCTAACCTTGTGTTAGTTTGCTAGCAAGCAAGTTAATGCAAACTACAGTCTGCAGACTGTACAGACAGACGGGCAAACATGCACGTATAACTAATATTTTTTTCGTTGTTGTCGTTGTTAACGAATTACACCCAGCTAGTTATATACAACTACCGTTGTATATAATAATAATAATAAATACAAACGATAAAACAACAAGTGGATCGTTAGCCTGTTAGCTTAGGCGCCTAGCTCTTTCAAGGATCAAACCAGAGCTGGTTGCGACGTTCAGGGGTCAGAAACTGAGCGCTCGAGCGCTGAACTTCATGCAGCCAGAATAGACAAGTCACAAGTGTAATAATGCAATTGGTGTAATATACACGTGTATAAAATGCCAACGCTTTTAAAGTACTGTAGATTAACAACTATAGTCTCTGTAATGTTTATGTTGTACTATTATTACAAAACGATATAAAATAAACTGGGCTGTTGTCTGAGTCCAATGTATTTAACGCTAGTCAGGTTCAGGACTTGTCCCCATTTGTTGTCCCCATTCTCAGTAAAAGTCTATATAGAAGAGCCGCCATAGGACTGGCCCCATGAAGTGAACGGAGTTTGCGTTAACTCTCATCATGCAATGCTCTGGCCAACGTTAACGGAGCAAATGCAACATTATAATGGGTTTTAACGGGCTGAACATGTTAATATACAAGCTATGCCACATCGCTGTTTACATAATGCAGACTAAATAGAACTCCATTCCAGTAATCAACATCCTGGTGTCCGAAACGAGACCAAATAATAAGCAGCCACATCCACCGAACACAACACAACATGAACTGACCTGTTTGATGTACATGCTGCTTTAATTTGGGGGTTTTCCTTATGCCAACTAGGAGATAAACTCCCCCCTTCTCTCGGTTGGAGAAGATTGGGGAAGATGGGGATTTTAATAGTCCAGAATATCGGGTATAATTAATGAAATTTGCTTATTAAAAACGTTGAATTGCTCGCTCAAAAACGGAGCAACAACATTGGAAAATGGCGTCGGGGGCGGGATACGAGTGGATTATACCATTCGGTTAACAACAGGGGTTTCAATCTTATGACCATATGAAATTATGCCACGTTTTGAATCGTAGACGCGGAGTGTAAAACGAAAATGTTGTTCTTATGTACGTATAATGGCCTGATGAAGTTGCGCCCATACTCAGTACATGATTGTATTGTCCATTAAGAGTCGCTTGCAATCGTTAGCACCCGTGCTTTTAAATTGGTATGGTCTGAGTGAAAACGTTGGGCGCCAAATACTGGACGGAATAAACCATAAAACGTTTTACCTACTAGTACTGCACAGCTCGGGGCCATACTATATAGTGTACTATTATGAAGTATAATAAATCATTTGGCAGTGGGCACAGAGACAGAGTTGCTATTAGTTTCACATGAAGATTGCAGTTCTATGTTGTTGGTTATTAGAATAACAATCTTCTGTCACTGTAGGTGTCACTGTTGCCTCTTGTATACGGAGACGGCATCTGTCTGTGCATCACTCACACGCCATATTTGGTCATGCCAAAATATGGAGTGTATGGGAAGTGACAGTGTTCAACAGCTTGAACAGCGTTTGCTTCCCGTGCGCCTACCGGCATAGACTAAAGTCTAAACGCATACAAATAACAATCCTGGGGATTACTTGTTCCCATTGTGTTCCTGTGGTTCAATTCATCAACATAGCATAAAAATAACGAAAACGCATCTCATAACTGTAACAGATCATCAGACATGGGATGTGGGATGTCTGATATTATCAGCCGATCTTTGCTTTAAAATGTGTCACTGAATGTTGTTATCAATTTTAATTCATGAAAATGTCTCCTGGGTTTATTTTTATTTGTAACCTTTTCCTTTATGAATGTATCTAGCATGTATGTATCCAGTCAGTCATCTGACGGATGACAATGTATCCAGTCATCCGACAGGGATGACTGGATACATCCGACAATCTGTTCCAACCTGTAGTAGGAATCATTACCCCAAAAATAAGAAATGCAGTAATAATAATAATAATACAACAATAATAATATACTACTGCAAGTTGTTAAACTGCTCGATATCGATCCAGACTGTATTCACGTAAAACTGTACAAATTTTTGTTTACTTCACTAGCAGCATGTGAATTTAATGCATAGGATGCTCAATGCTCTCCTGAAGAGAAAAGCCATACCCCACTACTCAGCATCCAAAATGTACTCTTTTAAATGTTTTGTTAATTATTTTTTCTTATGATGTTTGCAGAAGCAAGTCACTATATTGCTACTAATTTAAATTATTTCACCAATTATTCCAATGCCAGTGGTTTATTATTTTCAAAGGGGAAAAAAGGTTGAAAACAAGTTAATGATTGAGGTGGAAACATTTATTGACATCCACATTTTATTTAAAAAAAATGAACATCAGACAGACAATAATTATAAAATAAATTAGATTCAAATGCCTGACTGGCTTTGTGAATAGGCAAGAAAATCACAATATCAACCTAAGGCATTTATATTGCAGTTTAATCACTCTGCTGTTTGGTTTTATCACTGCAATGCAGTACATAAGACAACAGCATCAATCGCTGAGATCGACAGTCCCCTTTATTATGGTCATGTTGACCTTTCTCAGTCTCTGTTACATATATATCTTTTCTTTGACCACCAGGCAAACAAAGAGTATTGTAATCATGATTTTTTGTTTTCTTCTTTTCTTCTTCAAGTAAGTCTACAATCAGTCACAATTCTCTTAATTAAGGCAGTGCACTTATTATTGGGCTCAATTCGAAATGATGGTGGGTCGGAGGAGGTTGCAAGGGCAGAGGGTCCAGGTAAGAGTTCGGGAAGGTAAACACAGACGGCTCAAAGTTCTTGGTGTTGAAAGTGGCCGCGAAGTCACTGGCGAAAAAGGAGGCCGCCTCCGGGACGCAGGGTGTGGCAGGTTCTGGGGTAGAGGGGTGAGCTGGGGCCGAGGAGAGGATCTCCGACTCAAACTGCAACAGCTGACCCATGAAGCTGAAGTTAGGCGAGATAAGCACACGGCGCTTTTTGATGATGTCAAAAGCCTCTTCCAGTTGCATCCTCTGGGTCCTCATGATGTAGGCCAGACAGATGGTGGGTGAACGGGAGATTCCTGCCTCACAATGGACCAGGACCTTTCCACCAGATTGCTTCACATCATCTGAAAGGACAAAGAGAAGAGAATATAATATTGTTAATGAATTGCCCCCACAATATAAATTACACTTGGTAAATATTACTGGTGCATGATTATGAAATTATGACCGATATCCAATTATTATTCAATAACCTCAGATTATTATCCAATAATATCTGATTATTATGCAATAATCCCTGATTAGTGGATAATGTCCAATTCTGACCGATTCTGATTCAACAATGATGTGGCCTTTTTATGGCCGATTATATCGTGCATCCCTAGTAAATATGGGATATAATTCATATTATTTATTATTTATTTTGTTCTGTTTTGTCAGGAAGAATGAAAAATGCACAATCAAATCTAGCCTCAAAGATATAGGTTATTTAAATGTGATACTTTGAACATCGAGCTACATGTTGTCAAAAGGATGAGAAAATATAATTGAGACCAAGTATTAAAGCTATGACTGACAGTAAAGATGAAAAACCCAATTTTCAGAGTGCCTCTAATCACCAGCTCTTCGTCAGGCCCACACACACTGCTTTCAAGGGCTATGCCACTCATCTCTCTCCTGTCACACTGCCCACACACACACACACATGCGTGCACACACGACACACAGTGCTGGTGCAGCTGTAATGTCTAGTTTGTGGGTCCATGCAGACTTTATATCCACTGACACAGCCACCACCACGCACTGACAGACGGATCCATTTTATACGGTTTACGAGGACACACACATCATGTGCACACAAGCATAAATTTGTCCCACAGCCCTGGGGTTTATGTGAGTCAGAGAGAGAGAACTGCTGTACACGAGACAATGTCTCTCCTACATGCCTGTGGGGGTGCTGCCTTGACGCTGCCGTGGCGAGGTCACTGTAGCACAGATGTGTGCTAATTTAGAGATGTAGCACTCCTACTCTGGGTTTTAAGGCCTACACGTAAACCTGACATCTTTGTCTTAGCTCAGTTGTACCAGTTATAGTGCCTTTAAGTCCACAAGCTAAAGCTAGTACCGAGCAACCCTACAGACAGACATCACGATTCATCCGTGGCTGCCTTCCTGCACCCCCCCCCCTCCTTCTCTCTTTGTGTATTATGTAGAAACTCAGCTCACTGATAAATTCAAGGGTTTTCAAGGGCATCGTGGTTGTTCTCACTGTATAGTTCTCTCTCGCTATTTCTCTCACACACACGCACATGCACACACACAGCATGTTGCCACTGCAAGCGCCTTCCCAGCTGGCCCTGAGAGTCACAGCACACTGTGAAAGTACTGTGCTAAAATTCACAGCTCAAGTCCCTCTGAAAAATGACATGAAAGAATCATGAATATTACATCTGGAGTGGAGGAGGAAAATTACTGTACATAGGGGAGTCATACCGGTAGGAAGAGGAGAGGCTGTGGGTGTCTTAATGACCATCCTTAGATGATGCACCATTGCACCCTCATTTGTGTCCTGACACACTTCAGCTGGTGTTTTTTTTACACAAACCACATCAATATTTATCTTTTTTTTTTCATATAACCACACACGTGTGCACACCTGTTTATTCTGTTTATTTTCATTCACTGATGTTAGGTTGACTCTATTGGATCCTATGTACATTGGGGGATTGCTAACCACATTGTTAGCATTTAGAAGCCTTGTCTGCACTCAGCATGAAAGCTAAAGCCGCTGCTGGGGCAATTTGTTGCCTTACATAATCATCTGTCTCACAGAAATATGCCTTAAATGTAGGCTGGTCACCCAAACAAAGCACAGTTGGAGCAACAATAGCAGCCACCCGATACAGGTCAGTCAAGGCCCCCCGTGGGTGTACTTTGTATTCGGCTATGCATGGCTAAAAATAGCACCAAGCACTGTGTACATCTTTGTTGGCACCATCCAACCTCTCTCTCTCTCTTCCCTCTCGTTCCTCTGTAACACATACAGTACATCACCCACATCTCACAACAAGGCCACCGATGAATAACACCTGCAACCATAGGAGCAACACTTGTTTTTTCAGTGACAGTCAGCCTCCAACTTCCACTCAACCACAGTGAGCGACATCTTTGTGTGTGTGTGTGTGTGTGTGTGTGTGTGTGTGTGTGTGTGTGTGTGTGTGTGTGTGTGAGTGTGAGTGTGAGTGTGTGTGTTTGCACGTGTGTGTGCGCATGCATGAGCTTGTGTTTTTGTGTGTGATGTGTTTATGATGCGTCACTTTGTCCAACCTCCTCCTCCACCCTGTCATTACTAACAACAGACAGCTCACTGACTTGTCACACTTAATGGCCACACCCGGAAGAGTAAGCTAGCGAGATTAGACCTCGGAGGCGATGACGACATGGGAGCGTCTTTTTTAAACTTAAAGGGGGGGGTTGTGACGTGAGGGGAAGAGCAAAGCTTCCCTGAATGAAAGCAGACTTGTTGGGGGTGATTGCAGGCAGGCAATAGACTGATTATAGTGACAGCTCAGAGTGCTCTCTGCTTTGGAGCAGTAGGCGAGAGACGCAAGGAGATTATTTTTAAGACTGGAGGTGTTTCAAAATAGACAGAGCTATCTATGGTTATCTCTCCCTCTCTCTCTATCCCTATCTGACAGCTCTTCTGTATATTTTACCCCAGGTAATTCAAGGAAAGTCCGGATGTGTTTATTTTCACAGGAAGAGAGGATGAACTACAGACATCTAAACTATGAAATGATGTATAGAACAATCACAACATGAAACCTTAGATTATGATAGGTGTTAAAAACAGACCCTAATGAATGTAAATGAAATCAACCCTCAATGCAACCCTCCCAAATAACAAGCAGTAAAAACAATGAATGATTGCCCAGCACAGTCGGTGTCAAAAACAACACCCATTGCCAATGTGTATTCCGTACTCACCAATGAACTCTATTGCCTCCTGGAAATGGGAACTAATGTCAGCGGTGTGGTTGTCCTCCACAGGGATCCACTTATAGCTGTATTGGCCCTTGGTGGGCTGCAGGTCCCTGCGCGAAACGTTGAGCAAGGCCGTGATGTGAAGGTCGCTGAGATAGTCCTGTCTGGAAGCGTGGTAGGCACTACCGAGGTAGAGGAAAGGCAGGATCTCCACGGGCGTACCCTGAGAGAGGAAGGAAGAAGAGGAAGCGTCAAAGAAACATCATTCACTGCACAATTAAATTGAACAGATCTTTATTGGCATGAGAGAAGAAAAAAAAACATTGTCAAAGCAAGTGTTGAAAATAACAAAAACAAAAAATGGGGAAAGTAATGGTATATACAGTTGGGGCTATACAACATTTGGTAAAAAAAAAAAAAAAAAAAAAAAAAAAAAAAAAAAAAAAAGAGATATGTTCAATTGTGTAATTATATACAAATAGCAGCATTTTGTTTCTCAAGACTATTATAAATTTACATCACCAGATGAGGTTATATTTAAATAGCATACAAAACAACTCAAGATTCAAGACTTAGCAGCTCTGTTTACATGTGCAGTGGTCTAGTGGTCTACTTGGTACAGATAGTAGTTCTTAAGGTGATTCAGTTGTATTCCAATGGCTAGGCTTCTTTTTTGTTGCAACAGTTCACACATCTTGCTGCTGTATTTGCACAATGTTGTATTTCTCACACACCCTGCTAATAATCATGGGGTGTCTGAGATAATAAGATACTGATCCTGTGTCTATTGTATCTAACATTATAATAAAATCATGTGCCTCTGGCCATCCTACCATCCAAACAAGCTACAGAGTACATCATGTGCACTGACGGGAGACAAGAGAACACTATAGACGCATGTATCTCAAGATATGGATTTGTCCATAAATAAACAATTTGCGCAGAATAACTCATGATATGTCAGGCATACACAACAGTTCTTTGTGATTATGAATGAGCCACATGCTTTTCATTTGCGGCTGTGGCAGAGATGCAGGAAAGGTCACAGATGAAAGAGTGTGGTTCTCTCACAGGCCGTCTGATGTCAGATATAGTTTTTTGAGAGGCCATTCCGTTTTGAAGCAAAATAGCTTAAAGTTGTGAGGCCAGGCGAGCAGTAAAGGTCAGAGAATATCGTGTGTTTTGAGAAAATGCTCTGATGATTAACAGAACAATGTATCCAGTATATTTAATAATTTGTATAGTGGTTTGGCAAAATAATTATTAAATTATGTCAAAACATAGCCTAACATTTCTTATATTTTTCAAGCCCCAGCAAAAGCAATCCACATGCCTACTGTATATAGGCTATGTAAGATGTTTTGACACATGCAAGTGGAAACCGGTGTATGTGAGAAAGTGGGAAGGGCTGTCAGTCGCTGCATGTTGCATGGGTGTTTCCCGTTTCCATACCTGATCATAATCTGGTTTGCGGTGAGAAAGCTTGTCATAGTGGATGTTGACTCTTTTCTCGGTTTCAGTTCCGTTCTGGTCAAGGGTGGTTTTCACCTCAGTGCAAAGTTCAGGATACTGAGAGTGGAAGTTCTCATATCCCCCTGCAGAGAAAAGGTCGGAAACATTAAATAAGACACTATAGATCAGTAACTCCCGAAGTCAGTGCATGGACCCCAGGTGACCCCCAGGGTCATTGAGGGAGTTCCAGGGGATCACCAATTAAATGATAGTTTGGAACCACATGGACCCTTATGGGTCTGAAACTCTGTAGAAATGGAACCAAATGAGCTTGAATTGTATAGCAAATGTAGACACACAATATAAATTCGAATTTCTAATAAAACTGCGTGTCAAACTGGTGTTCCTTGAAATTAAACGGAATCTTCTCTTATGGGCGTCCCTGGCATACGGTATGTTTTCAAATGGAGATAATTATTGTCCATTTGGAGGTCTCCCTGGCATGACAATGTTTGGGAATTCCACTGCTTTAAATAAGTCAGACGAATAACCCGTAAACAGACACCAGATACCATGTCATGTGAATGTGTTTATGAAACAACACTGAACGCGGACCGTTACTTGTGTGTGTGGATTATAGACTTTATAACCTGATTATAAACGCGTAATTAATCACTGGTGTCCACAAACGGAGGCACCGGTAATCCATTTAAGGCCAATATCCTGAGAGGACGTAGCGGTTCCAGTCCAGAAAGGAAGGAAGTGCATTTTGACACACAGTCAGAGCTTGTGGTGGATTCAAGACAGGCTAAATAAATTAAAATGTATAATCGGTATCAGTGTAAAAGGCCATATAGTAGTATAGCCCATTGGCGGTTTGTTTATTCACTCAGCTCGTTGCGCACTGAGTCATCCACTCCGTTTGACGCACGCAGTACATTTATCTCTGTCGAAGAACAGAGAGAAAAATGCTGGGTATTCCTATTTCTCATGGTTGATAAAGCCTAACAAATTGCTGAAGGAAAGTGGAGTAGGCCTATAATACCTTCTAAAACGGTCACTGACCCCAAAACTATACGGAATGTTTAAAAGCTAGGTGCTGACGAAACGAGTCTGTTCTGAAATGTTAACATTGATT
Organism: Benthosema pterotum; assembly: GCA_039105355.1. Lineage (NCBI taxonomy): Eukaryota > Metazoa > Chordata > Actinopteri > Myctophiformes > Myctophidae > Benthosema > Benthosema pterotum. The sequence continues at coordinate 26,742,105 of CM076973.1, read as the reverse complement.
AATCTATAGGGAAAATATTCCATAATAAAACCGTTATAACATTGTGAAGTAGCCTACATCTTGTTGTAAGCTACTTCACCATGTTAATGATTTGTTTTCATACCTCCAGTTCTAGGAAACACAGGGTATTTAAAAAAAAATCCCCCCATTCTGTTTTTCCTAGAACTGGAGATGGAAAATGGCTGGAATTCCCCTTTAAGTCAACATTATCAATTAAATTGCTTCACATATGAGGTAGTCGTGTATTGGGGCTATAATTCTAGTTTCTAATTTGAAATAATTTGCTTGGTTTGCACAGAAACAAGCTGCTTTCAGAATAAGCTAATTGAGAATAATAATAATCCATATGAAACAAACGCCAGAAACAGTCATTTTCCAATATCTCAATAGTTTGATTATAATTTATTTAAGGATCTCATCTCACCTTTTAGGAAACAGATGCTGGCCCCACTGGCTAGATGCGTCAGTGTATTTATCACTATTTGTGCTATGCTGTCCTTTTTCAGCTTTTGTAAGTGAGCCGTTCCATCGTCCAGCGCTATGACGGCCGATATCCTGCCCTCGCGAAGCCGAAACTGGTCGTTCTCGTCCGGCAGGATAAACTGAAGGGGCACCAGTCCTCCTCTGGACCTGCGGACCACCACCGAGTTCAGATTGACGTTGACAGAACCTTTGATGTTAGAGTTCGTGAAGGAAAAATAAGGTCGGCAGTCCACGATCAGACAGCTCCCAGACTCCTTCCTTATGATTTTCTTGAGACGTCGGCAGTCTATGCTTGAGACTTTCATTTTGGAGGTTGTGTTTTATTATTGCCTAAAAAGGAATGACTTTAAATCCCGAAGCAGAGACGTAGCCAGGTCTGAGTCCGTGCCTTCATTTCCTCCAAGGGGATTCCGCTAGATCGGTTTTATGTGAATGGAACCTCCGGTGAGTGACGTCACGAACCATATATGGACTGAGGGCAAGGTATGATCGCAGCGGAGCCTTTAGAGTATAGACAGAGTTACGCAAACTCGCTTCTCTTCACGGGCCAGTCCAATGGCGGCTCCTCCTCCGGACTTCTATTGAGAATGGGGGCAACCAATTGGGACAGGTCTTGGGCCGGAAGTAGGCAGAAATGCATTGGGTTCAGACAACAGCCCAGCATTAATGATCTTAAATCCCTTTATTGTAGATCGTTTTATAGTAATAGTAAAACATAAACACGACGAGACTTTAGTTGTCACTGTGTAATACTTTAAAACACGTTCAAACGTTGTACACCTGCCTAAAATAGCTCTTCTTTGCGCCACCCTCGTTGAAAACAATGTATTTCCAACTCCAGCGTGTCCTCCTTTCAGGCTGTATGAACAGCGCTCGGGCGCTCCGTTTCGGACCCCTCAATGTCGCAACTCTTCTACTACCGTTGATGGCTCTGGATCGCAGTATCGTCACGCCCACACTGTTGACTGCAGCGGGACTCCTCCCTGCATTCTCTATGCTTGAATCAATCAGACGAGATACGACTCATATAAGTGTGTCAATTTATTTTTCATGTTGTTTGTGTTCACACTCACAGCCACTCAGAGCAGGGGGTTCAGTCCTTGGATACCAGGGCAGGGCCCACTATTTATTTGTTTATGTCCATAATTCTATGGTAGGCTATATATAAGAGATAGCCCAAGACATTGGGCTCTCGTAGAGAGGTGTTTTCTGACTTGATCACTCTACGAGAGTCCAAGGCCCGGGTATCGTCTTTCCACGCGGATTTCGCTTCTAGGGCTTCTAGTAGCTCGTACGGTGCACCAATCCCACATGTAAAAGGCTGAACATAAGCTTCCACCCGTCCGACGCCAGTACGGCAAAAGATTGTACGACGTAGAGTCCTAGTTTTTAATAAATAAAATGTTTTATTCCACTCCGTCTGTTGATGTTTTTTTCCACTCGGTCCGTCCGGAAGCTGCCATCTTGGAAGGAGGGGAAAGGGGGGGGTGGGGGTGCGCCATAACCAATGGCAGCTCAGCGGCCCTCCCACTCCCCTCCCCCTCCGCCCACTCCCCTCCTCCGCCCCACACACTCTCACCCCCCTCCTCCCCCCACCCCCTCCTCCCGGGGTGAGGGACGGGGAGGGGGGTGAGAGTGTGTGGGGCGGAGGGGGAGGGGAGTGGGAGGGCCGCTGAGCTGCCATTGGTTATGGCGCACCCCCACCCCCCCCTTTCCCCTCCTTCCAAGATGGCAGCTTCCGGACGGACCGAGTGGAAAAAAACATCAACAGACTGAGTGGAATAAAACATTTTATTTATTAAAAACTAGGACTCTACGTCGTACAATCTTTTGCCGTACTGGCGTCGGACGGGTGGAAGCTTATGTTCAGCCTTTTACATGTGGGATTGGTGCACCGTACGAGCTACTAGAAGCCCTAGAAGCGAAATCCGCGTGGAAAGACGATACCCGGGCCTTGGACTCTCGTAGAGTGATCAAGTCAGAATCGCAAACACCTCTCTACGAGAGTCCAATGTCTTGGGCTATAGCCTATCTAAGAGATAACGGGCAAATGATTCATTTCAAATAATAGTTCTTCTACATCTAATTGTGTAGTAAATGAACTAATTCAGATGTTTAACAATGGTCCGGCATAGCGTAAAATAAAGTCACATGGAACGTGGTCCTTGAAAATCACAGAATGCGAGAAAATCAAAGAAGCAGCGTTTTGAGGAGGATTGGGCCCGCCTACACAAATACTCCTAATTGTTTGGTTTTATTTAGAAGAAAAACTGACTCTACCCTACACACTGTATAGGCTATACAGACCCATTCACAAGCCTGCTCTAGATCCGCTGCTATAATCTTCTCAATGGACTAGCAAGGCTTAGACGTCAGACATTGCATGCACTCACATGGCAAGCAATCAATTAACCCTTGACACATGGCTCGATGAAAGGCTACACCTCTGAGTCTGAGGGTATTTGGTGGTGGTGATGATGCTGGTGCTACTGTGTGTGTGTGTGTGTGTGTGTGTGTGTGTGTGTGTGTGTGTGTGTGTGTGTGTGTGTGTGTGTGTGTGTGTGTGTGTGTGTGTGTGTGTGTGTGTGTGTGTGTGTGTGTGTTGCATGCATGATGTACCAACTTTACAAGATGAGTGTGTTTTGTATAGGCTACATACCATGGGTGTGTGGGAGAGATTGAATAAAAAAGGAGGGGAAAATGTGACAGATGCACGACGACACAAACAACAGACGGCTCCAGTCAGTGACAGCTAGGACTCAAAACAATGCCCTCTGGTCAGTGTTCAATTCAGCATTCGACTGAAGCAGAGAGGGGCCGGTGAGTCAGGGAACGGGTTCCCTGCATGTGGCATTATGCCTATAGGCAGCCCAGTGGGGGACAACTACCCTTAAAGCCTGGCAGTGAATTGCAAAAATGCAGGAGGCGGACGGATGGGGAAATGGTTGGTGATGGAGTGGATAGGGTAGATTGATGTGATGAATGGATGGATAAATGATGACTGTCTGTGCATGAGATGGATAGATTGATGAATCTGGCTGTCTATATGCATTAGACGTAGCCCACAGCAGCACAGCGTGCCATATGGGCCAGTTTAATCTGGGATGATGACATCATGCTGATGAGCGGGGAGACCCACCATCACTGACCCACTCTCATTCCATTGACTCCACTGTCCGTCCATGTGTCCGTGTAGGCTACAGCTAATCTCCGGCACAGTTAACTCGGTCAATGCCAAACCTTCCAACACAAGATCTGCAGGATTTGCAGGAAACATTGAATCATGCACAATCACTAAAGGCCGCAAGGAAAAACATATCAGACATAACAAGATATTACTCCTTCAGGTTCGGTCTGGTATTTAATATTCTATCCTGATTGCCTAACATTGCCTTTCAGAGTTTCCATGCAGGAATGGCCCATTTTGAACAAAAATCATGAACACTGCATGCAATTTACGTGAAATGTTTCACATACTTGAGGAATAAATCCCATATCCTTTTCACATTGGCCTGTTATAGTTTGTTAGTGTGTCTGTCAGCCCTAATAAACAATGGCTTGTAGACAGACAGCAAGTAATACATTAGATTAGAGCAGTAATCAATTGGCTTTGATCATGTACCTCCCACTACCACACCCGTCCTCTTAGCCTATGCAGTGTTAACCACTTAAAGGAAGCCCCTCAATTCAAAGGAGCTTTATTGGCAGGAGAAAACAAATGTTTACACTGACAAAGTCAGCCACACTGTCTCCCCCGACCCTAATGCCTACCTGCTGCCTGACCTCACCTCCTCTATCAACAGACCCCCTCTTACATAGGTCATCATGGCCTTAGGTCAGAGGTTTTCAACCTTTTTCATACCAGGGACCAGGATTTATTCAGGGGACCACAATTTGATGACATTTTAGCCCCACAGACCCCCAAAACTAATGATTTCTTTTGTCTACCCAGCTGGCTTTCGGAGAAAACAAAACAGGCAAACATACAGATGAAAAATGGCCATTAATTTTCTACATTCTCTAGTTGTGTAGTGTAGACTTGGGATAATTCAGATGGTGAATATTTTAACTCTTGAGGGTGTAAACATGAAACCAAATGGACCCGCAAGGGACCATTTGGTTTCATGTTTACGCTCTCAAAGAGTTACATCTGGTGCAACTTTCCATAATTTAGCCTGGGGACCACCTGGAATCCTCTCAGGACCACCAGTGGTCCCCGGACCACCTGTTGGAAACCCCTGCCTTAGGTCAACATGGCCTTAACTCAATACTATTGTTTTTGTTTACTTTGTCTGTTTCTTCTGTCTTGATGCTATATGTCATGACTCATGTACTGCTGCCACAATGGAAACAAGTCCCCAGGAATGTTGTGTACCTTTTACCCTTCATGCTTTACTGTACGACCTGCAGTTTGCGTAGCTGACTAATATACGTATTGAATTGAAAATCTTTGAAAATGTTGACTATAATTACAGTCTATGCTAATGGAAAATAGGAATGGCGTGATGAAAGCGGTTAAGACAAAGAGGGCAGATTGGACGTGTAGAATAAACCATCATGTAAATGTCGTAATTATAATTAGCATAAGCATTACCAAATGGAATTTCCCTTCTCCCGTTACTTCACTACTATAGAATACAGTGTGAGTGTGACTCTCTTACCCTAAACAGCATAGAAGAATCTCCCTCATGGGAAATCAAACAACTACCATTCAGTCAAAGAATTCCCCTTTCACCAGCTTAGCTTAAGCTACAGACAGGACTACTATGACTGTTACATTTACGCCAAGTTGTTAATGCAACCACATCCATCCATCCATCCATCCATCCATCCATCCACGTGTACCACTCTGACCATGCAAAAGTCTTTATTTGAACCTTAGCCAGTTTATTCACACAACCGACATTTCAAATGTATCCTCTTGCTGGCCCTTCTCCACTCCCTTATGTCTTGGCTCCATACATATACTGTATGTCTTATAGGATTTCCGTGGCGTCTTCATGGCCTGGCACTGTATAGCTAATACGTTTAGGAAGCTGTCAGGCAAGCTTTAAGCTTGTTACAATCCCTCCTCCTTCCTGGTCAGCCCTATTGTGATGACCATAAATTAGTGTTACACCCATACAGTATTATGGACTTGTAATGTTGCCACATTTTGGGTCAGATGTGTAAGGGGTCAGGGTTTTTTAAGGAAGTTATTTCGGAGAAATCATGTAAAACTAAACTATAAGGAAGCAGTAGAGGGCAAACAAATGTTTACAGATAAACTGATTTCACCCAGACGTGTTAAAACCACTTTCAACCTTGTGTCCTTCTGGTGAAATTGACAACCACTGCATTATGACATGACTCCTTGTAAGTGCTTTCACAAGGTGTTACCGTGCTCTGCTCAGGTCAATGCACCTTTGTTTTTACAGTATACAATATCTGTTGGCTAGACTGCATTGGTACAGAATGTGAGCGCATCAAGTGACTTCCTGTGCAGAAAGGCCCTGTTTCCATTGGATTTATAAAAATAACTTAAACACAATGGGCCGCACTTGCCAGAACGCATCCCCCGGCCATACAGGTGTTTCCTGCAGTTGGCTGACAGAGCCACCAGATTCTTGTGACACGACACAGGTTCCCAAAAATGACTGCATTACTAATCTTTCACACAAGATAACTACTGATGGTAGCAGGTTGGTATTTGTTTTAGTTTGTGAAAATGGTGAAAAAATCAATTATCACAATTTGATTATAATTATGTTATCACTGGATACTGAAGCTAGTATTTTACCCCATTGTATTAGACCACATATCTATTTTCATTTTCACACAAGCTTGTGCTGATTCTACTCTCCCTTTTGTCACAATGCTTTCAGGCACTTTGGCAATAGTAACAACAGAGAAAGAGGTAGATGCATATGAACTGTATATGTAAACAGACACATGAACGGACGGGTGGGCAGACGGACAGCCAGACAGAGGGATTGGTGGGCTGGCGGACATACAGGGATAGTGAGAAAAAAGTGAACAAAGTCATAAAAAGGTTGCTTCTACTGTGTTGCTATAGACTAGTTATTGCACAAAATAAGATCTAGATATGGTACCAAATGTAGCTTTCTGTGTATATTCCAGGTGTTTTCATGTTGTCTCTTGTTTGGGACTGATGTTGTCGTTTGAAGCCAAAACTAAATATTAAATAACCTCTTCAGGGCAGCTTACTGATGAATTGTTACCAAATGTCATGAAAGTTGTCCCAATCTTTTCTCAACTTTGAAGTGAACTCTTTGAGGAATGCCAATGACCATTCCCACCAAATTAGAATGCAAATCCATAGGTCTAGAGTTAAAGTAAAATAAAACCATGAGCTTCTTAAATGATCTTGCTAATAGATAGATAGATAGATAGATAGATAGATAGATAGATAGATAGATAAATACTTTATTAATCCCGAAGGAAATTTGCTTTGTCCACAGCTCCAGTGCAGTACATTCATACAAAGATTAAGATAAAAGAAGCATGATGAGCATGTGAGGAAGTACATTACATCAGCAGAAGTATAAAAAGAATAAAAAAAGGGCTATGGATTAAAAACATGGGGTTAAAAAGTGCAGCATAACACAGTTAAAAAGCAGCAGAGATAATAGGCTATAGCTAACTGGCCACTCTCCTCCCGCCCGGTCTTCCCCCCACGGCCCCCACTGAATCGTTGTACAGTCTGATGGCTCTTGGGACAAAGGAGTTCCTGAGTCTATCTGTGCTACATGTCTGGGACAGGAGCCTGTTACTAAAACTGCTCCTTTGGGAGTAAAGTGCTGAGTGCAGTGGGTGGTTGACATTGTCCAGTATGGCTAGTGTCTTGGCCAGGGTCCTCTTCTCCGCCGTTACCGCCACTGAGTCCAACTTGGTCCCTGTCACCTTGCTGGCTTTCTTTATCAGTCTGTCCAATCTGGCAGTGTCCCTCTGTCTGGCGTTCCCTCCCCAACACACCACGGCAGATGTTGAAGGAGGCCAGGTTCCTCAGAAAGTACATTCTACTCTGGCCCTTTTTGTACAGAGCGTTTGTATTAACTGACCAGTCCAGCTTGTGGTCAAGCTCCACACCCAGGAACCTGTATGAGTTGACCACCTCGACCTCCACCCCCCCGATGGAAACAGGCTGGGGGGTGGTGCGAGCTCTCCGGAAGTCAATCACCATTTCCTTTGTTTTGGAGACATTGAGCTGCAGCTGGTTCGAGTGGCTCCACTTCACGAAGTCCCCGACCACTCTCCTATACTCCTCTTCGTCCCCTCCTTTGATGCACCCGATGATGGCAGTATCGTCGGAGAACTTCTGCAGGTGGCACAGCTCAGTGCAGTGTCTGAACTCTGCTGTGTAAAGGGTGAATAGAAGGGGGGCCAGCACAGTTCCCTGAGGGGCACCTGTGCTGCAGGTCACAATGTCTGAAGTACAGTCCCTCAGTCTGACATATTGTGGCCTGTCAGTAAGGTAGTTCATGATCCAGGACACCAGAAGTGGGTCGACATGCATGTTGGTCAGTTTGTCCTTCAGAAGGGAGGGCTGAATTGTATTGAAAGCGCTCGAAAAGTCGAAGAAGAGTATCCTCACGGCGCCGCTCTCCTTGTCCAGGAATGTGGAGGCCCGGTGGGTTAGGTAGAGGATAGCGTCCTCCACCCCTACCTTCTCCCGGTATGCGAATTGCAGGGGATCCTGGTCATGTTGCACCTGCGGCCTAAGGAGGTGAAGAATCAGCCTCTCCAGTGTCTTCATCAGATGAGAGGTCAGCGCTACAGGCCTGAAGTCGTTGAGTTCACTGTGTCTGCCCTTCTTGGGTATCGGGACGATGCATGAGGTTTTCCACTGTGTGGGAACCTTCCCCAGCCGTAGACTCAGGTTGAATATGTGCTGCAGGGGGTCCCCGAGTTCGTTAGCACAGGCCTTCAATAACTTGGGGCACACTCTGTCGGGTCCAGCCGCTTTTCTGGGGTGGATCCTCCGCAGCTCACCTCTAACCTGGTCTGCTGTGATAGTGAGTCTGGGGGAGGCAGGGGTGGTCGGCAGTTCGTGTGGTGGTTGATGGGGGGTGGGAGGGTCGAGTCCGGACTGAAACCGGTTGTAGAAGATGTTGAATTCGTTTGCCCTCTCCCTGTCCCCCCCCACTGCCCCCCCATTCCCCTGCTTGAGGCCGGTGATGGTCTTCATGCCCTCCCACACCTCCCTCATGTTGTTCTCCCTCAGTTTCTTCTCAACTTTCCTCCTGTAAGCGTCCTTGGCTTCCCTCATGCAGTGTTTAAGTTCCTGCTGGGCAGCCCTCATCTCCTCCTGGTCCTTATTTTTAAAGGCCCTCTTCTTCCTGTTCAGGACCGCCTTCACCTCGCTGGTTACCCAGGGTTTGTTGTTGGCAAAACAGTGCACCGTCCTAACTGGAACAGCCACGTCCAGACAGAAGTTCATGTAGCCCGTCAAACATTGTGCCAGACCCTCGATGTCCCCGTTGTGTGGTGACTGAAGGACATTCCAGTCAGTGGACTCAAAGCAGTCTCTAAGGGACTCCTCTGCTTCTGGGGTCCACTTCCTGAAGGACCGGGTTGCAGCATGCTGCCTTTGGACAACTGGGGTGTACTGGGGCTGCAAGTGAACTAAATTATGATCAGACTTTCCCAGTTGGGCAAGAGGGGTGGTGGCTGTGTATGCCCCTTTAATATTAGCATACAGCAGGTCGATAGTCCGATTCTTCCTGGTTGGACAGTAATGAACACACATGTATGCGTGCATATGCATGCACGCATGCATATGCATGCACGCATGTACGTACACATGCACGCACACGCACACGCACACGCACACACACACACACACACACACACACACACACACACACATGCACATGTAGCAGGTGGCTACAGCCTCTGTCGTGATGGCCTCCAAAGTCTAAAAGTGGTTAAGATGTTGGACTTTCACACAGGAGACCCAGGTTCGAATCCTGGGCATTACATGCACACACACACTGAAAAGATCACTAGCAGCACCTCAGAGAAAGTACTTTTTAGGTTATTTTATTTGGCAGAGGCAGCAGTAAATCAACCAGATATCCCAGAAAGAGCCTTATAATCAGTATAGCCTATTATGATAACAATCCAGTACTTTTGTTGTTGCATTCCAGCTATAATAAAAATGTACAACATACCTATAGGATGCGTCTGGAAATAGTGCATTGTGCCATGCAAACTGATAGGTAGTGCTGGTTCTGAATTTTCAAATGCACCCCTAGTTATCTTATGTCTAGGTGATGGCCATATATTTGTGGAAGTAGATTCCACAAATATTTCACGCTACACCTCTTTCACAAAAACAGCCGATCTTATCGGAATCTCGCAATCTATCACAATGTAACACACTGTGAGCTAAGAGTTTCTCTGTTTTTTGGTGAGCAACATTTCCCTTAGAAATGCATGGGCAACAGATGGTGAAATACACAAATGTAACATTACATTTCCTGGCAGAAACATCATCTCCTTCAGAACAGAAACGAAAATGCAATTTTACTTCCATGTTTCATATCTGCTGTGATTACTCATAGACACCAAACACACAGCTGCTGTTATTCAGCATGATATCGTTCACACATCCATTTCCTTTCCCTACCAGAAGGGCAAATAGGCTATACAGTAACTCTTTTTATGCCATGATGATTGAGTATGAGATCATTCAAGAGGTTTTATTTGTCATTCACTCATCCCAGTTACCCAGTATGAGCGTGGCATAGCCTGGCGTTGGCCAGACTAATTGATTCAGGGCAAGCGTGAATGCATCCACGTTTGTGTCTGGCCAAAGAGGTGTGATGACATTCTCCTTAGACGGTGCTAACAATATATACTATTAAACAAACAAGCTAAAAAATCAGGCTAAGAACAAGTAAACAACAGGTAGGCTACCAAAACGCTTTTGACACCATAGGGGAAATGCAGGCATGTAACATTCTCCAGGCATAAGGTTTCATATGGAGAAGTTGGTGCAGATGATAGCGACAAGCAGCAAGTCAGACTCCAGCCGATGTCCTGACCCACAATGGTGGTGACTAAAGATGAAGTGATACTCCTACAGGGTGATACCCTGGGCCTCCTTCCTGTTTAATTGTAATAAGGGACCATTCCCAGCACTCCGGCAGCCTGGATATTCATAATCAGTAGCAGTAGCAGGGAGATACTGAGGAACACTCAGCAAGCACATCCCATCCTGATTATACCAACCTCTACTCTGCAAATGACATTGGCCTAGTCTCCGACACAGCAGAGCAATGAAGGGAACTACATATAGTACTAAGAACCGCCTCAAGGACCGTATGGGCATTTAACACAGAGGACGAAGCCATTACTATTGCCAGGAGTGAACTGACAGTAGCAATGGTTTTAGCAATGGTTTAGTCAAGGACTTCAAATATCTCAGTGCCTGGATTTTCCACAACATAACAGGATCTGAAAGTCCGGACTGCACTTGCTGCAAAAGAGTGTTAAGTTATAGTTGTAATGTAATTTGTTAATGCAATTTCATACGTTTCCGACTTTCGCCCCCACGGGGAACACACCAAATTACGAAAATTACAGAAAATTACAGAATATGAATGAGAGGAAAAAAATGCAACGGTTATATACATACATAAAGTATACATATAGGCTATACTGATGAACAGTTTTTCACTTATGCTTCTCTTTAGCTGGCTGATTTTAATCTCGATGAAATTACATAAGGTAAATACTGTATACTCTGAGTCTACTGTCATGTCACTGTGCTGTCTATATATCTTAATTTCCACTGAATAAAGTTGGTCACAGAGAAGTATGAAGAAGGAGAATGAAGGATGGGAATTATACTGCGTACTTACTTTCTTACTATGTTTTAACCAAACTATTATTTGCTAACACAAGATAAAAAGCACATATTGGTTGGAGGTGGTCACTGAGAAATGTACACCCTGGTGTCGCATAGGCCTGATGATCATATAAACCTAATCCTTGCCTAACCAAGTGAGGAATCCCTCTATGGGAGGCTTGGGTTCAAATCTTGGGCAGTGTAGTCCCCCCCCCCCCCCATCGGGACAGGACATAAAATTTATGGCTTACAGATTTATGCTCTTACCAGTGACTCATCTGTCATATTATCCATTTCAAGAATAATTCCAACATGAGATACAGTATGCTGTGTTTGCATGTGTACATACATCAGGCTTCTTTACTGTTTAGATAACAGAAGATTGCAATTTACAAAAATGAATGGATGGTGAATTAAATAAGAACAGGGCCTGGCTGTTGTGGAGAAGCCATTCTAGTTCCACTAAACATGATGTTGCCATGCCATCCCTGTATTCATGCTTGAATTCATGAAAATTCATGAAATAGGTGGCTGTATGAAGATAGATGGAATAGCAGAAAAATATTTGATTAAAGATAACAATATTTTCCCTTGATGCTGAGATTTGAGGTTCATATTGTCATATTAATTTTACAGCCTCATGCATTTACCAGTACAAAAGGGTGAAAATCCACTGAGGATATATAAGAACATACTGCAAAACAAACGTATACTGGCATTTCCTGACGACTTGCAACTAAGTGAGCCTTTGTTGCTCAAGGAAGTACATTCCCTAGCAGGCTCAAAAAACATTCCTTCAAACAATTGGATATTTGTGTTTGCAGCTGGGTGCGATATGCATGTTTCATACAGTATGTGAAAGTGTGTGTTAGTTGCAACTTAAGACCCCTGTTCCATAACATAAACATTTGGACAATTTCTCTGAGACATTTGTAAATGTCGTTTTGCTGTTTTTGATCAACAGCAAATGTAGTTACAGCTTTACAGTAGGCAACTAGATTTAGACTGAGAATCCCTGGAAATTACTATACTGTTGACAATGCATTCATCCCAATCACATATGCCATCATAATCACAATCAATACTCAATGCACGTGTTCAAAAGAAAGTATAGCCGACGTTTACAATGGGCTTTTGATTTGAATATGTACAGTTATCTTCGGTGAGCAGCACCATATATGAAGGTACACATTTTAATTCATGACTCAATCAACATGTTAATGTTATTCATTGCCAAACCCAACATTGCAGTTGACTTTCAATTTGTCTAATGGTGCTCCTCAGAGATAAGAATATATAGAACCTAATATGCTTCATAGAAAAAAAAACATACAATCAGCACTTGAGTGTTTCTTTCTCTGAACGATTCCACTTGAGAGCACGGTCAACTAGGATCTCTCTGTGTTTGTTATTCAGGAAGTTGATTTCACCCGCACTCGGCACTTCCTTGTAACCCCAGCAGCTATATGATGTAAAAACAATAGAGGCAGCCTGTGGGCAACGGTCCAGTGTGGAAACAAACAAAGCAAATGTGACCTTCAACAGACACCAACCAAGTTCAGAATTCCCCCCGAACAAAGCAGATGCATCCAGATAAAGGATTTCGTTTAGCAGTCAACCGGAACTACAGACATGGTTCTTTTTCTCTCTCGCCCTCTTTCACTCTCCCCATCTCATCCCATGGGTTCCAGCTGGGATGCTCTCTGCCCCACCCCCTGTTCACCTGTGTGGGAGGAAGAAAGCCTAATCCACTCAGCTGGAATTAAATTCAGCCAGACCTACACACACAGTGCACCGCTCCTCTCTAATCACACACACACACACACACACACACACACACACACACACACACACACACACACACACACACACACACACACACACACACACACACACACACACACACACACACACACACACAAACACACAAAGCCTGGTCTCCCAATAGATGACAACATGGAGGGATGAAAGGATGATGTAAAGGGGAGGAGGGATTAAGGGTTGGAGGAGTTGGAGACCATAGGGTTTATTATAGCCCTACATTACATACGCACACACACACACACACACACACACACACACACACACACACACACACACACACACACACACACACACACACACACACACACACACACACACACACACACACACTGAAATGAAATAGTGGAAAGAGCGAAGCTGCAAATTTTCAAACTTTGTCAAAAGGTTTCATAAAGTGGCAAAACACATGGCATCCACAACATCACTTGTAATTCAGTCTTGTCAGGATGAGCTATAGAATTTAGCATTTCAGTAAGGCACAGATGTTAAATGCTAAATTCTATAGCTCATCATGATGAGGCCGAATTCTGAATTCGCTCAATAATCTTGCACAAATGCCAAAAAAAGAGGTGAGGTAAAACTATCTCTAAATGCACAGAATCTCTGTCTGTGTTTGTGCATTGGATTTTCTGGTGCTTGTGTTCAGAATAAGTGCAATACTTTGCATAGCTGCAGTAGCTCAGAAAGACACCCAACTAAAAGTATTCAGAGTCTGCTATGTTGATAATGAGGGAGGTCATTACATGGAATACCACATACCTCATCTTTCCAAATTAATTCACAGTACAATGCAGATGATTATCATCGCTGGTGGGCGAACATGGAACATGTAATGTGATCATCAATGTGGAAAGCACAGGCCACACACACACACACACACACACACACACACACACACACACACATGCACACCACACGCACACAAACACACATCTGCAGGTCACATCCTCAATGATTCATATTAACAATGGCTGTGGGTGTCTTTACGGGGGTTTTACAGATCTATTCAATGATGCAGGTGCTTGTGGGTTTGATGAGCAGGCAGACAAGCAACCAAACAGTCTCAGATAAAGTCCAAGTCATATGTGTAAAACTCAAGGCGGCCCAGGGGCCAAATCCAGGCCTGTGAATGAAATATCTTTGGACCGCGGGATGATATTGAAATTTTTGTTGTTGTTTGGCTGGGATGTCCTCGTAAAATGGGTCCCTGTGTGCTGAAATGACAGTCCAGAGGCTCCGGCCCTCGGCTTGTAACACTTTTTCTATTTTGGCCCACTGTGTATTTGAGTTTGACATCTCTGGTCTAAGTAGCACTGTAGTATAAGGCTTAGAAGTTATTAGTTCTATTATTTTTTCTATTGAACAAATAAAAGCAGATTTATTTTGGTTTAGGGTTGAGGTGGATTTTATACACATACACAGTATATTTCAGACATTGGGTGACGTGCAGAAATAGTGAAACTAGCTGAACTACAAGCTCATTATGTGGCTGCGGCACAGCTTGAAGACATGGTCGTTCTACAGTATGCCATCCTATAACTGTCTCTATTTGGCAGTGAAGCAGGGCTGCGGCTGGTGACTCATACATTTGCACACTCCATCTTTTGCTTCCCCCAATCCGAGAGGGAGGGAGGGGAGGAGGGGAGCCTTGCGGGATGGGTGCGTGACTCTCTTTCCCTTTCCCCCACATTGGGTAGACGCCCCCGACCCAACTCTCACCAATGGCTTGGCGAGGAGGAAGAAGTGGAGTGTGTGCACACGCAAACGCATGTGGGGCATGCATGCGTGTGCGTGCTTCAAATCACACAGCGCGAGGCATCCATCTCCTCCTACCACCAAACTCCCATTCTCCTCCTCCAATTCTTCCCCATGGCACTATCATGGATGGAGGCAAATGTTATCTTGGCTAGTCTGCTGCTTTGATTATGGGGATCAGCTGCCTCTTGATTAGGGTTGGTAGGCTGGCGGTGAGTGGGGTGGGTGGGGGTCAACCGTATTTAACTGGCAGCACTGATGCTATCCAGGCTGCGATCAAATGAACCAGTGGTTCCCAACCTTCATGAAAATAGAGTGAAAACAGTGCCGACTCCTCATGGTTACAGTACAAGGTCCTGGGTTTGATTCCGTCTGGTCGTGTTCTCTCCTCTACGCAATCATTGTCCATACCCAGGGTGGAGTTGGTGAAAGGTCCTCTTCTTTGTGGAGTTTGCATGTTCTCCCTGTGTCCCCAGAACCAGGGGTACAGGAGGAACTCTCCCCTGTCAGGTACAACTCAATACAGACTGTTAGGAAGGAAGCATGATGTCAGTGCGCTGCTCTCCCCAGGTCTGCAGAATTCGAGCGTATAGAGCCCATGGATTATGGATTACATTAGATAATTGACACTGGGTGAAAGAATTGTGGAATAAAAACATACATACATAAAATAAAACAAAATGACAAAATTTATAGAATTCTACAAATTCAAAAGAAGCAAAAGAAAAGAAAGATTTTGAAATAATATTTTCTTCTGCGACAATGACAACTTTTCATTTAATTGTATTTATTCTCTGTAACTCGCTGCATGTGACCAAATCTCTGCTGTCTGGAAGAAACCACCTACTGTAACAGGAATGGAAATAAAACAAAACAAAAGAAGCTCAAATGGTTCTTTTTCATCCAGACAGCCACGTAATGATCCTAGATCCCATTTCTATGTAACTGGTGTATTACAACGTGGTCTTCTTGCTTAGTGTACCTGTACATTGCTCTAAATTAAGAGCGTCACAAGCCTTGACGTTTGCAATTTGAAGCGATCAATATTAAACGGAGCGATTGAGTCACACAGGATAAGTAGACTAGTGTCTGTGTTATCATGGAAATAAAAACAAAATATCTGATCTTGGTTTTCCACTTTCATCACAGACGGTCCTGATTCAGCCTCGACACAGACATAAGCAACGACGTGCCAACAGCACTGTCTGGAGCCTAACGCAATGAAACACCTGTGAGGGGGAGTCTACAATGTGAGAGGGATTGTTCCCTTTATAACCATTCCACCACACTGTTTTAGTAATTCATCAGCCAAGGTAAGTATTTAAAAGTAAACATTTTAAAGTATTTTCTTTTTAATATGATGTATTGAAATTGAGATGATCATGAAGGGATGATCATATATGATTGCATACAAATAAGATGCTGTACATTTTGCAGATGCAGTTTCAATCTGTAGATGATTTGTGATATCTCAAGGACAATCAGATGTTCTTTGTATCTGTGTATTTATTCTATTTAGAGTTTGTTGTCCAAAAAAAAAACAAACAAACAAAAAAAAAAAACGAGTACCAGTATTGACCCTGGCCTGCAGGACCCCGGTCAAAGAATTATAGTATATTCAGGAGGGAGCAAGACATAAACGGGAACAAACAAAAGCAATCCTTTCTTTCTCTTTCGATCCACATTTTATGACAGCCGTTGAGATGGTGATCAAAACACTCTGGATGACTCACCCGAAAAGTACATTCAACTCCCAAGTCACTGAGAG
Source organism: Benthosema pterotum (assembly GCA_039105355.1). Taxonomy (NCBI): domain Eukaryota; kingdom Metazoa; phylum Chordata; class Actinopteri; order Myctophiformes; family Myctophidae; genus Benthosema; species Benthosema pterotum. The sequence goes on along the minus strand of CM076973.1, from coordinate 26,725,420 downwards.
AGATACCACCATGCTCACCGGCAGCCCATCAGAGTCTGTCGCGCGGCTGGGGGGGGAGGGGGAGTGAGTGCATAATGGGATTTTGATGTATACATGTATTCCCATGCAGCCTGGCAGCACATGGGGTTACGAGGGAATACCTTGACTTAATCGGTTACCCTTTTTCTGGTGAAGTAACGATGCTTTCCCCGAGTCCCTTGATGTTGTTGTCACACAGTGAGTCTGGTGGAAGTGGAGGGGGGGATATATATCACATATTCTGGACTCCAATATCCGGACGCCGAGATGACTGTGATAATTTCTAACCATCCGTCACACGGCATGCTGTGACCAACGTTGTTTGTTTACTCTACTTGTTTTCTCTACGGGTCCACAAAATTGCGACCATTTCAGTTTATTTCAACTTGTATTATTACGGTATTATTATTAATTTATTCTTTAAGAGCAGCTAGACTTTGGTATCCATTGGCAACGGTGGGCAGCAAATAAAGATTTGTACCCTGGTTATGATGACGTCATTGGATTGCACTCATACTGTCATACACCCCTAATCTATCATGGTTGTTCAGTGTTCACTCTAGCCTTGTGAAAAATTTCAAGCACATCAAGTTAAACTTTTCTTCTGTTTTGATCGATGGGTTGGAAATGAGTGTGCCTGACTGAATTTAATTGGTTTTATAGTTTAAAGCCTGTGACGGTATCAAGAAACACCTCTGCTGAAAGGAGAGCATCCAAGGAGACATGCAGGGCAGGTAGGTGATTGCCTGCTGTGACGTATTGGCCTAGTTGGGGTCCAAAGTCCTATAATGCTGAGCATGTTTCCCAAACAGTGGCTCAGGACCTATACTGTATGTGGGACACATTTTTAGGGGGCCTGTTTATTTATTTATTTTTTCATTTATTTATTTTTTCATACAATTTGCTATTATTTCAAAATATTTTCAAAAACACATCCCCCCCAAAAGTTAAAATTGCCATGAAATTCAGTAATTTCTTTCCATTATCTTTATTACATTGTATTAATTATATTAAGAAATCAAAGAAAAAGAAGAAGAAATTCCAGAAATTAGTAAACAACTTAAGCTCTACAAGCTCGCGTTGAGCAAAGTGACACATTGTGTGCTTGTAGATCTGCTATTTTCACTAGTTTGAGTCCCCATCAAACATCTAGCATCTCTTTAGGATCACAGGCTAAATAATTCCAAAACAGTATTATCTCAAAAGAACATTTGAGTTCTGGACAGACATCAAAAGGTTTGGGGACCACTGCTACACATAGTGAAGTCCAGAAAGCTCTGGTTCCTGTGTAACCTCTCACTTCCACTTTTACTTACTGGCAATCTGCAGAACCACCTATTGACAAGTTTCAGAATAGCCTCATTGTCATTGCCATGATTGATTATTAGGGCCAAATTAAAGAAGCAGTTAAATGAGTTTTAGTAATCTCTTGGAGAGCTGGAACTAATTCAAGCCCTATTTTATATTTCACCATAGGATGGTGTCGCTCAGCAAACACTGTCCATCTAGTGTACATTTACAAGCTCACAGTATGGAGCTGATTGTAGCTTAGCTATATAGTAAGCATTTATATAGTAGTCTCTCAAGACTGTATAGCCTACCATTGAAAACTGGCCGCTCCTTTTACTTTGATGATGGGTTGGACGATCACATTGATCCTATAGTGACCCCAAATAAAAAGGATAAAAGTTGCATTTATCCAAAGGAAACCATGCAAGGCAACAACTAACAAGCACATAAGAAGCAATAAATATAGGGACACCAAGTTGAAAGTGGTGAAGTGCTTCGAAACCTTTCTTTGGCCTATGTGACAGACTACTACCATGACTATTCCCTTAAATGGACTTTGCCTAGCCAATGCAACAGTCCTGCCTTTCCCTTGATCAGTCTTGCAATCAGCCAGCGCAACAGAAAAAAAGATTTAGCCTACTAAAAGTACCACAACATCATTACTTGGATACAGTAAGCTACATGTAATCTGGCTTCAGTGGCTTGGCCAGCCTCATCTCCAGTGAATCCCCGCTAAGAGGCTGGCCAAAGCCAGGCTAGGCTGCATGAGCCAATGTACTAAATGTCCACTTCCCGCCACTGCTCCCTGGTGTGCGTAGACCTGTTCTGCGTATGCAGAAGCGCGTAAACCCCTGTGGGCTTTCATTAGTATGGCGAAGGCTTCGGCTAGCCGGGGGGTAGAGAGCGCATCATCACCACGATGACTCACTGTTATGCCACAGCTGGCCTATGCAATTCACACTCTTATTAACAGCTGCCGTCATCAGTACTAGGCCAAAAAAACAACGCTGCTGACCTCAATGGTCATCATGATAGGTCTTACTCTTATGTCATATTTCACCTGCAGTTAGCCGGCACCGGCAGTGAGCATAACTGTGACAGAAAGGAAATGGTGATGACGTAACCAACGCTTATTGAAGAGTCACGACTCAAGATTGACGTTTCATATTATGAGTACAATTCAGCAGGGGTTCCCAAGCTTTTCTGGTTCAGGGTCCACGTTGAAAAGCCCACCTAACACCACTTAACACCGTGGCAGAATGTCTGCTGTTTTAATTCACTATTCAACTGTCTCACAATAAAAACACATTTTCAAGGTTTCAAAGACATTACATTCTGGTGGTATTAGTTGGGGGAACATGCACTTACGATATTCTCACAGTGCATGTGGATGCTAAGCACCTGTTTCACATACTGTACATGTCAATGTACAATACAATACAATGCGCTAAAAACGCAACATTTTATTCCTCGAAAAGCTACATCACATCAAAATCTTATATTGCGGAAGGCATAAAACAAGCAGCACCAGAACATGGCCGCTCACTACAAGTTGAACCAGATGGACGGGTTAGTAAATTTAATGCTGTGGTAGCATATCGTGTTTTGCGAGATTCTGTGGATTCAGCACTAGTTTGCACTGATAACACTGTCCAAACAGTCCCAACATTCCTTTCCCCAACACTGCGGGACAATGTTTGGCATGCCAGGAGGCACTAGCTTCCTGTCGGCTCTGGGGCACATTTCCTGCCTCAGCCCTACTGAGTGACACAGAGCTGGCCACGCTCAGGCCGTTCCTGTTGGACAGGAAACGGGGGAAATGAGGGCTTTTGTCGGGAGCTCTGCGACGGCGCTAGTACACAACAACTTTACAGCAGGCAGCAACAATGTCAAAATGTATTTCCACTGGGCATAGACATTTCAGACAGTAAATATGGGCCTTTTAAACCATTATTTACCCCTGGTTGTTGCTGAGCACGCATGCCTTTTCACAAAGCCCTACACAGACCTTTCATTGTTGGCCAGTGAGTAGGTCTAAACTTCATTTAGAGTTCATCATATAACGTGACGCGTGCCAAAAATAGCAGATTTACTAAGTATAAATCAGGGGTGAGGGTGCAAAGAGTAGATTTGTCTAGCTAGTGTAGGGATTTGAACTGTTGACGTTTCAATTAATAGCTAACCTTTAATTTCCTACAGACAGTTTGTATCAAAACAACAATCAAAAACTTCAACCCCCATTTCCCGGCTGTTTTAGGCAGATATTTAAACATAATGATAGCTCACCACACAACATGAAAGGCCCTGAAAATAACAAAGAGAAAAATGCGAGTGAGTTAATTAACTGCCAAGCATTCAAGGCAGTTTAATCGTGTCATTATTACAGTCATCGTGAGTCATCGGCATCGTGTCTTGATCGCAGCCTGTCAGCTTGAATGAATGAAGGTGCAAATCTAGTCCAAAAAAATCTGTGCATTTGTGTGTGTGTGTGTGTGTGTGTGTGTGTGTGTGTGTGTGTGTGTGTGTGTGTGTGTGTGTGTGTGTGTGTGTGTGTGTGTGTGTGTGTGTGTGTGTGTGTGTGTGTGTGTGCGTGTGTCTGGCTGGGGCATGTGCCTGTGTTATGAAATGTGCCCATTTATTATGTAGTAAGATACAAGTCAATACATGTTGATTCATAACAGGGCAGATGACAGTTGGTACGTTGCATATCCGGTTTCATTAACACACTTTGGTTTCATCTGTGCTATTTGCATATTCAAGATCATTTTATTGCATTCTTTTGTATGTGCAAACACACTGTAATGGCGTGTGAAGGTCAAGAGGACTTTTATTCAGTGAGTTTCACCGACGCTTTGCTGCACTGATTCAAGATTTGTCACTCACTCACACAAGTATGGGAAGTGCAGTAAGTGTGATGGTTGGTATGTGAACAAATATGACACATCAAACTTGACAAAGTCTGATGTGTCATGTCCTGTCACGGAAATGGGATGGGGGCGTGAGTGGGGGGGCAGAGGGGGAGGGCTGTTCAAGGCTGACTTTGCCTTGTTTACCCTGACAACATCCTGCATACGGGACATAGCGCTGGCCTTTGGAGCCAGAAAACATTGAGTAATCTCACCCAATCTGTTCCCCCTGTATACTCCTCTGGCATCTGCTCCCTCTCCCAACAGTCCCCTGCTGCCTGCCTGGAGCCGGGGGATGAACTCACACAGACACCACCCGGCCAGGGGCAATGCCCCGCGGGAGAAACACTACGCAGTAGGAGGCTCGCTGTGGTTGGCCAACAGCCTGGCTGTGTCGTGTCTGACTGCATGGGTGCCATCCATAAAACAGCAGACATTGCCTTAGAGAGTGTTCGTGTTGAGCTGTGCACTGATTGGAGAAATTCTTGGTGACGGGGAACAGGCATCATAGTCTTCTTCAAATGAAAAGTTTGGGTCAAGAGTGTTGGTATAGAACTTTCCATAAACCCCGCCTTTTCCCATGTGTTCAATCATGGATTGGACACTTGCCAGACGGGCTCTATCATTCCAAAGTAGCCTATATTATCATGGATGACGTTGTACATTTAATACTGGGCTCATTTTTGGAACCAGACCATCAGAATCTCTTCCAAATCAATCAGTGTTTTATCACGTAGGAAATCTATTGTTGGAGAGGTTTCACATGTTATGCTTTGCAGTGATTGGACCATCGCAGTTTGTGGAGGGGCTTACGGCAAGCTATGCTGGTTTGTTTGTTTACACGAACAGTGCATTCATAAAGCCCCCATTTTATTGCGAATGCAGTGGGCGAGATCACTATAAGAAGCCAGGCAGAAATGTCTGTGTGTCTGTTTTTTGGGCATTTAGGCATGCCTGACCCCAATATGCAGAGCAGCGTCTTACTTAGCAGGGGCAGATTGGCACATATTTTCCCACCGGGACAATTTTGCCTGTGCCAGGCCACCCTGGGAGCTGGTTAACCAGATGTAACTCTTTGAGAGCGTAAAAATGAAACCAAATGGACCCTTGCGGGTCCATTTGGTTTCATTTTTACACCCTCAAAAGTTAAAATATGCATCATGTGAATTAGCCCAACTTAGTCTACACAACTAGAGAATGTAGAAGATTAATGGTCATTTTGATCTGTATGTTCCAGGCGAGCATCTAGCGCATTCTACTGCATTTTGGAAGTGCCACTAGTGCATTTTGGATCTTGTCCAGGCCACTAGGTGGCGCAGGCCACCGGGAAAACTCCCTGTACTCGAGATGGCCAATCCGCCCCTGTTACTTAGTCTATGTAGACAGTGACATCAGCTGAACAAACATGCAGTGGTTGAATGATGACACGTGGCTGCACATGCCATTGATCATATTTGGCAGCATACCAGAGACAGTCATCTCATCCCGACATTGTTATTACTTCTGTGAGTGGAGTGGGCGCAAGTTAAGCGACCGGTACACGGTCGGTGGTCCACGGTCGGTCATCCCTCGAGGTACACCGATTGGCAGGTTAAAGGTTTAGGTGATTATCTACAGTAGTTCTAGTAGGCCATACTTGTGCGCAACGCGCAGAGTGCTGATCTAGTTGCTTCTCTCACATCTAAAATATTTTTGGGGGCAAAAATTGTTTGTTTGACTTGTCATTTACTTTTATGGATACAATTACGCATTGTAAACCATCTTTCTCAATATACTATTCAATATGCATGTTTTAATAGTGTGTCTGTCTGCGTTGTGCAGGTGCACGCGAATGCACATGCATGTGTGCGTGCACGTGTCTTAAGAGGCGTCCCCCCACTTCTAAAAGTACCACTACAACACTGGACTCAACAACATTAGTATAGTAGTATATAGTATAGTGTTAGTGACATTTGATTTGTACAACCTACATACCCTACAGTTTGCACAAAACTGTGCAAGCGCACACACGTGCGCGCACACACACACACACACACACACACACACACACACACACACACACACACACACACACACACACACACACACACACACACACACACACACACACACACACACACACACACACACACACACACACAGCAAGTCATTTAAATAATTACCCATTTCTGTGGCACACTTCCCAGAAAGTGAGAGTGTGCTGAAGGCATACTTACCTCTGTCTTATACACTAACAGAGTGCTTGAAAGTGATGGCCAAAACCCCATTGTTTATAGAAGAGAGTGCTTCTGTGTCAGTGAGTCATCTGTGTCTGCCGCGCAACAGCGCAGTCGTGTCTCAGAAAGCGACACAAAGACAAGTTAGGAGGCAATTGTACTCCTGGTTGCCCATGGGAACAGGGAACTATTTAACACCTGAGATACAAAAAACTGATAGGCTAATTCAGAACTGTGAATTTCACTGCGTGGCATTGCTGATGATCTAAATAAAAACAACTGTCTTTATTATGGCACTGACCTCCATATGGTGCAATTGAGATCCTACCATGAATATCAATGCAATATGTTCCTCTGACAAATCATGCAAAACCACACCTCCAATCTATGTGATTCTTCCATCAATTGACAAGTGGCACAGTGGCAGTTACCTGTAGCCATGCAAAGTAGCCTACGGACCAGCACATAGGGAACAATTTTGTATTCACTGTCTTGCCCAAGGACACTTCAACATGTCAACTGTAGCTGGGATTCAAACCATTGAGCAACTACCTGCTGAGACACAGTTGTCCCATGTCTTGCTTGCAAGCTTGGTACAACCATACATTAATTAACAACTTTAAATCTCTTATCCTATATATTTGGGCCTGGTGCTATGCATGATTTTCAAAACATGTTGAAAAAATATTATGTTTCTAATATCTCAGCTATTTTCGGCGTACCTTTTGCGCACACTCAGGTTCTCCAGTTGTGATGCTTGTAACCGAATACCTGCTCTGACACCTACTGTATAGGACAGCCTCTCTCCCAAGCAGACCTTTATGATGAGTCTACCTTGCTTATTGACACCTTAGGCACAACGGACAGCATCTCCCCCAGGCCAGAAATGATGAGTCAGCCTACCTGCTCTGACGCCCAGGGCAACATCTCCCCTGGGCCATACGATGAGTCAGCCCCCCCCGACCAGCAGCTTTCGCTTCCTTGGCATGAGCAAACCCATAATCCTTTAGGCGAAGGGTTTGCATGGAGGTAGGAGGTAGTTGTTGGAGAATACGTTCTGCACACATTGACGTCTGTCCATCTGTCCGTCTGTTACCAGCTCATCAGGCACTGTTTAAGGGGAACTCCATCCATTTTCTACTGTGTCATTAATATACCTTAGAGATGTTGTGTGGACATGATAAAAAGGTCCCTCCATTCTGTGTTTACTAGAAATGGAGGTCTGGAAAAAAAAAACCTTAACATGGTGAAACACAACTTGATGACATCATCAAGTTGTGTTTCACCAGGGTCTGATTTTTCTTTCAGACCCTTTTTTCACATTCCTACCCTCTCAGGATTTTTTTGAAAATGGGTGGAATTCCCCTTTAACCTGATCAATGGCAAACTTCCAGGATTGGCCCGCTTTGTACAAAAAAAGCATCAAATCATCAAAGCAGTGTGCAATTTACATGAAGTCTTTAAATCACTTTCCTACTAGGCGGACAAATATAACTGCTCCTTTTTCCACATTGGTCTGTTATAGCGCCACCAACAGATGGAGTTTTGCAAAACACATTTTTGGAAAAAGAAAAAAAGCCTCAAATCATCCAATTACCATCAAAGGCATAAGACGAAATGGCACTCTTTTGGCACAACCTGACCTGTTGGAGACCTATGCCCAGAAGGGCACCTTTTCTAGTTTGTCAGTGTGTATGAATGTGTTACACCAGATTTTGTGCGAGACTGTGTGTGCGCGTGGCAGAGAGATTGGGGTGGTAAGCATCTGGTTATCTTATATGCGCAAGGTATAAAAAATGTGAAAACTGTGGGTGAGAACAATAGCCATAGGGCTGAGACAGAGGGAGTGTGAGTGTGTGTCATTGCCCATGTGTCATTCTCAGCTCTGTCAATACATGACCGGCATGACTGATTGGATGACGCACATCCCAATGGCCACGGCCCAATTAAGGGTCAGAAAGGGTCTGTGTCCTTCCGCGCCTCCTGTAAAGATTTTGGCATTTTTGAAACGTCTGCGGTCAACAAGATCGAGATTGTTGGCATTCCATCTTTTAAAATGCTGAATTTCAGTCAGAGTTTGGAGAATCAGGAATAGTAGAAAATATCTAGTAGTAACTTGATAATGCATCATGGTTATATGTCTGCACTGCATCCATATCTGTTCAAACTAATGAAATGTAGTAGTGTTTGACTTTTAAAAGGGAACACATTTTGGTTAGGTCACGGTGACATTGACCTTTGTTCACCTACTAATCAGTTCATCCTTGGGTCCATGTGGATTATTTTGCCAGTTAAATGTCATGACATTTTACTCAAGGTGTTGCTGAGATATTGTGAAGGAAGTGATTCTTGGTAACTTAAATTATCTTCCGCAATAACCTTTAATATTAATAAATGCAAAACATAATCCCCCACGAAATGGTTATGGTTCACATGCTGTAGGTAATTGACTAAATCTAGAAATGTAAATTATTACAGTCGCAGCACAATTTGCGGTATGCTCAATTAGACCTAATAAAGCATGTATTTAGAAATAATGTTTTTAGACAGAAACAAACATGCAGTATATTACTACATTATGATCTAATTAGCAGTTTAATAACTGTAATAAGGCACAATTAGAAACAAGCAGTTATACCCTAATTCTACAAGATACCGGTAATTCCTACATTATGGTCCAATTGTTTTTCTGACAATAACCCGTTCTGAGCCAAAGTCCTCTACGCTACCTGAATAAGGGTCAGTCCAAGACCTCTGTATGCCACTGTGACATTAGCATGTTCGGCCAATGACAGTAGAATTTCCTGTGGTGACAATCATTGCAGTAGTATATCCTTATATCGTATATCCGCAGTATATCCTATATTAACAGTCATAACTCAGGACTACATGTTCAAGCATAGGGATGCTCATAAGTGTACTTGGTACCAGAGCACCCTAGGCCAAAGGTCAATGATCGATTTTGTAATCGTGTCAGCTGACCTGCGGCCGTATGTTTTGGACACTCGGGTGAAGAGAGGGGCTGAACTGTCAACTGATCACCACCTGGTGGTGAGTTGGTTTAGATGACCTTTGGACAGACCTGGCAAACCCAAGCGTGTAGTGCGGGTAAACTGGGAACGTCCAGAGGAGGCCCCTGTCCGGAAGGACTTCAACTCACGCCTCCGGTTGGACTTCTCTCGCATCCCTGTGGAGGTTGGGGACATTGAACAGGAATGGGCAATGTTCAAAGCCTCCATTGCTGAAGCTGCAGCTGTGAGCTGTGGCCAGGTCTTAGGTGCTTCAAGGGGAGGCAACCCTAGAACTCCCTTGTGGACAGCGGAGGTCAGGGAAGCCGTCCGACTGAAGAAGGAGGCCTACCGGACGCAGTTGCAAGGTACTGACAGGCCCGAAGGTCAGCGGCTGCGGCTGTGGCTGAGGCAAAGCAGCGGGTGTGGGAGGAGTTCGGAGAATCCATGGAGAAAGACTATTGGGCGGCACCAAAGTTGTTCTGGAAGACCGTACGACACCTCAGGAGGGGAAAGCGGGGAAACATCCAAGCTGTTTACAGCCCATTAACACCAAGCTGTTTACAACCCATTAACATCAGACCCACCCTCCTTGACAGGAGCAGAGCCTGAGGATGATGGGCGGGTGTCGTCAATCTCCCGGAGGGAAGTCACTGAGGTAGTTAAGCAGCTCCACAGTGGCAAAGCTCCGGGGGTTGACGAGATCCTCCCAGAAATGCTGATGGTTCTGGGTGTTGAAGGGCTGTCTTGGCTGATACGCCTCTTCAACATTGCGTGGGAGTCTGGGACAGTGCCGAAGGAGTGGCAGACCGGGGTGGTGGTCCCTCTGTTTAAAAAGGGGGACCAGAGGGTGTGTGCCTACAGGGGCATCACATTACTCAGCCTCCCTGGGAAAGTCTACTCCAAGGTACTGGAAAGGAGGGTCCGGCCGATAGTCGAACCTCAGATTCAGGAGGAGCAATGTGGTTTTCGTCCTGGCCGTGGAACAACTGACCAGATCTATACTCTTGCAGGGATCCTGGAGAAGGCCTGGGAGTATGCCTATCCAGTCTACATGTGCTTTGTGGATTTGGAGAAGGCATATGACCGGGTCCCCCGGGAGGTGCTGAGGGAGTATGGAGTTAGGGGGTCCCTGTTGAGGGCCATCCAATCTCTGTACTCCCAAAGCGAGAGCTGTGTCCGTGTGCTCGGGAGCAAGTCGGATTCGTTTCCAGTGGGGCTTGGTCTCCGTCAGGGCTGTGCATTGTCTCCTATCCTGTTTGTGATTTTCATGGACAGGATCTCGAGGCGAAGTCGTGGTGGAGAGGGTGTTCGGTTGGGGGAGCTTAGGGTTGCATCACTGCTTTTTGCGGATGATCAGTGTCTCCAAATCTGGGGCCATGGTTCTCAGCCGGAAACCGGTGGATTGTACAGTCCGGGTAGGGAATGAGGTATTACCCTAGGTGAAGGAGTTTAAGTATCTCGGGGTCTTGTTCGCGAGTGAGGGGAGGATGGAGAGGGAGATCAGCCGGAGAATCGGAGCAGCAGGGGCGGTATTACAGTCGTTATACCGCACTGATGTGACGAAAAGAGAGCTGAGCCAGAAGGCAAAGCTCTCTGTCTACCGTACAAGTATGGAGTAGTGGATAGATCTTTGTTCATTCAGTAAATGAAATGTAGCCTATTCCAAGTATTTTTTACAGCATGGATCTGTAAGCTAGCTGTACCATAATAATAAAAAAATTCAGAAGAGGGGTGTAATATAAGGAGGATATGAAATGATCAACATCAGATTTTGGTGCTGCTGTCACTTTGGGTGGTGATGCCTCCCTACGAATAAACTTCTAAAAACGTGCATGCAGAAATTAAGGGCATTTACGAATGGTAGAGAATGGCTACACATCAGATTGTTGTTGGTTACCATGGTAAACAAAGCAGATAGTATGGCTTGGGGGCGAGTTGTTAAAAACAGTAACGCACAGATCAGATCTGGGTCACTTGTACTGTGAAAGTGATAGTACAGTAGTGTGAATTCTGACTGAATGTCTAAACCCAGCCTAACATCACAGACTGTCCACATGACATCGGAGGTCCACTTGGGCGCCATGCAGCCATTAGACCCCATCCTGTTTTAACAGCAGGTCACACATTTACTTATGCACACGCAGGGATGTTCACATGTAGTCATCAAAGGGGGCTTCAGCCCCTGCCCTTTAACATGTCTGTAAAACAATTAATGGGCAGTTCATTTTCAGACCACAAATGCAAAATGGAGAAATGCAAACGCCACTCCTTTTCATGCCAGAAAGCAGCATTCTGGAGTGTTGCTTTTTGTCAGAAGTGTCCCGAACTTGAACGCAGCAATTTTCATTCACACAAATTCATTTAGAAATCCATGTCGTCACACAGCGTCTCCTCTAGCTAAAGAGTGCTGGGTTGCCCCCTGAATGTAGCGTGAGGATGATTGGCTGGCAAGTGGCTGTCTATAAAAAGGTATAAATACCTTTGTGTCGTCAAACAGAATTGCTCTCATTTCTGAGATGGACTCCTCAGATTCAACTTTTGACACACAATGCAGCTTCACACCAACGCCAACACTAAATACAAAGAGACAGAGAGACACACAGAGAGAGACACAGAGAAAGAAACCATGCTGTATGCGGTAGCACTCATATGTAATCAAGTGGTGAGTCATGCGCTTCTATCAGAAGACACAAACACAGACACGCACGCACACGCACACACGCACACACACACACACACACACACACACACACACACACACACACATGCACACACACACGGCCTGCATGGTGGTCACTGCTCTGGTGTCCTTTCAAATGGCAGATAAAAGAGGCATGCCACTGGGGACGGAGATGACAGTGTCTCTGCTGCCCCACAAGCAAACTGTCTTGATGTCACAGCGGATGTGACCCACTCAGATGACTGCTGAGGGCCAGTCTCTCTCCAAGCATCGCTGGGATTAGTCCACTCCTAAATTTAGAGCCATCTGTGCCAATGTGTGGGGTGGGTGGTAATACTTATTGATTTTTGTGAAGGATGGATGTACAACAATACATCCATCATCTTGGAAATGTGTGATAGCAAAGCAGTGATGGTAGCTGTATGTGTAATATGACTCTATGACACTATTAGAAATGTTAGCTATTACAAGCAGTGACAAGATAGTGACTACCATGTTACTGTACATGAGAAGTACTTCTGGTTTCATGAAAGCATAAAGGTTTCCTCTGTAAATAAATTATACTAAAGATAGAAATGGTTATTTGGTTGGCCAATTTGCATAATTCAAAATGTCCAAAACTTTTTTATTTTCGTGGCTGATAAGGGCACAAGCTCTTATGATGTGTTTTACTGTCTGAACATTGGTAACCTACAAATGAAGGTTACCAATGTACAAATTGGACAATGGACCCACTCAAAACTAATAATAAACCACTTTAAACTCAGAAATAAAACATCATTCAGCACAGGACTAAAGGGCATTACAGACAGGGAGTCATAAACGCCCGCATAATCACGGAGATTCTACTGTGCCACTCAGTGCTGACAGACAAAAATCGCACAAGAATCAAGGTCTAAAATGAAACGCGAAACAAGCATGCACGCATCAAAAATCAATGGACGCTGTGTGATAATGTCCAATGTGACACACTTGCTTTATCGCAGGATGTTTTTTTTTCCCCACAAAACGCCGGTCCCGTTGAAAATGAACTAGAGACACGGTTTATTACTCAAAATGAATGAGCGAAACACTGAGAAATACTATTCTAAAAGCATAGAGAAAAAATGTGATATTTGAATTAAGTGAAATACCTTTAATCTACTGACCACTGCTAGTAGTAAATTATATATTTTTAAACAATTGTGTGTGCAAATATATGCACTTTAAATTACAATGCATACATTTTGAAATTGTTCATGTTCAAACACTCACATGCACTGCTCACATATCGTTTGTGCCTGTAGGAACAAACAAAATATCCCAGAAGAGTTGTAAACATTTTTTCACTTCTAGGCCGCATCCCTGATATGGGGCAAATATAGAAGGAAACAGCAGAACCGGAACCCTCCTGTTCCAGTTCTTAGGAAACCTGCACTACTGTGCACTGTTTACCTCATGCTGTAGTGTAAAACAGGAGAGAAAATCCACATTGGTTAATACAACACACACACCCCCGCCACCTACCCCACCCTCCCATCAGACAGCTGAGATATGAAACCACAGGTGTCACGGATCAAGGTTTTCTTTAGCGCTGTGGTGTCCATGATGATTCACCACCATTTCTCATTTCCTGTTGGCCACGAGATCCCACCGGGACTCGGGGAAAAAAAACGAACCGCCAACCACAAACAAATAACACCTTATGAATCCAGGGACAGAAAAACAGACACCATCAGAGTGGATCAGAACTTGTGACACGTTCCCTATCATCGTCACTCAACATCATCGCCCGTTGCGCCGTCATTAGCGGATGCGGGTGTTTCCGGTGAGTGACAACAGGTGTCTGACGTCTACTGGTGCTCACAGTGATATCACGTCTAATTAGATGGCGGGGGAGGGGGTTGCTCTGGAGAGTGAAGTGTTGATTTGCGTCTTCAAGTTCGGCGTGGCTTGTTCAAAGACACGTTAAGAATAACAAGGTGTGAAATAGCTAAAGGAATCTCACTCACACACATACTTGCACACGCAAGCGTTTGCAGTCGTGCGCACATGGACGTACACGCACACGCACACGCACGCACACACACACACACACACACACACACACACACACACACACACACACACACACACACACACACACACACACACACACACACACACACACACACACACACACACACACACACACACTTCATCATGAGCAGTAGTGAGAACCAATTATACAAATGTATGAAGATGGGTGAAGTCGCAGTATTTGGTACCGGTACTTTGTCGCAATTTTATAGCATATATCATATATCACTCTTTTACTTTGCACAGTGAATGGTATGGGGGCGGCCGGCTTCATCGCCTGTGTCGCATCGCATGAGGCAGCACCCATACCATTTACATTTACACGACTTGTATTAGGCAAGTAAAGCATCAATAATAACATCAGTGGTTGTTGAAGTTGCAACAGACACGCAGCATGCATAAAGCTAAAGGTCTGACTCTGAGAGTTTTCTGTTTTCAATGATGAAATGCTGTTGGTTTAGTGCTGCCACAATTGTTGTTAGTTGTAGTTGTAGTTGTAGTAGCAGTAGTAGTGTTTCAAATCATTTTAAATATAAGCACTTTAATTTGAAATGTCTTGGGTTGTTTTGCATGCCATCATGTTTGGTGGGTCAGTCTGGGCATTTAGGGGGGCATTGCCCGCCCCCATGCCCATGCCTAGATCTCCCTCTGGTCACCTTCATGTCACCTGTTGAGGCCTCAGGGGTTGGGGTCGTGGTACAGGTGGGAGGACGATAGAGGGCCCTCCTCCAGTCAGGACAAGGAGGCATACAGTCTATGCCTGGCCCGGGGCTCTGTGCCAGTGGCTCTGCCTCGTCTTGTCGTGGCGCAGGTAGGGTTCCTGGAAGGCGTGACGATGGCCTGACCTGTTTGGGCGAGACAGAGAGGATAGGCAGATGGAGAAAGGGATTGGGTTGGGTTTTAGGGATGGAACGGGTGGGCCCGACGTTAGCGTAAAAAAGGATGACTTGGTGGAAAAGAGGGATGGGCTCCTGGATAACGTGGGGATAGGCTATAACGCCACACTGTATGAGTAACAATCACTCACATTTATTATTATCGTGTGTGTGTGTGAGTGTGTGTGTGTGTGTGTGTGTGTGTGTGTGTGTGTGTGTGTGTGTGTGTGTGTGTGTGTGTGTGTGTGTGTGTGTGTGCGCGCGCGTTGGAGGGGTTGCCTGCAACCCTTTCCCTCTCTCATCTCACTATTCCCAATAATATTCCTTGCCACAAACAACAGACGCACACACACTCCCATTTTATTTTTTCTATTTAAAATCAAACCCAATACCAGTCAAGCACAATCTTATGACAGTAACACCAGCCTGAATCTTTCTTTGACCTTAAAAGAAGACATTTCTTCTTGTGAGGTCAAGAAAAATTGGTTGGTTCCCACAAGCACCTTGGCATGCACATAAACGCACACACACACACACACACACACACACACACACACACACACACACACACACACACACACACACACACACACACACACACACACACACACACACACACACACACACACACACACACACACACACACACACACACACGTGTGCACACAGGGCCAGTCATGCGCGTGGTTGCAGTTGCAATGGGTGACACAGTGTGACGTGTCAGAGTCTAAAACAGACATCGTGTATCTGTTTAATGAGCAATGCTGTTGCACTCTGAACTCCCCCAAGCTCTAAACCTCTAATCTCCATATTTTAACATTTTATGATCTGTTTAAGCCCTACTTGAATTTGAATACTGAAAATAACATCATGGTCTTTCTGTTGGGCAGAAACCTCCACAATTGTAAATTATCAGGATTCAAATGGAGAAATGACAAGATCTACAAGCTGAAAACAAGAGCTAGTAGAGCTTGACTGTGGACATCAATGGATGCAAAATGTCTCTGTCCAAGAAGAAAAACGAAGATCGAATAGTTAAATTCTTAAATGTTAATTCCAAAGTAATCAGCAGAACAGAGCTATGATGACAACAGATACTGACAGGAATGTCTTCACCTTCCAAAATGCCCTGCAGGCAAGTAGTATACTCAAATTTATTACAAACATACTTTACTTTATTTTCTTATTTAGAATGAATAAGATTAACAGTAGAAATGCAAATAAAAGTCCTGTATTCCAAGTAAAAGTATATAAATTAATTAAAAGTATGTATGTATATGTATAAAAGTATATATATATATATATATATATATATATATATATATATATATATATATATATATATATATATATATATATATATATATATATATATATATATATATATTAGTCTTGGGCGGTATTGATTTTTTAATATCGGTATTGATAATGTCTTAATTAGCTCGATATTCGATATTACCGGTATTGACGGCAATCAGAGTTGGAACGCTCCACCAGTCACCTAGTTCTCAGAATTTGCGACTTTGAGAGGTCAGAAACTGAGCGCTCTGCTGTTCAAGCAGCCTAAATAGGGAAAAACTGGAGTTGGAAATACATTGTTTCCAAAAAGCCTAGCCCAAATAAGGGCTAGTTTAGGCATGTGTGTAACATGAAAATTGTTTGTATAGTTACAATTAAGTCTCATTGCTCATATTTTAATAGAATACAGTATAATGTCGGTATTTGACGATATTCGGTATTCGATATTTTTCACAGACCCAACGATATTACTCGGTATTGATTTCCAATATCGCGATAAACGGTAATACCGGTATATTGCCCAAGACTAATATATATATATTATGTATAATATATATGTATAATTTAAGTACCCAAACTAAATACAGACAGACTGATGATTGATTGATTCATAAATTCAGGTGCTAGAGAAAGAACACTATTTCCAAATGAATATATTATTTTTAAAATAGCTTACACAAGAAATATTGACTCACTCAATGCTATACTAGTAGAAAGTGAGAACTAATTGAAGATGTAATAAAGTACCGCCTGCAGGTACATATATCAATCAGTGTATACCAGACACACACACACACACGCACACACGCACACACGCGCGCACACACACACACACACACACACACACACACACACACACACACACACACACACACACACGCACACACGCACACACGCGCGCACACACACACACACACACACACACACACACACACACACACACACACACACACACACACACACACACACACACACACACACACACACACACACACACACACACACACAGTGAGTCAACACCACGTGTAAATGAGTATCACTTGATACATTAAAGACAGGTGTAGGTGTGCTCCTCCATGGAACCCAGCCTTTGGAAACAGCATGACTTTTCTAAAACTCATGCTCGTGCACACACGCACGTGCGCACACACACACACACACACACACACACACACACACACACACACACACACACACACACACACACACACACACACACACACACACACACACACACACACACACACACACACAGTGAGTCAGACTGACATATGGATAAGTGCAAACACCTAAAGATAGCACAAATCACACACACAGAAAGAGCCGAGTGGAGATGAACAGTGTTCATTGTCACCACCCCAACCACTGCTTGACGGAACTAAACACATGACCTTGAATGGTTAAGGACAGCAGCTCACAGTACACAAGCTTATATTTATTCTCCCACTGATCTACAATCCCAGTGATCACAACGCATCGCAAAGTCAGGTGTAGAGAGCTTGTTCACCGACAGTTATATAAACACCAGTAAATAAATTACTTATTCATTGTCACCACCCATTCAAAAAGGTTAGCTCAATTCACAGGAATTACTGCACAATGGAAAATCTAGTGTGAGGCACAGATGACGTGGACCAAAGTGGGGAGGGGGAGTTTTATCAGACTCTGAGTGGGCAGGCCCTATGGGCTGGTCTACGCAGTGGAGTGGGATGGGTGTATGGGCTGCTACACGCATGCACACACACACACACACGCACGCACACACACACACACACTCATGCACGCACACACACACACACACACACACGCACACACGCATACACGCACACACGGCCCAGATTTACACAATAAATTTGTACTACATTTTAAAAATCAAACAAGTCTTAAGTGAGGGGCACGGGCTCTAAATTCTCCATTCATTGTGAAGAAATAATAAGATGAATATAGGAGGGGCTATAATTATTACAGTGTAAAAAAACTAATCTGCCTCAACCCAGTTCTCTTTTGCCCAATCAGGTAAAGGTGTACGATATTCAAAATCTGGCATAGCCAAGATTTGGCCCATTTGTTGTGCTCACTGTTCACAAACAACAGGAAAGGTGTATCAGTAAATGATGACAACTGGCTGACTGGCTGACACTAACATTACACGTCTCTCCCCAAGCAGAGAGATGAAGACGAGAGGCACACGATAATTAATACAAACCCTCAGTGTTAATTCAACTCAATAAGGATAAAAAAATAATAATTTACTGTGAGAGTGGCATTTTGGCTTTGTAGTTTGTTAGGACCGGTTGACAAGGAGCCCTATGCGCACGCGCACGCGTGCGCGCGCGCACACACACACACACACACACACACACACACACACACACGCACACAGGCTCTCACCCTGCCCAACAATCCAATTACGTACAAAACCAATGAATGTTCTCTCTCTCCCTCGATCTCTCACATACAGCGCACACACGCACACACTGTCTCATGCACACCTGATCATAGTGGAAACTACCCCTTCAGACCACCAGTGCACCTGCTGTTCTGTCCCGCCTCCACTTCCTTCCTCATCAGGGCGAGGAAAATCCCCCGTGTGGTTCCCTTCTCTGCCCACGCCTCAACCACCATGACAACATGCAATCAAATGGCCCATTCATGGCACTTCGTTTCACACTATGTGAATACATAACACAAACCTACATCAAAGTCACATGCTTCAGTTTTAAAATAACAACAAGACATCACACCCGTGTGAAATGAGGGCCGTTCTTACATCTTATAACATCGATTACGACATAATGTTTGTTTGGCTCTCAGCCTCATACTGTCTATGGCACTCTCTTAACCAAACATCATGGAAAAACAAACATTAAAGCTATAGGATGGGGGAAGCTCTATGGCTATTTTTCCTGTTTTATGTGACACTGTAGCGCGGTATGAAAATGTAGGTCATTAACTTATGAGGGTTACAGTGTGGTTTAACAACAGGCGATATACAGAGAAAGTTTGCAGAAGTGCATTATTTTCTGTGGGGACCGGCGGGTGCTGGCGAATCTGGCGATAGCAGGCGAACGAGCAATGGTCGAAAAGTGGGCAGAGATATGTTGCCAAAAATACACAAATAATTGATCTCTTCAGGTGATTAGGGCGATAGCCCATGAAATTCAAGCAATGATCAGCGGTCATCAACGATCATCAATGGTGTCCTGCTGTTAGAAGGCACAAAAAACCTCCTAACTCCACTTGTGCTGGATATGAGTGAAGTAATGATAATTGGAACCGACAGCCACAGTTAACCATGTACCACTCAAAATCCCCATACATGGAAACAGCACCTATGCCCAGATCTCGTAACATGAAGTGACATCATCAGGGATGGACATCTGTAATACCATAGCAAAGGTGACCTGCTGTCCTAGATGACAGTTATTTATGCAGCCACACCTGGACAGCCCGCAAAAAAACTTTCTCAACAAGCCCCGAAAGTGACACACCCTATACACTACTGGCACACATACTCCATATATGGCCAATGCATGCAACCTTGTCTCGCCCCCAAGCGTCTCAATGCATGGAAGAATCTGACAATATTCATTTGTGGTTTCTGCCCAACAGCACATACAATACAATATGTGGAGGCTACGCTTTGAGTGTTCACAATGTCAGTTGGTGTAGGATATATATATATACACACACACACACATACACATACACACACAGTATATATATAGCACGACTGGGGCTGCCTTGTATTTCCACAAATCGTCGCCCATCGCACGGAATGCAATGTATGATCAGGTATAATGCTAAGAGCGCCCCTCACTTCACATGGGTGTGACTTAAAATAACAACAATAATAAGTCCTAATCCTAAAACGTAACTGATTTTGGACATGGGAGGTTTCCATTCCAGCCGGCTGTGTGTCGTGAAGGACATTTGTAGGGAATTGCTTTCCTCTCCAGTCAGATAAACCCTGGCTGATGTCAGCCTCTCCGTCACCGTGGTGACAATGACTCATGACGAGGGTCAGTGGAGGACCCCCCCCCCCCCTCTACCCCACCCCCTGTCTCCTTATCCCTCACCGATCCCTCCCCCCACCTACCTGCCCAGATGCCCCACTATCAACACTATCAACATGGTAGACAGTGTGTGTGTGTGTGTGCGTGCGCGCGCGCGCGCGCGCGCGCGCGCGCGCGTGTGTGTGTGTGTGTGTGTGTGTGTGTGTGTGTGTGTGTGTGTGTGTGTGTGTGTGTGTGTGTGTGTGTGTGTGTGTGTGTGTGCGTGCGTGTGTGTGTGTGTGTGCGTGCATGTGTGTGTGTGTGTGTGTGTGTGTGTGTGTGTGTGCGTAGGGTTTGGGGGTGGGGTGGGGGTTCTAGTCTGGGTTATGAGTCATGCATCACAGAGAGTATGAAAGTGGATCAGAAGGAGAGAGATCCCTCTGTGACATTTCTTATCGTGAGGGACGCGGAGGCAGCTCAAGCTCCAGCTAAACACTTCATCTGTCTTATTTGGTGGCGCCGAGGGGGAAGACGCTTTAATTAGGTGACTTCCTGTGTATCCACACAACCAGTCTGTTTTTAGACTTGGAGGATTCTGTTTGTATGCCATAGACCCACATTATGCTGGATGGTTGGTTGGGGCCGCTGCAGGGCGAGTTCAAAACACTAGGATTCTGTTCTGTCTCCTTTCTACCAGCCAGAGGTCATCACCATGCCAACAGATATTTCAGTGCAGGGGTTTTCAACCAGTGGTCCTTGAGAGTACCAAGTGGTCCCCAGGCTAAATGATGGAAAGTGGGTTAACCAGATGTAACTCTTTGAGAGCGTAAAAATCAAACCAAATTTAAAATGAATTTTAAAATGAAACCAAATTTGGTTTCATGTTTACACTCTCAAGAGTTAAAATATTCATCATGTGAATTAGCCCACTTCTACACAACTAGAGAATGTAGAAGATGAATGGTCATTTTGATCATTTCGATTGTGTGTTTGCCTGTATTGTTTCTGAAATCCAGCCTGGATGAAATTGTGGACAAAAGCAAAATAAATGTTTAGTTTTGGGGTCTGTAGGGCTAGAATGTCTTCAAATGGTTATCTGTGGCTCAAATTCTAATAAATAGTGGGCCCTGGTATCAAAAAGGCTGAAAACCACTGTTTTAGTGCAAATGGTATCCCCTCCATTATCCCCTCCAGCATACTTGTACGTAGTGTGAAAGTAGGCCATGGCCTACTCATGTGTGAGCGGGGCAGGTGAATCAGAAATGAACAAAAACAAACTCCTCAGAAATAATTACATCATATTCATTTTTATCATTTTATCCTCACAGATTTTAGCCCTACGGATAAAATGACATCACCTCCGTCGTCAGAATGTTAACAACCTAAAACACCTTGCCCACGAATACCCCAGAACAACCGCCGACCGTCCGACCCCAATCCCCGGAGAGGAAATCCAGAACATTAGTCATGACATGAAGTCCTCGTGATTGAGTCACCATTTCTCCATCTCCCGAATCTTTGTCCGAGGTCCCAATTACGTCATCACATCACCCAAACCCACCAATCGAAGTGCCCCAAGGGACGACAACCGCCGACAGGCCCGACACCACGCACCACCATGCATTGATCGCTTAACTTGCGCCGGCCCCGCTCACACAAGTAATAATGGACTCCTAATCTGTAGAGTGTCCAATCTGCTACTCAATAAAATCTAGATAAAATCTAAAAATGGAATGAAATGTGAATATTAGCCTACTACAGGTAGTTCTTCTGATCAGGTAATTGGTTGAAATAGGCACTAGAGAGTACTGACACGCTTTGATCTCGTGTCTTGCGCTTCGTGCCCTGCACCAGAGCTCTGCAAGTTCCAAACATAGGACTACATAATTAAACACTGCATGACAGCACAGCCTATTTTCTTACAATATACATTAACTACAGTGAGTTATAGAACATCACTAGAGTGACGAAGTCTGTTAATGTGTTAAAATTACCTAAAATGCAGTAATTTTACCAATTAAACTGCAAACGTGCGATCTGCTGACAATAGGGCTGGATGGCTAGAGTGGTTTATTTGGAACCAGAATCCCTCCTTACTAGGCGGTCACGTGTGCTTTTCAGCCAATAGGCGTCTCTGTTCAGCTGTAGCATTGGGAGTCAACAGGAGTGTCAGTACTCTCCATTACAGAACTCTAATCACAACATGATAGCACACTGTAAAGGACCCAATCATATTCATATTAAATATCATTAGCGGTCCTGAGTTTTGTAAGAGCGCACATGGGAAAGACTTAAGCAAACTCCAGAAAGTGACACCTTTCATACAAGCCACTTTACAAGAAAAATACTATGGATGTTACCGTATCTGTTTTGCATGTTATATATATTATTTATTCTTAGAAATTACAAAATTATATATGTTTTATATATGTTTCATATATAAGTATCATATTAAACGTATAGTGATTTGGATGATTTGGAAAACACTCTTGCCCCCCGTAGCATGATGTGCACATGCACACACTCTACAGTGAGGGGAAGTACAGGTCAACAACACATACACCACCCCCACTCGATCCTGATTGGAGGAAGGCCCCTCTCACCCTCATTGTTCGAAAGGCTTTTATCCCAAAGCCCAAACTGAAACTAGGTTTTTTGACCCCAAGGGCTCACTGAGAACAGGGAGAAATATATGAAACGTGCCACTTTCAAGAATTCTGTAAAATAATTTCTATATGGGCAGCAGCATTATTTACTTAGGAATTAGACAAAATCAAAACTATTCAAAGACATCTTCCTGACCCTACATGATCTCTCAGACTAGCTCTGGCCCAGAGCTCCACTGCTACTGAGTCTGACTTCCAATGCAAGTCAGACTCAGAAGCAGTGTAGCTCTGGACCAGAGCTACTCTCAGACCCTAAGGGGAATACAGACCTACCACTCATTTCCAATAATGAACTTTCATTATACCTCAGTTGTTGTTTTCACATTTCTTTCCTCCACACAATGTTCTATGTTGAAAATGAGTTTAATTCCGAGCCCCCCTTCGTTGCAATCAGTTTGTAAACGTCTATATTTGCTATACTTAAATATAATGGCAATGGTATAATCGTTAAATGTAATGGCAAGGAGCTTAGTGATTTGAAGACTTAACTCTTGGGAAGGTAAATAATATGAAACCAAAGGGACCCTTTGTGGTCCTATTGATATATGTGAATCTAAATAATGGACCATGTCTGAAATGCCGAATAAATAATGGGCCGTGAAATGAAAAGGGTTGAAAACCACTTACCACGTACTGCTGTTGTGGTAGACACAGGTGGAGTATAGCTTCTCAAACATCAATGTCCTGCACTGCCCTATGACGTATAGGCTATTCATTTGACGTATACGTTAGGTTATATTTAAACCTTTGGCACCCCCCAGTGGTTCGTTTATTAAACTGACGTGTGCGCACAGCAACGTAATTCCATAATATTTCTCATCAAAATGCAGTGAAGTAGGCCTAGGCTACAGTTATATGGCAACATGAGCTACGAATTCATTATGAAGCACCGTGATTAACAAGTCTTTTCCTTTAAAAAACAAAAAAAACAAACAAAAAAAATCCTCTAAGCATTCTGTTATAACTTGTAGTGTCATTGAATGGCCTCATATTCTACAAAGTGGTTTTAAACCTTTTTCATATCAAGGCCGATTTATTCAACATTTATTTGAATCAGACCACGATTTGATAAGATTCAGCCTCTCAGAGCCAAAACTCAAGACGTGGAGTATTAAAATATAGCCTACATTATTTAATAGTGCACAGACATCTTGGAATTAAGTAATGCAAATGTGGTTCTAATGTAACTCTTGGGAGTAGATTGAGGAGCTGATCGATTGATTGATTGATTGATTGATTGATTGATTGATTGATTGATTGATTGATTGATTGATTGATTGATTGATTGAAACGTCAAGACAGTATGGGACCTCTGCACTTCCCTCGATCCTTTGAGTGAAATCTCAGAGTTAAATTTACAATGATTTTTACAATAGTCCTATAAATGCCAGTAGCCTAAATAGTAAATAGACTGTAAGTACCTAATTCAGGTTCAACCTAGGCTTAGAGTTAGGCTTATGTTATGGGGGTCTCTGGTTTTCAAATGTTTTCTAATGGGTCCACAGGGTTAATTAGTGTCCATTTCGGGGTCCGTCAAAAGGTTTGGGAACTAGTGACATTACATGGCAGGTGAGGGGAAAGCTTTGCTTCTTTCTGTCCTCTAGATGGAAGCACCTTCCCAGGACATAATAGCCTACCTGTATAGTATAGCCTTTTAACAAAATGTCTCTTGTTGGTAGCCTGGTACCACACTGATTTGTCGTTGGCAACATAAACGTTCAATATATGAACGTTAAAGTTACCACCTCTAACCTAGCCAGTCTCCAGACCTTAATCCTATAGAATATCTATGGAGGGAGCTCGAGCTTCGAGTTGGCAAGCAATGGCCTCGAAACCTTCAGGATTTGGAGAGAAGATCTAACCAGGGGTGGGCCAAAATCCCTCCTGAGATGTGCGCAAACTTGGTGACCAACTACAAGAAACATCTGACTTCCGTGCTTGCCAACAAGGGTTTCTCCACCATGTACTAAGTCAGGTTGTGCTTAGGGATCAAATACTTATTATTTCACGAGCTCTAACGCAAAATAATTTATAACCTTTAAATATTATTTTCTTATGGACATTTTGTTCATATTCTGTCTCTCATATTCTGTCTCTATTTGTTTAATAGTGCTCATTTCTTTCTAATCATGAAAACTTACAAAATCATCAGGGGATCAAATAATTATTTTCCTCACTGTACTGTCTGTCCGGTCACCAGAGAAGTCGGCCCGCCGCGAAGTCGGACCAACCGAAATGTTGCGACATTGAGGGGTCAGAAACTGTGCGCAGGAAGGCTGTTCAGCCTGAAAGAGGGACAAACTGGAGTTTGAAATACATTGTTTTCAACGATGGCGGTGCAAATAAGAGCTATGTAAACATCTGTTATAAAGCATTGCACAGTGACAACTAAAGTCTCTAATGTCTAGGCTGTAGGCCTACTAGTAGTAGTAGGCTATAAAACATTGTAAAATAAAACGGTCGCACGAGAGTCGGCCCGAATCGTGTGGAGAGCTCGGGCCGCGGCTGTGGAGAGGTCGGGCCGCGGCTGTGGAGAGGTCGGGCCGCGGCTGTGGAGAGCTCGGGCCGGGGGAGTGGAGAGGTCGGCCCATGTCTGTGGAATAGTTAGTTACTTAGTGAGCTAGTGTCAGCTGTTTTAGGCCCTTGTATATCATTATCCTTATTATTGTGCACTTTTTAAGGCTACAACAGAATGTAGAAGATTAATTGTCATGTTGATCTAGTGAATGTTTTGACTGCTTTGTTTCCCTGGTCCAACAAAAGTGATGTGATTGACTGATAATTGCTGAGGGTATGTTCACACTTGGACCCGAGGTGAAATTGCTTGCTAATGGCTGTGTCTATTGATCAAATTGTACCTCCACAGCTCAGGTGTAAAAACAACAACAACAACAACAACAGATTAATTGCAGAAATGTAACCATTTATTTGAGGTTGAGTCAAAAATACAAGTAAAGAAATATGTAGAACAAAAGTAAAAATATACAATACAACAATTCTGTTGTTAAAAAAGTTTAAAAGTGGCCAAAAAGTGGTAAAAAAAATGCAGTCAACAGTTCGGTGCCACAATTTGGAGGCCCGTTTCAAGGTCCCTGCACATCTGTGTCAAGTGGGGCTCTGAACAGTGGGTCATGCAGGCGAGCAGCCCTGGAAAGCAGCTGTTCAACAGTTAGGCCGCCACTTTCAAAGAGATGCCACACACATATATATATATATATATATATATATATATATATATATATATATATATATATATATATATATATATATATATATATATATATATATATATATATATATATATATGTGTGTGTGTGTGTTATTGTCTAATTACTTTAACTCTGGTAAAGAGTAATGGTGCCTATACATGTCTATTATTGACATGCATATGTCTTGATAATGGTTGACATGCAGTGATAATGGTGCCTATACATGTCTATTGTCATGACTTGATTAAAGACATGTCTATTGTCATGACTTGATTAAAGAGTGAAATATGTATTTATTCTACTCTGGTAAAGAGTAATGGTGCCTATACATGTCTATTGTCATGACTTGATAATGGATAATGGTGCCTATGCATGTCTATGATATGCAGTGATAAAGGTGCCTATGCATGTCTAATGGGCCGACTTCTCCACACCCCCTGGGCGACTTCTCCACACCACCTAGCCGACTTCTCCACACCCCCTGGGCGACTTCTCCACACCACCTAGCCGACCAAAGCTGGGTTGTTAATGTGTATGCTGTAGTAAATGACGTAAAATAAAGGGATTTATGAACATCAGGCTATTGCCTGATGTTTTTACTATATCCTAAAGTATTACGAAACAATCTAAAATAAAGATAATATGAAGTCTATGTAGGAGAGCCGCCATTGGAATGATCCCATTTAGTGATCAGGGTTTGCAACAGCGTAACTCTGTCTATACTCAGGGTCCGAGTTCGCGGCGGGCCGACTTCTCCGGTCCCCGTATGTCCTGTCTAGCTGTCTGTTAGCTTCACACTACTGCCACTTTATCACACCTGGTTAGCTTAGCACCTTCACCTCAAGTTAGGTGTACAGTTTGCACTTTACTGTCTGCTGCACTATTGTTTGTCTCGTCCATATATTGTCTCAACTTTGTCTTATTGCAGTGTCTATTGTCTTGACTACCCTCCAAGCAAGCCTCTGAGGGCCCTGCGCAGGCTGTATGTGGGCAGTGAGGGCTATGGCAGCCTGCACTTAACCTTAAGGGGCCCCCAGAGGGCTTGCCCAAGTGATGCCCATAGCTGTTGGCTTACCGTGGGCAACTATGCGATAACCCGCACCTGCGGGCAGCCCACAGCATTCCCATACTGGCCCAGTTTGCTTTCGCCCGTGTAGGCCCTTAGCATATTTATACCTTTGGGCCCAATGCCTTTTTTGTGTGGACAGCCCATATCTGCTCTTTCCTTATTATTCATTCATTTATTGATTGAAATGTTCCTGCATTAACTACCACCGCACTAGCAGTTTAATTAAAAAATATATGTAAAATATGTATTTGTGACTCATTAAGTATAGCTATGATATGCTCAATAACTTGGTGTATGTGTTAATATTTGAGCCAACAATATGACCACAGCGTGTGCTATACCACATTGAATGTGCGTGCAAAATTTCACGGAAACAGCACACTGTGTTCATGATTTGAACCATTTCATTGTAAAAGCCCTTACGGAAGAAACATATATTGCATTATATTTTAAAATGTTGTGCAATATACAGGAATATATTTTCATTGTAAAAGCCCTTACGGAAGAAACATATATTGCATTATATTTTAAAATGTTGTGCAATATACAGGAAAATATTTTCCCATATATGACATTTAGTATTTATATTGTCCAATATATTGCAATATATGCATGTCCCATATAATGGTATATATTGTACCATGTATAATTATATATTGTATAACAAATATATTGCAATATATGCATGCACCATATATTGGTATATATTGTACCCGGTCTAATTATATATTGTAAAATATATGGCAATTTATATTCAGTCTTTGTATGCTCCAATATATTGCAATATATGAGTGTTCCATATATTGCTACATAATTCCACCTGTATAATTATATATGGTACAATATATGGTCATTTATATTCAGTCTTTGCATGCCCAATATATGCATGTGCTGTATTGTTATATAGTGTGCCATGCATGATTTTATTTTATCTGTGTGCTACAATATACCACAATATAATGCATGTACCATATATTAGTATATATTGTGCCATATATGATTATATATCGTAACATATTTAATAATACTTTACTATTTTACTTTCATTTTTTACTTTGCGAATAAACATTTATAGCATACACATGAACCATTTATAGCATAGCTATATATACTAAAGAAAACATATTGAAGACAAAATAATATGCATCATTTTGATGTTTATTAAAACCTCTTTGCCTTTTACATTTTCAATCTTCCACACTGGATCTTGCTATACAGTATATGCATAAAGGCTTGCTAATTGTGATAGATCAATAGCACACATTTTCTTTTTAACAATGTCCCATCAAATACCTGTTTCATGCCTGTGGAATCCCCTTTTCAGACCAACCACATTTTCAACATCAATCAGTGAACTATGTGATCTGTCATTCTTTCTGCCAAAAGATCCAAAAGGCTCCACCTGCAGACCTAGCCCAGGAGTGGATGTGCCTCACAGTTGATGTGATGACGTCACACATCAACCCATAGACCCCCGTTTTTGCCATGTGCCACCCGCTTCTACAGTTATCAAGCGATAATTCCCAGTAGGCTGCTTATCAGCACCATCTTAGCTTGTGGTTAGGGTTAGGGGTAGGTTTAGAGAAGGGTGTAGCAATGTTTGTAGCAAAACTCTAGACCCCTCCAACCGTAACCCTAAGCCTAAATCCCCGGTGCTCAACAACAGGGGCCTGTGGGTTGATGTGACGTCATCACATCAACTGTGAGGCACGTCCACTCCTAGGCTAGGTCTGCAGCTGGACCCTTCTCAAAAGCAAAGCATGTAATAGTACCGGTATATAGAAATTGTGTCCATTTTGCAACAGCACAGTGAAGCTTGGGTAAGTCGTGAACCAGTGTAAAGGGGGTCTTCATTTTTCAGAGGAAATTGTTTCACAGATTCACAGACTTGTGAATGTGATTCCTTGCTGATTAATAAGGGATATCTTCAAATAAAACTGAACAATCCATTATTATTATTATTCTCCACTTCCAATAATGGACCCAACACTGTGATCTAAGTCACAAGAAAAAAATAAATACTGCACACACTGATAATGCTTGACTGCAATTATGTCCATTGTTGAATTAGCCTCACTCTCTGGTAAAGTCATCCTCAAACAACAAGAGCAGGGAAGTAGGATATCTGGGAATAGAATCTCCACCACCAGCATACAGGCTCTAGAAGAAAGAAAGAAAGAAAGAAAGAAAGAAAGAAAGAAAGAAAGAAAGAAAGAAAGAAAGAAAGAAAGAAAGAAAGAAAGAAAGAAAGAAAGAAAGAAAGAAAGAAAGAAAGAAAGAAAGAAAGAAAGAAAGAAAGAAAGACAGATTTTAATACTTCAATCATCATATCATAATGTATGTCCCTCAATCACCACTGATATAACTGATTGTAAATGTACTGTTGAACTAACAATGGACTTCAGAAGGGGTAACCTAAGAAGAACATGGCTGAGAAATACTCTTGTACGGCACAATAACCATAATGTGGCTCATATCATATGATGTGTATCTTCAAAGCCAATGTCAGACTTATAGTGAGAGGAATCTTCATTCAGATTCTATGTAAGAAAATAATGCATGACATGACTCTCATGTCATTGACAGGTTGGTGATTGAATTAATTCCAATACTTTAAGCACAGTACAGTTTATTACTGGTCTGTTAATAGCTTGTTTATTGGGATCTTTTTGTACTTATTTCATGTTTTAAGTCAGCAAATGCCTTTTTGGGCTTGCTTTTAATGGGCCCATCTTTACTCTCAGAATTGGGACCCATAAGGGTCCACTTGGTTCCTAAGTATCATTTAGGGAGCCCCTCAAAGACCCCACTTTGTGAACCACCTGGCCTAGTCTGTATATTAATTTACAGACATTTACATTTTCATTGTTTATAGACAATGAGATATACCATGTTCCCTTCGCGAAAACAGGCCCTAGACAGACCCAATAACAATTGTACAGTATTTGATCTCAATCTTATCTCTGCATTGTTTTAGTTTAGACCAGGGCTTTAGCGTATAGACAGCTACGCCAACTCCGTTCACTTAATGGGGTCAGTCCAATGGAGGCTCTTATACCTAGACTTCTACTGAAAATTGGGACAACGAATAGCAGCCCAGCTTGTGATAATGATAAATAAATACATCTCTTTATTTTATATCGATTTGTAGTAATATTACAGCATAAACATTGCATATTTTAACACATTGCTGGAAACGACTGTAGTTTGTACCTCTTTTAGTCCAAATGAACAGCGCTCGGGTTCTGACCCCTCAATGTCGCAACTTGTCTACTAGATGTCTCTGGTTTAGACAGTGAGGTCATGCAAGCAGTTACAACTTACAATATCCGTCTGCATTGTCGTATGATTCAGTAAACAGAAGAAGACTCACCTTCTTTTCAGAAACATGTTGTTCTTTTTGGAATGTCTGTTTCATCAGAATCCGGGAGAATATATTTCCTTCTAAATCGGAGCCGGTTTTTTCCTTCTATTTGCTGTGTTTTGAGCATAGAGTTGTTTTGAGAGAGATGGCTTCCGGCTTTCATTGAGACGCTAAGCATTTTGGTTGGTGTAGTTCTGCTGTATTTATCAGTAAGCATTGCTTACTCTACTAGAACTACATCGGCCAAAATGCTTAGCGCGCAACTCACGCATGCGCAGAACCCTTCCCCCTCCAGCCAGCCAATCATAGCACACGGACCGCATGCACATTGCTCGAGCGCGTTCTTTCTTCCAACGCTCGCGGAACAACACAACAACGTCCACCCGTTCAGCAAACAGAAACATTGAAATTATTTATCAAATCAACAAAAGTATGACGGAATACAAGTTTGCCCTTGTTAGCTGGGCAGAGGGGGCTGACAAGAATACGACCAGCATTGTTCCAAGCAGCTGGATAGTTGACGGTGATACTGAAAGGTGAGTTCGAAACTATGACCAAAAACAAAATAATCTCCCCTTTGGGAGTACAATGTACAACCCAAACACATTGCTAAAACTGCGTTTTTCTGTATAATGTTTAAATTAGTCCTGGGGAAAACGGCTGCTGATACCTGTACAAAATAACTGCAAAACAATGACTACTACTTGTCTTTGTTGTTTGTCCTTGTCTTTACTAAAAGTAAAAATATCTATATTTATATCCCAAACCTTTTCATGTCAAGGACCCCGAAATTGTCATTAATGAGCCCCTGGATCCCCATATGAAGAGATAACGCCACATCAGTAGAAATTTGAATGGCTCTAAGCAGTGAATCTAAATACATTTCATTTCAAAGACCCCTAGTTGACAATAGGCTGCAGATTGCACTTGCACCACCGATTCGTCAAAATCAATGTTAAAGGGGAATTCCACACATTTTCAAAAAAAAAAAAAAATCCTGAGAGGATACAAATTTGAACCAAATGGACCCTAGCGGGTCTATTTGGTTCCATTTGTACCCTCGCAGGGGTCTGAAAGAAAAATCATTAACATGGTGAAATACATCTTGATAATGTCATCAGATGTTAATGTTTTTTCAGACCTCCATTTTTAGGAAATACAGGTTCCACTTTGGAAACCACAGCACTCTAACATGTAAAAGATGCAATATGACATGGCTCTGTTTACACAGTGCTGTATTACTTCCCCCTTTATTTTATTTTATTGCATTTATTTATTTGACACGTTTTCTGGCACTGAAAATGTACAGTATGTTTTTCATGCCAATCAAACTTATTTGTATTGAATTGAAATTGACAGGACACATTATGTGGAGTGCCGTACATTAGGCCGTAAGAAACCTGCTAATGGATGGCCGGTTGAGCATGCTCAAATTCTTCAGTTAGCAGGCAAGTGAGGTCTTTACACACACTCACACAAAATATACATTTTAATATACAACATTAGGTTGATGACAATGTTGTTTTTTTGGAATTACCGGTATTAAAATCTATCCTTCTAATCTACATGGATGCAGACAAAGAGCGGGAACTCTACGCAGTTGACATTCCGAATCTTGGCAAGAGGGTGAGGAAAGCGAAAAACCTGGACTTTGGTGAAGAAGACTCCAGTAATGGTGACAAAGGGTCTGGCCCTGGAAATCCCAAACAGGTAATTAAGCAGAGATTGATGGTACACCAGGAAAAGAATGAATGTATATTGACTGCTCTTTGATTAAAGGGAAATTCCACCCATTTTCAACATTTTACTATAGCCTATCATTAATATACCAAATTGAATGTTATGTGGACATGATAAAAAAATGTTTCCACATTCTGTGTCTCTTAGAAATGGAGGACTGGAAAAAAAACATCAACATGGTGAAACACAACTTAATGATGTCATCAAGTTGTTTCACAGCATTGACGCTTTTCTTTTGTACAAATAGACCCGACGGTTCATTTAGTTCTATTTGTATGCTGAAAAAAATGTTAAATGGGTGGAATTCCCCTTTAAATACAAAATAACATCTTTTCCCCCCAGAAAAAGACCAAGTTGCTACACAAAGACTGGTGGACGAGGGAATGTTGTCTGAGGATCTGTTCAACCCCAGTTCAGCAGAACTGTCAAGTCAAGACTACACCAAAGAACTGCAAGGCCAGCTGAAGACTTTACAGAGAGAACAGCAAGCTGAGAAACATGGTATTAAAGGCAAGTATTAAATATTACCGTATTGTCCCAAGTATAAGACGACCCTGGTTATAAGAAGACCCCCATTTTTCAAGACTAATTTGTGTAAAGAAGAAAACATTGAATGTCAAATAATATAGTCCACAAACATAAGTCCATTTTTAGGATTTTTTCCATTGGAAAAAACACTGTCTTATATTTAGGCCAATAGGGTAATATGTAATCAAAGTACTGTATGTTGAATAATCAATTTAGACCTGAGAATGTTTAGTTTTTTTTATTCAACTTAACTGTAGATTTAGTCAACTAAAATTATATAGTTTGTCAAGACAGTAATGCAAAGACAGTAATACTTATACTAAAAAGATTGACAAAAGCAAAGTAAAAATGTGTTCTCTATCTAATCGCTTCATTGTTTCTGTTTCAATTTTGTATAACGTTTTATTCTCAGAAATGCCAGCTTTGTTGTCTGACGTGATGAAGCTCATCTCCATCGAAAACAAAGATTGTGAGTGACGCACCAGATCATGTTGCTGTCACCTGAAAGCAGACGATCTACCACCAATGTGATTGCCCCTGATGCTCAAAGTCCTGAGAGCCCAGGGCTACCTTGCACTCCAAGCAGACCTTCACACGTAAGTATTTATTAAGTGAATAATCTTGAACAAACATTAAACATTTCTTTGTTCTTGGCGTGTGCATTCTATTGCTTGTGTTGAGTATTTTGTGTATCTTTCTTGGCTCTCATTTTGTTTATATAAAGGTGAAAATTGGGAATGCTGGAGCCGTCACCATCATATCGCATTGTTGGGAGATTGCCAAAGCATCTACCAGCGCCAGTGGGATGGCACGTTTGCTACTGATGGGGCTGTTTGATGTGGATGTCCTCCTCAAGTCCAACGTGAAAGGAGGGGCCAGCAAGGTGGATCCCTCTGCTGAGTGCTGGCAGCCTCTCAACCCAATGAAACTTTACTTGGTAAATAAGGATTTTCACTCTGTGACACTGTAGTGTGTGTGTGTGTGTGGGGGGGGGGGTGGGGGGGGTGGTGATGAGTGATGAGTGAGTGAGGATGGGTGAGACTAATCAGTGTTGTTCTGTTCTACAGATGCTGTTCTAAACCAGTTCCTGACAGCCATGGAAGGTGATATAAAATCTGTCAACAGTAAAATCTGCGAACTAAGGCACCAAGTGAAGCAAAAGCGCGTGGACTTTGGACTTATAAGATAAGTCACCTTTGTTTTTGTTGTGTCACAAAGTGAAGAACCAGTATGCACTGTTATCCTGGATAGCGGACTGTTTATTTCTTTGTTTTCATTATTCTCAGGTCCTTGTTTCGTTGAGTGCCAACTTAAAGTGTAGGCCCCCTTTTGAGTTTTTCTGTGTAGGTAACCTCGCCATGATTTAATCCCAAATGTGGACAATAAAAAAAATACTTACTTCATGGCAAAGTAATTACACTGTATTGTACAGTCACATTTGCATTAATTTATTTATTATTTGTGCCTTTTGTTTGAAGATAATTTTATTTATTTTTTGTAACTGCACTGAAAGTTTAAAATGGACAGTGATGTTTCTTGTTCAATTGCACAAATGTTGCACTTTTATTAAATGTTGAGTAATGTTGCACTGGTCTTAACCTTTATGACTTTTTTTTCTTTTCTGAGTGTACAAATGGAACCAAATGGACCCTAAAAAAATGCGTGTAAAAAGTATGCACTCAGGCAAAAATCTTGAATGGGTGGAATTGTTGAAACAGTCCGGCCCTCGGCTTGTATGAATTTTTCTATTTCGCCCCGCTGTGTATTTGAGTTTGACATCTCTAACTCACTGGATCTACCAAGATCATTTGAGCATTTATAAACAATGATAATCATGAAAAAGCAAATCCAGCAAAGTGTTGGTTCATTGAGGCATGGAGAGCAGAAGGTTTATTATATAATTCCCCCTGAAAATATGTTTAATAAATTTGTTTGAATCCATTATTTGTTTATTTTACAATTCAGTTTCCAGTTAGTTGACTACATATTGGATCAATAGAATATTATTTTTAAAATAAATATACCGGTAGTAAAATATTAATGGTTAAAGCCAATGTGGGTGTGGTGGGGGCCTAGTCAGGGCAGTTAATGGGGGTTTCCTGCAGGCTGAGTGAGGGCTTATTCTGGGGCCCTTACGGGCCCTTTTAGGCATCTTAGGGCTACGTGGGGGCTGACCATACTGGCCCAGCACTTAGGGCCCAGCAGTTTGCCGATGTGCAAACCCCCTAGGGTCCTGCGCGGGCAACCCAAAGCGGCCCCTTGCGCAAGCCCTAACTGGGCCTTGACAGGGCCAGCGCGGTCTTGCTTGCAGGGTATTGTCTTATTGCACTGTCTTGTCTTATTGCACTGTGGAAAATGGAAACGCTATTTCATCCCTGTATACTGTATGTCCTAACATACACTGGAGTGACAAATAAAAAACCTTGAACCTTGATTTGACCTATAACAACTGTAGTAGTGCTATACAGGCCTTTATCTTCCACCACCCCTTTATCCCTAAACATATTGTCATTTTATGTCATTTTTTTTCACTATTGCACTATTTTGTCATTTATACATTTCCACAAAGGCAATTGTAATAATACTGGAACGATTAAAAGAGGACCCCTGTGGCCCAGAAGCTCATGAAGGAATATGAAAGACAACACACAGTCTGCAAGGTGCTATTGCATTATGTGCCTGGAATATTAAAAAACTAAAAGAAACAGGGAGCCTGTGCAAATCACATAACACAGGCATTATATGATAGTTAAAACCCTGGCAGCATGCAGGATTTATATGGTCTACTCTACATTCTGCTTTTAAAGGCCCAATATAGGCCTTGCCATAGGGCATTTCTGTATTGCACTCAATAGCAAGATATAAAAGCATGATGAATGAGCTTTTCAGCATCCTGTTGGGTATACAGTACACACAATATAATTGCATTTTATTTTACATGACAACCTCTCTTCTACTGCTTATATAGTGTTTATCGTTTGCGTGTGCCAAGCGGGCGCAAGCAAGTTGTGATCGGTGCACGGCCGTTGGTGGTTGGTTGTTGGTGGTTGACCGTCCCTCGAAATACTCTGATTAGCTGGTTTAGATGTGATGTAATGCTGACATAAGCAAAATATTACTGAATGGTTAATTTGATTATGAGAACAGGGCCTGACCATTATGAGAACAGGGCCTGTCTTTTGTTTCATTCATTTTCAACATGCCTATTACACATAAGTGACAGTTTTAACTAACAGATGTCCATGCTGTTTGAAGCTAGACATGTTAAAATGACATCTTGGTTAATGATGTAAGGCTATTTGTGCAGTGCATTCATCATATCGAAGACAATTCATTTTATCAGGCGACACTTCAAAGGGGCGCTGAGGTTTTGTACAACTTGGGAGGTTTGGCCTCTGATGATTTTTTTTTTTTACAAGCTGCGACAAGAATACAGCATGTGTTGGTGGTTGTGTGGTTTGTCAAATAACATTTCAATGTTTGTAACCCTCACCACAACACGCCTTCAGAACACACACGCACAAGACCACACAAAGTATTAAAAACCTGCATAGTACAAGATCTTCACTACCACTATTAAAACAAAATATCCTAATAATAAATATACAGTTATGTTAGCAGAGAACTCTTTTCTTTTGTTAGCAAAGAGATTGAGATTGAGAAAAACAATGTTGAGTATATTTGACCTTAAGTGGATAGTATTTAAGATAAGACAAAGACGTTAAGGAAAATACTTTAGAGTCAAGTATGACAATGTTTTTTTTTTTATTGTAAGTATTGCATCTTCAACTTACACGGCTAGAATCCTCAACAGAGTGCATGTTTCACAAAGGATGGCCACAAGTTCAGAAACAACAGGGAGACCTCCCTTAGTGGGATTGCTTGGTTGAACTACATTGACCTCAAGGACCCGCTCATTCAATGTCCCATGGTGCTGCCCAAGACCCCAACATCAAATAAGGGTTCAAAAGAAATTGTGCATGTCCAAGTTTCTTTACAAACTGCAAAGCTGGAAATGTTCATTATACTGTATATGAACCCTTAAACTGACAAGATTGCATTCATATCCTTAACAGTAAACAGAGAGAGGGGGAAAGAACAAGGAATCACAATCATCAATGTGTGACTTTGTTTTCCTGTTTTACATTGCAGTTTGGTGAGAAAATAAAAGCAATTAGTCAGAGGAAGCTTTATGAAGCCCTGTGCTTCAGTTTATAACAGGCCCAATGCTTCAGTATCTACTGTACTGACTCAATTCATAGTGTAAATTACAACCAAAATTATATTGGTTGTAATGGATGTAATGGGTGGATGTCTATAGTAAATGTTTTCAATAATTCCAGATTTGAACTTCGAGGAAAACCTTTGAGTGAAGTAAATTGAACTTAAGATGAACCAAACCCTGTTTCACAAAGACTTGATTTGGGGCAAGGCGTACTCATGCACAGCCAGAGAATACATACAGTACACACACACACACACACACACACACACACGCTAGCACACCATAGAAGTCAGATATTAGTCAAAGAGTATTTGCAAAAATATATCTGTGTTTCTTCTTGGCAGAAATTGCTGATATACAAGTTTTGTGAGCTTGTAAAACAGCTATTTTGTCAGAATCTTTGCCTTTAAGAGTATTATTTGCAAGTACTATTTGACCAAACTCATTGTCGTCAAACATGGGCTCTTTTTTCTCCTCAAGCAGTGCGGATTCATAAAACTCATAGATCAAACAAAAGACACTGGGAGAAGATGAGAGATTAATAGATGGAGGGGGCAGAGTAAATAAAACCGCCCCCTCCCCCGGGGAGACCAGAGGACACCGTGGGTGTTAGAGGTGGTTTGGCGTTTTGTTTGAAGACAGCACCAAAGCGGTGACCTTCTGAGATAAATGCCAAGTCCAACAACCTCAACGTTAAGTTCCACCCAGAGGTTCTATGTCAAAATATACACCATAATAATCTACCTCTGAGACACACAAGGATTTGTTTTTCTTTTAGTTCTTAAATCCTCAGGTGGGAGGCCTTGTAAATGTAAGACACATGTTGTCAGCTAAAACATTTAGTCTAATAGAGACTACGATCCTCCTAATAGAGGAAAAGAGGACTTTAGACCCCTTAATTGGGTAGTAGCCGGCTCAGAATTTGCCAGTTAAACTTGGCTATTCATAAGCCTTGTCCAGAAATGCCCCCTAAACCCGATTTATACTTCATCATATGACAGCGTAGCGAGCATAAAATAGCTGATCAACAAGCCCACATTTAGAGATTAGTTAAAATAGCAGTTTTTAACACTTGACTCTTGTCATATAACAAAGTACGAATCGGTACAAATCCGTCAAAGACGACTAGGTCAAGACACTTCAGACAGATTTAAGAAAAGAAGGGGACAGGTACTACACATGAGAGCACAAATCCGAAAGACGGGGGTCCGGCCATTTTGATTAAACCGATTATTGTCAAGTGGGGCATCTGGACAAGGCATTTAATTCCAAACAGTCGAGACTCACCACTAGGAGCAGCTTAGGGGCCCATTACATTTCAAGTGTCTATCAAATAAAACATCAGAAAAAAGAAAAAGAAAAAAAAAACATGACATGGCTACATAAGTTTGTTTTACCCCCCCCCCCCCCCCCAAAAAAAAAGAAAAAATCAAGAAAAAAGGAAATCCATCACACATACGATTCTTAAAATTAGGAATGAGGAGATAGCGTTAAGGAGAGAAGACGACAAAAATAAAATAACTTATCTTTTTTGTTTTTCATGCTTCACTTTTTCTGAATAGGAATAAATATTTAAAATGAAGATCAATTCAGGGCGGTGTTTAATTTTCTCTCACAGTCAACAATGATGCAGGGGATGTGGGGGTGCGGTCGGGTCCAAGTGTGACCTTGCAGGGAGGTTAAGAGTCACTGACCTCTTTAACACAGGCAATGACAACATACCACCCCTTTCCAACTTCAAACTTTAACCACTTTCATCCTGCAGTCTTATTTTTGGATGTTTAACAATTTTCCAAAAGATTCAAAATAAATATTTGTGACGTAATGCAAGTTGGTAGATAGGGCATGAGTGGTTAATTCCACATGGAATGCCGTACAGCTTTTTCATTCATGTCAAATGAAAACAAAACCCACAAAAATAAAATAAAGAAAAAACATGTCTAATAAATAATAAAGTGTGCCACGCAGATTCTGCATTTGTGAACATAAGTCTTAGAGCGTGGCCTGGATACAAACTTGTTCTGATTTAGTTCTCTCTTTTTGTCTTGAAAAGTAACTGTTGTTGTTTTTTTAGGGCAGCTACAGAGCTAGTAACTTTTGAACGTTTCAACCAGCAAAATGAACAAAGTAATACTGTTCATGCCACATCCGCTGCCACTCTGGAGAAGATAAAATCTGTCCAAAAATATAATTTAAAATGCACATTTAAACACAGGTCAAACAGCAACAGAGGCAAATAGTTCTATCCATGAGCTCTACCATTTGTTTCCTCCTTTTCAATTTTCAATTTCCTTTTTTTGTCTTGAATTTATTAAGCTATTGGTAAATTATGTACAAAAACAAGCAATTCGAATTTGCTTTTTGGACGGTTACACACACACACACGCACGCACACACAGCTATATGTCTTTTGAGAGAGAAAGAAAAAAGTAGTTTCAAGGAGACAAAAACAATGGTGAAGAGTTATTGCTTGTTACTGCTGGAAAGAGATGGACATCTATTCCAAAGTCTATTGAACACATTTGCTTTTTTCTTGGTTTTGTGCCATTTGTCTATGGACAGCTCTAAAGTAGGCGAGTGCACGATAGCTTGTTTGTAGCTGCTTGTTGAGAAAGAAAAACAAAACACATTGCAATTTCCACTCTTTCAAAATGCACCGAGCAGATGATGGGAATGTTTGTGGTTCCCCCACCCCCCCAACTCCGATATCTGTTTATCGGATGGAAAGTAAAGGGTCATGGCAGATTCAGTTGATTGCTCTCAATGTTTAGTTATTGATCTGCTTTCCCATTGGTTTGTTTCACAATAGCACCAATTCAAGTGTCCATGTTGCTGCGGTGTCGAGCAGAGGTAATGAAAGACATAAGACAAGGTTTACGATATATTTAAAATAAAAATAAAATTGTAATGACATGTAAAAGGGGGCAAACTATTTTGATATGGCAAGTTAACCCACAGTTCGCCATCATCCAAATTACACTTGTTCTTTCTTCAACCGCTTAAACCCTATACTTAGTTGATCGTATTCCCAAGGGCTCTACCGTAGGCCCCCCTCTTGTTTTCACTATACACCAAATATCTTTGAAGAAAACAGATCCGATCTGCAAGTTCACAACGCGAGTTGTTGTGCGCTTGTAGATCTGCTATGTTCAGGGTTAAAGTGGTTAATCCTGCAGTTCCAGCAGAACTCAAAAACAGAGCTGACACAGGATCAGTTCAACACGCTCACACACAAACAGGGAGGAACACAGGGAGCACAAATTATTACTGCATTATGGGAATCTAAGTGTATTTTGGATCAAATCCAGGGGTAGCATTTCAAAGAAATGGTGGATGATTGTGTTGAAGGTAATGTCTGAAGGTAACATTACGTCACTCTACAGTGAGTGTGTGTGTGTGTGTGTGTGCGTGCGTGCGTGTGTGTTTAATTCATAACCTTCAATAAAAGATGGGTTTAAAATCGAGATGATGATGCTGATCAGAGATTCTCATTATCAA
Source organism: Benthosema pterotum (assembly GCA_039105355.1). Lineage (NCBI taxonomy): Eukaryota > Metazoa > Chordata > Actinopteri > Myctophiformes > Myctophidae > Benthosema > Benthosema pterotum. Next base: position 26,684,773 of record CM076973.1, on the reverse strand, counting down.
CCCAGTCTGTGATCTGATCTCGCTTGTAAAATAAATATCGACTCTAAAAATCACTTTGCCGCCTCGTGATGTCAGGATCATCAACTGCAATTTTGTTGTCTCTGTGTCGGGTGGAGTGCTGGGTGGACCATGGAGTGACAGTGCTGGCCCAGGGTGGAGAGAGGAGGCGGTGGAGCTCTGTGGGTGGAGCAGCATATGGGGAAAGGTGGAGCAAAGGAGCTGGAGATGGGACGGGACGTTGCCAACGTCAGGCTGGAACGGGCGTCATCAGAGGTAACTGGATGGGTAGGCGGGGCGGGCGGGTGGGCGTGATTCGGAGTGTGTGCGGTGCGGGTGGAGGGCTGGGGAACGGGAGGAGGAACCTCTAGGAGGAGAAGGCAAGTTTGACGCTGCAGGAGGAGTAGCCCTCGTCGCTGGCTACGCTCTGCAGGCTGCTGTGGTCGTCTAGGTCGCTGTTGCTGGCCGTGCTCACGCTGTCCATCTCTCCATGGGAGAACTCTGTGCTTTCCACGTCCACCTCAATCTCTTCTGTAAGACGGGGGGGGGGGGGGGGGGGGGGGGGGGTACGCTATTTAGCAACACTGTACTTTCTTAATGACCTTAGGTGGACCTTAGGTGGAAATCCTGTTACCCAGAGCTGCTACCAATAAGTATAGCATTGCTGTTACACAGAACTCTTACGTCTCCATAATTCCATTTAAGTTTTTTTTTTTTTTTTTCTTTTAGTATTGTGCCACTTCATTGCAAAATAGCCAATCTATCTTCAAGTATTTAATTCTGTTGGTTGGTTGTATTACATTCAATAACTGACACTGGCTGAGAAAATGTGTTGTGAAATAAAAATGAATAATAAAGCTTGTGAATAAATAATACTCATGGAGCATATTTCCTCTATTTTGGACACTGGAAAAGGGGGGGCAGTTCCCACCTTTCCAAAAAGACTATTGACTGTACGCGTTCTGGTGTTCTAAGCATTATGTTATACTTTAGCTACTGAAAAATATCAGATCTACAAGCCCATGCATCAAAATATGGATAATTCTTGTGGTCCTTGGCATGAAATACAGTATGTTGAGCATCGCAGACACAGGAACGTAGATTTTTCTCAGAAGAACTAGACTCTAGATTCTAGAAACTAGAATCTAGTGTCTCAAAAACTAGAATCTAGTGTCAAAAACTAGAATCTAGTGTCAGAAACTAGAAACTAGTATCAGAAACTAGAATCTAGTGTCAGAAACTAGAATCTAGTGTCTCAAAAAATTACAATCTAGTGTCAAAACTAGACTCTGGCATCAGAAACTAGCACCAGGAACTAAAATGTAGGGTCAGAAACCAGAATGTAGTGTCAGAAAAGGAATCTCATGTCAGAAACTACAATGTAGTCAGGACAAAATGCGTTAAGTATCTCTGCTCACCTTGGTCAGAGTCAGAGGGGTCGGAGCAGAGGGTGGAGCCCACACTGTCCATGCGTATCCTCTCCCCCTCCACCGTGGCCCCGCTGCCGCCCTTCAGCAGGTCCAGCTGACGCTGGAGGTGACGCTGCTCGCGCTCCAGGGAGTCCAGCTGGTACTGGCTCTTCCTGTCCACCTCTTCAAGTTTCTGTCCAAGAGGAAAGGGTTTGGGCGTGGGGTAGGGTGGAGGAGAGAGGGTTTGGGCGTGGGGTAGGGTGGAGGAGAAAGAAAAACTGTTACGCCGGACGCACGGCTGTTCATGTTGATGACATCATGACAAGATGTGCCATAAATCAGGTCACAAACGCAATTAAGAGCCACATGTTACTTGGTTGCATTACCAGAACAAAAGAATCACAGGTTTTACACCACACGCTTGTTGTAGATCTGCTATATTTATTCTTTGTTTTGACCATCTTCTTCTGACCTACAATGACATGCCCAAAATACAGACAACCGGTTTATAGACAGACAACAGTGAGTCCTATCCATTTCAAAGGCCTGAAACCTCCAGCATCAGCATTCACTCACCAATCCCCCATTGTGTCCTTTCAATCTTTCCCGAAAACAATGGCAACTTTCTTTACCTGCATTGTTAACAGTGTGGCAACTTCTATGCCAGACCCCCTTTGTTTACTACTAGTGTCTCTACACAACGGGTAGCAGCTAGAGTGCTGAATGACATGGCCACATGTCCAACCCCCTCCTCGCACCGTGCCACGGCCACCGCCAACCGCGCTGAGCGGCACTCCCGGCGGCCAGATGAAGAAGCCGTCCAGAGCCGTTGTCATGACTCAAGTCGTAGCAGCAGCAGAAAGGGGAGACACGCGCTAACAATTCAGGCTTTGTGCTTCACCCTATTCTGTGACGTCAACCCAGTCGCACACTTGGCTTTCCACGTGCAAGCTGCTCCATCTCACACAGTCACGTGCTTGTGTTTTTGTATGTTTAAATGGATGGGCAGAAGCATGACGTACTGGAGCCGTCGGGCTGTCACATTGTTGTGTGCACTCCTCTGCACTAGGCTATACTAAGGCCGTCAGTTGACAGGAACAAATGCTGTTGACTTGCGTCTGCTGGCTGACAAGTTTGTCATTTTCAGAGCCACTCCAGAGGCGGTAGGCTTACTTGCTCGATTTGGAGGGTGAAAACGTTTGTCACTCGTCAATCAGAAGGTTTAACTACTTAAAGCCCTTTATATTACATTGTGTGATGAAAGAAATGTCCAATCTAGGCTTGAGAGATTGTTGTGATTCACTTGACACTCTGGCAGCTATCCCAGACAATATATTTTCTGTTTCGGTTCAACTGACCACAGTGTGCTGAGCCATTGACTTTCGGTATTAGCACTCAATACCCAAATACCAACATTTTTACTTGTTCTTCAAAATCAAAACAATGGAGCTAGTTAGCTAGCTGAAACTATCAGAGAAGATGTGCAAAGATTCAATCAAAGTTGAATTCCGGATTAATGTTTTTATATTATTATATCCGATAACAAGTGGTAAAGGTGAAAACTTAATTACAACCAAACAGACAAGAGTCCTCTGGAGCTCTTTTTTTTTTACAGTAAACCCTTTTGGACAAAACACTGGACATCATATTTTGTCATTATGAAAGACGGATGTGTTGGGGAAGAAGTGACATTTCAAACTACGCAATTTAGCATGTGACCCATCATGCACGGTAGGAGCTCTAGTCGTCTCTGTTTGGAGTTATGTAACAACTCACTCGGCATTGGATATAATAACATCAGATTAAGGTAAGAAGATGGTTAATCCAGACCTGTCTTTTAAAATGTTAACTTTAGTAAGACTTTTAAAATGTCACGTTTTTGTGCGCGTTTACCTTTATGTGTGATTTGGCCTTGTTGAGCAGGCCCAACGTGGTGTGACGGTTGCAGTCTGGTCCCAGCGGTATGAGTGACTTCAACCTCTCCAGACACAGCCTCAGATGAGCTCGTCTGCAAAGAACAGGAGGGACAAAGACAAACCCACAACATCAGATGATGCAGTCACAACATATTAACAACAGGAGGCTGCTTGCAACCTGTTTGCTTGTGAGCTTGTTGTGTGGGTAAGTATATACACCTTGTGTGTGTGTGTGTGTGTGTGTGTGTGTGTGTGTGTGTGTGTGTGTGTGTGTGTGTGTGTGTGTGTGTGTGTGTGTGTGTGTGTGTGTGGTTTGTTTGAGACCTTTCCATTGCATGACACATTGGTCAAAAGATGTCTGCAGAGAGGTTACACATTTGTCATGTCAGATTCAACCCTTCCACAGATCCATTATTACCCTTTCTAGTCAGTGGTACACATCCCACTCTGTCTGCTTATAGTTGGTCTCTCCTACGTTACAGGTGAAGGCGTTTTAAGCTGAGAGAGGGACAGGATAGGTGCAATGGCATTTCCTGTACCCGTAACCCCCCCCCCCCCCTCCCGGGCAGGCCGATTCGCTGGGCTCCCACTCTCCATCATCTTGACAGTCCCTGTTATGTCGGTGACTGCAGACAGGACGCGAGCACTATCTCCCCTGCTAATGGCCCCAGAGTTGAGAGGTAAAGAGAGATAATTGAGGCCATAACACAATCAGCAGACCATTAGCAGGGCCTACTCTTTCAGCCGACCACCACGGGCCGCCGTCGGGAACACAGTAGGACTCAAAGCAGTGGCCTGAGACCCAAGGGGGAGGGGGGCTCAATGACGGGCCCCTCCGAGGGCACAGCCAGGAACCCACTACACTTGACTCTCTGCTATGCTCTGCTGCTTCGACTACAGACTGTCTAGATGTGTATTGGAGAATGGAGACAATATGAGTGCTAGCTGAGCAGAAGTGTGTGTGTGTGTGTGTGTGTGTGTGTGTGTGTGTGTGTGTGTGTGTGTGTGTGTGTGTGTGTGTGTGTGTGTGTGTGTGTGTGTGTGTGTGTGTGTGTGTGTGTGTGTGTGTGTGTGTGTGTGTATTCTGTGCGTCCGTGTGAGGAGGCGAGGTTAAGTTATGCATGGATAGTCCTGATAAGAACATGAGAGCAAGCCATTACCATAGTGCATATACGGGTATGTGTGTGTGTATCTGTGTGCATGTGTCAGCTTGTGCGGCTGTGTGTGTGTGTGTGTGTGTGTGTGTGTGTGTGTGTGTGTGTGTGTGTGTGCGTGCTGTTGAACTATGCGGAAAAAAACAAGTGCCCTATGGAAGGGGAGGGTGTGTGCATGCACAGACAATGTTTCTGTGACTACAGAAGTATTAAAGGGACAGTCAGGAGATATGTTGTTTGGTGAGTGTGTGTGTGTGTGTGTGTGTGTGTGTGTGTGTGTGTGTGTGTGTGTGTGTGTGTGTGTGTGTGTGTGTGTGTGTGTGTGTGTGTGTGTGTGTGTGTGTGTGTGTGTGTGTGTGTGTGTGTGTGTGATGGGGGGGGTAGCAGTGATAACTATCAGTCTGTCTCTGGTCGTCTGAGTGTGTAATCACTTCTATTCACGGGGCCGAATGGAGCCCACATTCAGTCTTTATCAGTGAGCAGTCCATCTATCTCTCCGCCTCTCTTATCCTAACCCCGCCACCAGCTCCTTATTACTGTGGCCCCGATCGACACACACGTACGCAGATGACATGCCGCGATTAATCACACACACACACACACGCCTGTTGCTTCGACGCAGCCCTAGGACGGACGGGGTGAGGTTCAGGACACACAGTAGCACAGAGCGGTGAGGAAATAGAACAGCTGACGCCAGAACGCACACACCGTACCCAGGGCTCATAATTGTATAACACACACATGCAGGCCAGTACAGGCATGCACACACGCACACACCTTTAACCTGGTATACTCTTGGGCCTCTTGAAAGTGGGTTTAACCAGTTAAACCCTCAGGAACTAAGTTAACCTCACCTGAGTTGGCCCTGTATGCATGTTTTTCCAGACAAGATTTTTTTTCCCCTCCCGGTGGCAATTGCTCTAAGCTGTAATCCTGTCCTGAGAGCCCCGAACTGAGCTCATCCTTCAATGCATGAGGGAGTGATCAGGCTGCTTCTTATCACCCGACAGGTAGGTGGGGGTTCCTCACTAGGATGTGGAGTGTGGTATAACATGTTATTCTAATGAATCCCTTTCCCCTCCCTAACTGAACAGTATCTGATGTCACATCTACAATTTTGTGCCAATGTTCTCCCCCAAGTACATGGACGGCACTGCGGTCAAAGTTGTGAACACAAGCTCAAATCATGTAACCACCACCACACGACAATCTCTGAGATACACACAGACATACACGTCCTACTCCGGTGTGTGCTTTTGACTGACAAGGCAGCTGACTAGAAGGAGGGCACAGCAGGACACAGAGTCTGCAGACACGTCTGAACATGTCAGTCTGCCTTCATGCCTGGGCGTTGGGTGAACAAACTCCAGACACCACAGGCCTATTACTACTACTACTACTACTCCTCCTTCTCCTCGCACACATACCACACCATACCACGCCACCACATACACAACCAACCACCGCCTCCTTCACTCACTACTGCTTCACTCCCATGCAGATCTAAAACTCCACAAACCTACCAGAGCTCATAGAACCTCCACTTATATTGGGATCTGCCCCACCAGGGCTGCGACTATTGATCGTTTCCTTTTCTATGTATTTCATTCTTTATTTTCGATATATTTCTTTGTGTACACACACACACACACATTTCACATAAACAAATCAATGCAATTACAATTGACTGAACTAATTAAATACAGTACATTATTGAGGAGAGTACCGTCACTACGGACCTCAGGAGTTAACCCATAACAGTGCTTTAGGGTAGAGGCTATCATTAGTCCATGATGTGCTGCCAGGGCAGTGCATCATGTCTTTTTAAGCTGAGTTGAGCGTGGAAAACCACCAACACCCTACCATCCATCCACGCCCTTTGGTGACTACCATGGTGGCAATGGCAGACAGCGGTTTACGGTCTGCCGTGTCCTGTCGCCTCCGAGACACGTCGTCTGTCCCTCGTCCAACCAGTGGTCCGGGGACAACCAGTGGTCTTTGAGGGGGTTCCAGGTGTCCCATGGCTAAGTTGCTTAACTTGAATAAAAAGTTGGTTAACCAGATGTACTGTAACTCTTGAGAGAGAGAACATGAAACGCTCTCATCATCTAAATTAGCCCACTTACTTAATAAGTCTACACAATTAAAGAATGTAGAAGATTAATGGTCATTTGGTTTACTACACGTTTGTCTGTTGTGCTCCAGCATGAAATTGTGGACAAAAGAAATACACACACACACACATGCGCACACACACGCGTGCACGTAGTGTTTCTCGAGTGGGCACCGGTCGATAGGCAGGCCTAATCTCTTGTCTGCGTTACGAGTCATTCTGTGGAACATTATGATGTATGAGCGAGGGCACATCAGGCACAATGGTAATCACCAGTCAGGGCAGAGCAAGAATGAACAAGACAACGTGGTACTGTACGTCCGATACCAAGAACATCAGTCATGGGAGACTGATGGGAGCGAGGCCACGGTGGTGACCAGTGAAACTGACGAGGCGAGAGCCTTTCCAACTGGTGTTGTTCACCAGTTGAACATGCTTATCATTTAGACCATGGGCCAAAGACTTTAAGCCTTTTGCAGCTTACAGTACAAATGGCTTGTGAGCTTAAATACCTGCATTCTGCAGCCAGAACCTCCCTCACGGCTGAGGTACCGAGGTACTGTGGTATCGTGTGTCCATTAATGAATGGCCAGTGATTCAAGACAGGAACTCCTTTTGGGAGTTCCTGTCTTGACAAGACGTGATCACACTTTTTAGGGTTCTTGTTGCTGTGTGCAGCATACACTGTAGAATGTATAACCTTTTTGTCATTTCTAAAAATATATATTCATGCTTGAGAATGTGTTTCACAAAAGGCGTTTTTTAGAATCAGACTCCGACCTAAATCTCTGAAGTTCTCAGAAAATACTTTCGTTAGTAACAGGCTATATACAGTATAGCACTATGGGTTTAGCATCCCGTGGATACCTTCATGCGTAGTCTGTTAGTAGCCGCAAGTTAAAACTCATTGAGTGCCAGAGTTTAGGGATGCTAACGAAAAGATGTGACATCACAGGCCAGTGGGCTATGCCAGCGAGAGGAAGTTAGCCTGACTAGCCTAGCATTTCATTCAACAGGGACAGGCGGAGGTAAAATAGAACTGTTCCAGCCAGACACCACTCATTGTCATTAATAAGGCTTATTGATCATGTCACAAATAGAACGCAGGCTAATGTTTGTCGTGTCCATTCCCATTCATTCCCGTCGCTGCTCACTTACCTTGTCCTGAACCAATGAATGGCGTTTAATTAGCATTACTTTAGCGTGAATGGGGGACTCTCCGTGTGGGACAGATTACATAACACATGGCCAGTTGCTACCAGGCAGACCTATGCTCTGAATTGTCACGCACAGCAGGGAACCTCAAATCCCCTGCTGCAATAAAGCATCAGGGAAACAAATAGGCCTAAATTTAACTTGTATGTACTAGGGAAAGATCCAGAGAGAGAGGGAGGGAGAGAGAGAGAGGGAGAAGGGGGAAATAGTTTAGAGCCGAATGAGGAGAGCATTGTATTGTTTAAATATCACTCTGTTTCTGGCAAAAAAGTTACTGTTGTATCATTGCAATATTACATTCGCAGGAGGGTGTCTTTATCAATTTACTGATGCCAACCGTGCTTCCGTATTTACAAATGTCGTCACACTCATAGCAAAACCTGATCGGTGACCGGATCTACATCATTCGTTCACCTTTGCTTTATCTTATTCTTGTACATGGTGTATAAGAATAAGATAGATAGCCTCAAGTCTCAATATTTCGTATTAACTAAATATAGGCATGATTCACTCTTTTTTCCTCTCTACACCATCATCATCATTCCAGAATATCCCCCACAATAGGGATGCCAGGGGGCTTTAAGTGAATTCATGGAATCTGTACAACTTTCAATAACAGTTTGCGACATTTGCAAAGATTATTATTAATTTGCATCTTCTACTAACACGTATTTCACACGTAATAAGCTTTGTGTGAACAGCCATGTTGTGATTGCGCTCGAAAATGTTGGACAGACAGACCGACAAGAACTGGCTTATACAAGCAGTGTTGTCACAGCTATGGCTGGCAGGCTCTCCTCACTCACAGCCAGCCTTCCTTTTCCTCCTGAGACAATGTGACGCTTCCACTCCTCAAGTGCGTGCATACGTGCATGCGAGTATGTGCATGTGTGTGTGTGTGTGTGTGTGTGTGTGTGTGTGTGTGTGTGTGTGTGTGTGTGCATTCGTTCCTGTGGCCTCTGTGTTCCCGACAGGCCCAGATGGGTACACAGGCGGGCAGCTCTGCTGTGTGAGCAAGCAGCCAGCTAACCCTGGGTCACTGCGCCAAACCTTTCTTCCCCACTCCCTGATATCCATCTACTCCCCACCGCCATCACATCCACCCTGAGTAACCACAGGTGTCTCTCTCCCTCTCCGTCATATACACCAGCTATATGCCATTCTAGGATCCGCTCGCCCCTGCCATGGAAGTACAAAGTGGAGCTCTTTTTCAAAGGCGCATTTTGCAGCCCCCCCCTCCCCCCTGAGGCCTGCCTAGCCCAGCTCATGACTAGCGTATATGCATGCACTTACTCTCTATTCAGTATATATATGGAGGCGGACAGAATTCTGCTCGCCCACTCCCTCTCTCTGCCTTCCATTTAGACGCCCTGTACAGTTTGGTGGTTTTAGAGCAACTGAAAACTGCTCACAATATCCTAAAAAGGAAAGCCCAGCTGTACAGAACAGACAGGTAACTTTAGTACAAGCACTGTAGAAGAGTGGCAGGTGTAAAAGTATTGTGGATGCTTATTTTTAGGGATGCTCCGACCATTTTTTTTAGGGTGGATCGGCGATCAATGGAAGTAGTACTTAACAGAATGGATATTACAGATGAAATCCAATTTATTCCATTGTGTAGCATTTATATATACACTGTATTTAATGAAAAATTAGGAGGTGAGAAGGTTTCATGAATGGACAACAGTTTAGTTTTATTGCAGGCCGATGAAGCATGCAATTTTTCACTCTAGAAAGTCTCTTAGAGATAACTAGGTTACGGTATATAAACTGAAGCAATCTTCAAATAAAAATACAAATTTTATCATATACAAATAAAAAAAATCATACTGTACAACATGTGCACATCACTCTCAAGACTCGTGACTAAATCTCTTGGCTCAAACTTAACATTGATTTGTGCTTAAAGAGAAATAGGAAGTAAGTCAATAGATGAAATACTGCACTAATGTCTGCTCACCAAAGCCCTGTGTGGATACAAGCCTTGCATGGATGAGGCTGCGCTGAAAAATCTCTGCACAGTTTCCGCACAATTTTTTATTTAAATTCCCTTGGAACTGACACGGTTAGTTCAGTGTGAAAACTGGGAAAGGAAAAGCTACGGCTTGCCCTAGATTCCAAACTTGTGAATAAGTATAAATAATGAATGACTTCTCAGGCCATCCAAGATGTCTGACATAATTACTGGATGGGGCTCTTAAAGGTCAGATTTAACCGACCAATACACTTACTCTTCAGCAAAACCCCTACTTTCTCAAATGCCTTTAACACATGTACGCTCTGCGCACAAGCACACACATGCAATCCCACCCCCGTCTGACCTACTTTTAATCCGCATGAGAGAGAGGGGAAATATGACCCTTCACCCACTTATCACACTAATTACATATCACCAACCACTGTTCCAACCACTGTAAATCTACCAAACTGACATGTAGAAGGAAATTAAGATAGCGCTGCATTAGCAATTCACCGACCAGGAAAGGAATCACACAGGACTTCTCGACTTGGCAAGGATGATGCCCAATTTGTGCTCCACCACCGCATGGCACACGAAAGTAGCCGATCTACAAGGTCACGGTGCATTGCGGAAGCAACGACTCGTGAGCTTATAGATCGGCCATGTCTGGCACGCGACACCGTCGTATGATGGGAATGCAATGTCAGGCTTGTAAGAGGGTATTACTTTTCTCTTCCCTTCTCCCTACTTTGCAGTGTCAAGACTCATTTGAGGCGACCGCAAATCATAATTCACCGCAATAACTGGAGCCATTACAGTGGGGCCCGTGTAACACAAAGCTCCATTTAAACGAGTCCAAGGCCCCTTCCCATCGAGCACCACATCCAATCAGCGGTGAATTATCTCACTAGGAGAAGGAGGAGAGCAATCTAATCACACAAGAAAAATAAATACAAGAGACGGTTTACTTTTTCCGTGATTTGAGAGTATTTGTTTTCAAAGGAGGGCTAAGTCCATAATTCTGATGCTAAAAATAATAAGAGCAAAAGCAGTGTGTTTGCCTTAGCTCGGGGGGGCTGGGGACATCACATGTAGCCACACCCCAGATCAGAGAGAATGAAAGTGCACGTGAGCCTGTGGCACACTGATCCATACTCTGCAGATGGTCGCATGCAATATACATGTAGAGAAAGCCAGGCCCAGCCCCACTACTCACCCTATACTGTATGTCTTTCATGTCATCTACTCAGTGCTGTCATGTACGCGTGCCTTGAATGCATACATACATACATGTGCAGTGTACTCCAATAACCACACACACACACACACGCACATGCACACAGTGTGGGAGTATTACACACGCATGCACAGACACATGCACATACATACACAGCCATGCAATATGCCAAACAACGGTTCTCTGTATTTGCTCACCATCTTTGTTTACTGGTTGGCTAAGTTAACACAAAGGCAAGGGTTGTTTTTTTTTCCTTGTCGTAAGGATGGACCGGCTATGATTCCCTGCTTTACTCCTTTCTTTCTGTCCCTCTTTTACAACAACAGGGGCCCTTCTGGCTCCCTCTGGCTCACATGACTGCTATGGGTTTTGTAGCGTCAGTCACATGGATTTTATACAGTCAGTCAGTGGCACCTGACTGAATAAGGGCTTGTTGTTTGTTTGTTTATTTGGTTGAGGGAAAAAAAATGAAACCAAAAGAAAACTAATGCTCTCCGATGCAACTGGGCTGTAATATTCATCAAGCACAGTCAGTGGTTTTCAACCTTTTTCATTTCACTATTTATTTAGCATTTGAGCCATAGACCACCACTGGATGACATCTTAGCCCCCACAGACCCCAAAACTAAAGATTTCCTTTGCCTTTCTCGACAATACCAGGCTGGAATTCGGAGAAAACAAAACAGTCAAACATACAAATGAAAATAACCATTAATCTTCTACACATTCTCTAGTTGTGTAGACTTGGGCTAAGTCACATGATGAATAATTTAACTCGAGAGTGCAAAGATGGACCAAATGGACCCGCAAGGGTCCATTTGGTTTCATGTTTACACTCTCAAAGAGTTACACCTGGTTAACCAACTTTCCATCATTTAGCCTGGGGACCACCTGGAATCCGCTCAGGGACCACTGGTGGCCCTCACACAACCTGTTGAAAACCCCTGAGCTAAATAACACCCTGGTTGCAAAGCCGGACTTTGCCATATGTGCCTCAAACAGCCATGAATAGGTTATAATCGTGTAGGAAAGGACTGCAGTTAGAATCATGTAGAAAAGGACTGCAGTTAGTTATGGCTATGGCAAAAACAAAATTGGAGAAAGCTATCAAACCTGCCCTTGAAAAACTAAATCCTGGCCTACGCCGTCCTCTGAAGCGAGTAGATGCATAACACGAGTCTATGGTTGACACATGATGTATGGATGATAGCATAATGTCATCAACAGCCACAGGACAACATGACCAAGATGTTCTCATTACTCATGGAAAAAATAAAATGCACCGGATGATGAATTCAAATGGCAGCCAGTGTTATAGGGGCAAAGGTAAACAAATGAGGGCTTGAAAGGCAGGCTTTACATCGCAGGAAATTGGTTGGAGTCATATTTTGTCCGATGGTGACATGCTAGCTAATCTGTCACGTCTATCAGCTCCCATACATTCTCTCTCCGTGTTGCGCACTCGGACACACGTGCACACACACACACACACACACACACACACACGCACACGCACACAGCTCTAGTGCTGCTGTGGACTTCTCTCCAATGAAAGACCAATGCATTACACTTCTCTCTTATGAAACATGGACAGATGGGATAGATGGAGAGGGAGAGAGAGAGGACTTCTGTCTGTTTGTAATCTGCCCAGAAACTAGCCTTGGGAGCCGACACAGATGAGTGAACTGGGCTGGGTTACACTAGGCCAGCCAATGGCCAATGTCCTAGTGATCCTTTTCACCAGCTGATCTCTACAGAAGATTTTCTATTGAAATGAAGGAGGGAGGGGGGATGGACCAACTGAACTAAGCCCGTTGTCTGTTTCTCTGCCGGTTTGATGAGTAAAGACACAACCATTAAGTGGTGGAACTTCTGAGACCGTCACCCCAGTTTTGTCAGCCAGGTGGACAAAACACCAAGGAAAACCAGGAAATGGGACGACTTTCTGTTGGTGGAAAGACACTTAAGACCTAATCAGCCTGCCAGGAGAAATACAATCTAAACAACCATGCGTGAACGCTTGCCTTGGCTTGTGTTTGTAGCATGGTGCCCCACCAGAACCACAGTGTGTGTGTGCGCATCTCATTCTAAACCTTATATACTTTCATAGCAAGATGAAACTTGAGAATAGTCTACAATCTACCGTAGTATCAAAAAGTTTTTCAGTGCATTCTCTGCTCTGGATTTTCCTTTTTTATTTTACATTCACAATTCATTTGAATACTGTTCTAAATCCTTTCCAAAGATTCAGCGGCTGCTAAGAGAGTCCCACCTTCCTGTGCCTGTGGCTGCGGACGGGAACACCGCCGGTGGGATTGTTTAGTCTAGGATCGGCCACTGGAACTCGCTTGGAAAAACATCAGTGAGATGCGGGATTTGAAACCACACTCAAAGTGTAGGAGCTACTACTATAATAACAGACTAATGGAAGGCTGTAGACCAAAAATGGGGGGAAGAAAAAAAATCAACATGTGATCATAGGGGAACCCCTCTTGCAGCCAATCCACCATGTGGAAAGCTGGTAACTAAAGTTGCACGGAGGGACGGACGGGACGGCAGTCATTTAGTGGGCAGACTGACACCGGCCTGGACCGCCGTCACGCCAACACACTGAAGCCATGCCAAGCAACCGACAGGCATCTGCAACGATGCATAGCAACAGCGAAGAAGACTAGAAGAGGGAGAGGCAGGGGGGGGATGTAGGAAACCAGAGCATCAGACAGAGAAGAAGAAAGATGACGGGTTAGCTTGAAAGAGAGAGGGGGGAAAAAGCTGGAAAACCAAGTAACTAACACACACACACACACACACACACACACACACACACACACACAAGCACACACACACAAGGGGGGGGTGCCCTGCCAGCTGTGCAGTATGCGTAGCAGAGCCAAGGGAGAATGGGGCTGAAACCCATCACTGACACATGGATTAGTTCACACGTGCACACTGCCTTTTAATCTGCTCCGCTGACAAAGGCTTCACTCTCGGAGGGAGAAGGGGAGAGAGAGAGAAAGAGTAAAAGAGGTAGAGAGTGAGATCACATGCCTTTAGTTGGGTTGTCCAGGACTGTTTTCCTGCACACACAGACATGCGCACGCACACGCACACACGATTCTAGGCTCAAAATCAATAACTTTACTTCCATCCATCCATCTATCCATGGGACCAGCTGCTGGCCTACCACCACCCGCTTCTCCCCTTGCTCGGCCCTGGCCTGGGTCAGGCAGGACGAGAGAAGCTTTGGATTAAACTGCAATATGGCAGCATGCATGGCTCCTAAAACGGGCCTTTATTGTTGTAAATCGAGGGCCATCCAGCCAGATGTTAGTTGCTCTGTGCAAGGGGCTGTGTGGGATGAGGGTGGGGGCTCAGTCAGTGCCCCTTCAGTTCAGACCACATCCTCTCCACAGCCGTGGAGCTGTGCAGAGAGGCTTTGCTACGTCCAATGGGGATCGCAATCCAAACATAGCCCACACACTACATCCGCCTTTTCCCACAAACACACAAATGCAGACACACACACAGACACAAATGGAAGGTATGCATGCAAACTCACAAAGGTTAGGTTACGTTGATTTGAAAAAAATTAACAAAAGTTATTCCATGCACTATTCCTCCAAAAGCAATGTATCCACAACTTTCCTACAACCCATAAATCTTTGCGTTTGTGTGTGCAGAAGTACCTGTTGTCTCGTGATTTGTTGCACAAATTAAAATAGCTGATCTACAAGCTCGCAGCGACGCATTGTGAGGCTGTGCATCTGTAATTCAAAACCACGCTGGATACATTTAAATATTTGGAATACTTTTTAAACATTTGAATAAAGAACGTACAAAACATTTTCAGATGGACGGACAATCTGGGGTTCCTTGGTGTGACAACGTAGGATACACTGGTTTAGACAACCTTAAGAAGCAGGCCCAAATAAGTTCTACATGTACACTTTAGAAACAAGCCCAAAAAACAAATGTTGCTTATGATAAGTAGACATGGCAACACACACAAGAAGCCCAAGTGCCTCGGTGGGGAAAATCGTGGGTATAGTACACAGTATGTTGTGCTTCTATATCTTAGACAATATATTCAGTCGTCCATAGCCTACATTCAAGGAGAGAAAGGCGTTGAGATAGACGAGAAGATCTGGACTCTCATTGGTGGGTTACAAACACCAAGGGACATGGGGATTGGTCAAAAGTGTGTGTTGTTTTCCCCCTTTTCCCCAGCTGTGAGGGTAAAAATAGCCATAGTTAGATTTAGCCTAAATGAATATGCTATGCATTGTTTTCTCCCCAAATAAGCATTTCTTTCTTTCCTCACTTCTCCTGCATTTAGGTTTAACTTGGCCGCAGCATGACTAGCTGCTTAGTAACCACCAGACGAAGGAACACAGGAGCATTCCATCCTGGAACGCAATGTAACAACAGCATGTCAGTACACTTATGCTAGCATGGGCTTATCAACAAGTCTGCTCCAACCACTGCTACCGTTAATGGCAAAGCGTAGCGTGGGAGGACGGGCCGAAGGGTTGTTATTGCAGGGCAAGAGACCAGAAAGAACACGGGAGGAGTCTCGATACTTTTCCTCCTCGTGCCTAAACTTCCCGGGCTCGCTCTCTCATTCAAAACAACACACCGTTGCTATTTTTGGTCCTTCAAATTAAACAAGCCCGTTGAGTCTAACACCTTGGGCTCCGTCCTGCTGACTAAGCCTGTATGCCCGCCGCCCGGCCCTGTTAGTTTGCTAACACGTTGTCCTTTCACGGAATGCGGCGAGGATGCAGTTTGCTGTATAAGGGCACAACAAGGAGGTGACATGATAACCAGAAAGGGGTCAGAGAGACCCATCAGTAAGTGGGGAAAGTGTTCCTAACACTGATTTTTGGAAGACTCCGACAGTTTAACCCTGAAATGTGGTGCAAGTGGTAAATCAGTTGTCAGAAGAAATTTATCTTTGGTATAAAAGCCTGTGACCTACTTTGACTAACGTTACATTTACAGCAGCAATTATTACCACAATCACCAGCATTTGAGTGGAGCTCTGGTGTTAATTATATACCACCGTGGTACTGGTTTACCTAATGTAGATCACCATGTTAATTACAGGTTAGAGTTAGAATGTCCCCTGTGCATCACAAACTGATACACTGGGGGAGCGTATTAAGAGGTCTGTGTGCCATTCAAGGCTCTCCTGAGTCAGGGGTGTTCGACACATCACTCCTCTCATCCCATCAGTCTGTCAATGACTTCCTCCTGCTCCGTCACCGGTCAAACTGAAACACTGGGCAGGCCTGGGGGGGCAGACTGGTGCTGGACAACACCATGGAGGAGAAACGTGCCCCGAGTAGCACGTGTGCATGCTCCACCAGAGCTCTGGCTGGGCTCGCCAGACCAAAGATCAAGTCCCCTAAGCTGCTTTTCCGAGCCAAGAAAAGCTTACAAGTCGTCACGTTGGAGGAGAACAAATGGTGCTGGTTTTTAGGCCCTGCAGCGAAGCCTCAGAATAGGCTACGCTCGCTGGGCAGACAGCGGTGAGGCTGTATCAGCAACAGCACATCCAGAACACTCATCCCTGAAGGCCTAAAACAGAGGTAACTGTGTTTATAGGAAGAATGACAAAAGAATGGTGAGGTTCGCTCTAAAACAACATAACACTAATAATTGGACACCTTACTCTTACAATTGATCACAAAACCCTTTTTCTTTTATTTTTTTACCTTGCAGCTGGATATATTGAACAAAGGAGGATGTAAAAATGTGTCATTGGATCATGGATATCAAACTATGTGGTTAACTGAAAGGTCATTACAATTGTTAAGTAAAATAACACCTCCAGTTACTCATCGTAAAAACACTCATGACTATTTAGTTCAGATGGGTCCCCCACCACATTCGACAGCCCACTCACGTAATGACAAAGTGTTCTGTAGGCTGCGTCTAAGTGGAGCGGTTGTGTGTATTTTGCAGTTTTTGGAAGGGAAAAGAGTTTTTGGAAAGAAAAAAAAAACTGGCGGGCAGGCGAGAACACCCACACACCGATCCAATGTCGAATGCAAATGAGCCGTGACCATATTCATTTATCCCAGGCCTCCGACACAGAACAAAACAATTCTAAGTGGGGCGGCCCTCAAGGTTGCTCATCGCGTGCCTGCCACCTTAAGCACATTTTAACTTTTGCGTCCCCATTTGGGGTGGGTTGTTACAGGTGAAAACTTCAGGAGAAAAGAAAATCCAAACTTTATAAATTAAAGAAAATCCAAACAAAAAATAAATTGTAGATTGGATATATCGTAAACATGATTTGAAGCTCTCTGTGTTTATATCACACACACACACGCACACGCACACGCACACGCACACGCACACGCACACGCACACACACACACACACACAAAGGTCTTTTCGATACTGACCTACCACTATCTAAAATAAGACCTAAGAAAAATGGGAAAAGTTATGGGTGCACCACTGAGTAATTCCCTCATCGTGTTTATACAACTCTGCCTCAACATGACTAAACCATGACTACCCTTAGCCGGGTCATAATGTGAGCAAATCCACCATTTGACACGTTTCAAACAACAATGACTTATTGATAGGACAGGGTGATGAAAGACGTTGTTTTTAGAATAGCAACATTATATATCGTGGCAGCATACAATTCTGCTACATCTGTGCCCACACAGTCCAGTTTTACGCTCTCAAAGTTAAACTAACAATGAGGATTTTACCGTGTACTGTTAAAGCTAACAGTGTCATTTAGTGGTTGACATGTGGCAGTAAAATGGGTTTGTTATGCGGAGCATTGATCAAAGTGGCAGGGCATGGCGTTATCTTTGGTGGACTGCGTGCACTATGCAAGCATCTGGAATGCGAGTTTTTGCAAAAAGCCCCTTTCATCTGAGGCCTGTGGTCTTGCCCTGTCACGACTCCAGCTCTTTGCAGAGAGGTTATCGGGTCCTGCGGTAGCTGCGGAAGGCGAGGCCTTCACAGCCGCAACGAGATGTGAGGGCCTGATAAAAGTGTTGCAGAGGACCCCGCCAGACTGGGCCGTAAACGGGCCGCCGCCTCCAATTTACAGCACTATGGAAGAGTCTGCTGCAATGGAAAGACGGGACTGCCCTAGTCCGCAATTACACGGTGTAATCCTATGGGTTCATTTTGACTCTTGAGAATGTACATTTTGTATACTCTCAAGAGTTACCGGCACAAAATGGATACATTTACATTGTGGATTTTACAGTGTATGGCGTAAGCCCCACACACTTGACTGCACAACTATGCCTGACACATATAGCTTACAGCGGGACATGTGCTTAAAGGGGAATTGGATTAGCTGCTGGCAAGAAAAGAAAAAGCAGCGATTATAAGCGATTTTGACCTAAAGTGTGCCTCTCTTTCTTCTTTTTTTGTAATAAATACAGATATAGATGGATTTTTTTATTTCTTTTCTATTACACATGTGATCCGGCTGGAACTGCAATCCTAACAAACAACTTGGGATCAACTAACAGCAAAATTCTCAACCAATGCTGGAGTTTCAAATAACAATTTGGTTGGATAGGCACGGTCAACAGACATATTATACATGACACATTTAATAATAAACAGATGGCAAAGTATATAATCAGCAGGGCAAGTACCGGCAGAGTAATCAATGCATCCCTGCGGATCAATGTATTCAGCTGGACAAACTAAGGACAAGGACTTGTAGGTGCCTGATCATGACTTGTGCAGTGTTGCACAGAACAGCATGTTCCAGGCCAGTGCCTCCGTGAGCACACCAAGCACGGATCACTTTATCTCTGCCACATCCCACACATGGTGGTGTCACATGGGGTGGCATGGAGGAGCACTGACGAAGCAACCTGTGTGGGTGATGCTGCACTGTTGCTATCTGTGTGGGCCAGTTGGGCTTCCGGCTGACCGAATGGGAGGGGGAGAGAAAGCAACCCAACGTATGCTAGCATCACAATCATGACGCATGAACTGAACTCTGTGATGGACTATATTTAACCACAATAACGCTAGCATCCATATTCTGGTCATATTACAATAGGGACAGCTTTCACTGAAAACTTGTAGACCTTCTTTTGTAGAGGAGAAAAAGAGAGTACCGAGTATAGGCCCTTGCCCTGGGCTAAGCTTGGAGATGATGAAATGGAATATGGTTGTTTTGATTTTGTCATGAAATCCTGAAAGTCTAGCTGTTCTTATTTATGGTCTACAAGTGAACCCTCTCACAGCACGAATGCCTCGTGAAACTACAAAGCCAAAACACAGACGACTAGCGCCCAATGTGGGCGGTGGAATCACAATCTGATAAGGGTGTCTACTTTAGAAACCACTATCTTTTGTCTCCACCGAAGAAGCAGTGGCTGGCAAACCATCACACACACTCACACACCACGGCATATTTCAATACGGCACATTCCTAATGACGTACAGAAGATGCTATCTTGTGAAGACTGAGATTATAAAATGAAAATCCAAGTAGTTTGATGTTCGGGTGAAACCCATGAGACACACACACTCAAAAGACATCTGTACATTTCAGCAACCACTGTACTTCAGTTTCAGCCCTGGCCGTATGCACCCTTGCCTCGTCCATGTAACTCAAAGCCCTTAGCAACCACACTCTTGCATAAACCCTTGCATATTCTGTGACTCGGGAGTGTTAAGACAGACAGAGAGAGAAATGCCCTTAGCTCACTGGAACTAGGCCGCCCTTTAGTTTTGGTTTTAATGACCTGTTCAAGAGGAAATGCTTGCTTGAGGACATTGGCTATAACCTAGCAAAGTAAGAGTATGATTTGAGGAATTGGTTATGGTATCAGGCTGTGCGTGTGTGTGTGTGTGTGTGTGTGTGTGTGTGTGTGTGTGTGTGTGTGTGTGTGTGTGTGTGTGTGTGTGTGTGTGTGTGAGAGAGAGAGAGAAACTCTAAAGTAATGTAAAGTGTAAAGAGGAAGGTCAACTCACCTATTCTTCTCCAGCTCATTATGTGTGGACCTGCAGCAATAAAAAGTAAAGAACATGTCAACATTTTTTAGCCTGGCAGTAAATGCATTACAGGTTTTCAAAACGGATAAACATTTTTCAAAAATAGCCAACCAACAAACCCACACACATCCCATCAACATGCATTGCGCGCTTGTAGAGCAACTATTTTCAAATGGAACGTGTAAACTTCCTTCCTTAAGTGGCCAGTAACAGCCTAGACTAGACTTGCAATGCATGTGTTCAGCTCTATTCACTCTTGGAACCTCATTCTGCACAGGCCGGCTAATATACATGTAAGCTGTAACAAAAATGGCCCAATAGAGACGCACTGAATTGGCTTGGTCTCGTTTCAATGGATTTATTAATTAATCCCAAATGAGACAAAGTCAGGGCCAAGTGCAGTGCAGCCTTCGCACAATTGCTAACAAACTCCCAGGTCCCACCCTCCCCACATGACTGCCAGGCCTGCAAAGTTGCACTACAAAGCCTTGACTACAGCACAACAGATCTGGTGCGTGTTGTGTGCGTGCGTGCGTGTGGTGTGTGTTGGACCAACATATACACTGGTGGGTGATGTGTGAGTACACACGGTAGCCAGGGTTCAGTGCTCTGTTAATAATGTAAAGTGAATCAGCTGGCCCCTAAGAGCTTCTTTGTGTGGAAACACACTGAAGGGACACAGGCCCTCCTCCTGGTCCCTTCCTACTAACCACGTAAGTGCACTGCACCACGGGGACAGGCTTAGGGGGAGGAGGAACCCATTTCTCCTGCAGGTCATGTGTTCATCAATTCTCCGTATTGGGGATTTACGCATGTTCCCCCACTCTCTCTTTCCTCATCTTGTATTAACATGAATGCCTGCTGTGCTGATAGCAGGGGCACAGGAAGTATGGTGAAATTAGTGATGGTAGTACTAGTGGTGATAGTGGTGGTAGAAGGCTCAAAACAAAAGTAAACAAATTAACATGTCTTTGGTTGCTTACAAAATAATATAAATATACAGTATATATTTTAAAAATCTTGTGAGGTTAGTCTACATGGGATTCGTCACCACATAAGAAAATGAGTGCTTTTTGTGTTCAATTATTTATACCAATAAAAACACCACATGTCCCTGTTAGAATACATTACAGTACTCGTAGTATGGTATGCAAGACTGGGTATCAACTCAACTGTGACAGTATATTTAATTGAACATGACAAGGTCCATGGCCTAAGAGAACTTAGCAGCAGCTATCACAAGGAAATCGTGTACCTTACTAATAAGCTGGCCTGGCTGCGCCATTACAAGAAAATCCCACAACTAACTGCCATTAGCGTTCACGTGTGTTCATGTGTTTGACAGCTCACGACTCGCAATATTCTACTACAACTGTGTGGCAGCTAACCATGTAATGCTTATGCTCTAAATAGGCCAAACCACACAACAATACATCTTACAATCATTCTGATGGTGTCACACAACCTTTTTCCTTGGAGGCTAACTTCTTGCATGTGACACAACTATGCCATGTGAGCATGTTCTGTAGATAGAAGGAAGTGGACAAATAACGTCCCCTGAACGATGTATGGTACGATTTTGTGCACTGTATTTACAAATTTAGAGATGCCTCTACAGTATATAAACAAGGCCTCATGTCCCTCCCTGAGGTCTTTTGTGACTCTCAAGGGGGTCCCGGCCGTCAGGTTGGCAACCACTGATCTAAGCTACTTCATCTGTATGACAGCCCCCCCCCCTCGCATACTGCTCCCTCGCTCCCTCTCTCCCTCTCCCTCTCCCTCTCGAAGCTACCATTACTCTGAATCAGTGGCATCTCTTAGCCCAGCCCCCCACTACAGCCAACAGTGAAAGCAATACACACAATGTCTTTATACGCTCCAGCACAGCCCACTCAGAAAATTCAATCTAAGTCGCCTTGATTTTATATGCTCTTTTATCACTGTAAATGTAAACCCGTTACCCACCTCCCATATCATCTATCAACACGTCAGAATCTCAATGACAATATAAACAACACCAAGCGTGCTTGTGTATGGGCATGCATGCGCCAACACTCGCGCGCAGGCACACAGAGGCAGCAGGTCAATGAGATAAAGGCGACCCGGCTGTAAACAGTAGGTGAAAGGACAGACTGGGATAAGCCCAACACTTTAAGCCTCGGCATGTCACAACGGAGGTGGCCTCACCTGGAGAAAGCCTGGACCTATATCTGATTGTGACTGTTGCCATGCAGAAGTAGGCAACGTGAGTGAGTGAGCGAGCGAGCATGCTGCGCTGATGAGTAATGCACGGTTCCTGTTTGTGGCCTGTTCCTACATTAATATTAAAAAGCTTGGAGACAGAGGAGGCAAGGCTTCCATTTGATGCATCGTTGTCAATGGGAAGGTTCATGAAGCACCATGGTGGCAAGCAAAAACACAGTTCATCTGTAACGGCGGATTTGTGCACGGTTGAGTCGAGAGACGAAAATAGCCAATCTCCTAGATCAGAACGTGTCGCACTCGCATACAAGCTTGTAGATCGCTATTTCAGCACACAACTCTGGCTTTATCAGGGGAGATTCTTGGCTGCTGTCCCTGTTCCCCCAATGCACATGTCTCCCATCAGATAGCACAGTGTTTTACAAGAGCCAGACTGGTGTGGCAAGTTGCAACATCTGATTTGTTTATAACACAGTGCATCAAGCTACAGGATAATTAAAGAACATATTAAATCCTCTTTATTTTATGTTGACCAATCCATACACCTTATGTATATTTCCATTTGGCACAGAGTTTTCTTGTTATCCAACTTTGTTAGTTCAAGATATTGCACAGTAAAGGACAAGGGGGGGAAGGGGATAATCCAAGAGTAATTCAACTACACTTGTTGTTGAATGCACTCGATGCTTTAGAATAATTAGCTGCAAAAAAGACCTAGCAAAAAACCTGTATACGTAGCAAATATTTAACTGATTAATTACTATATTTATGTTGAAGACAAATAGGTTATTAATCAATCAGTTAAACAATTTCTGTGTTAGAGGATTGCAAGCAGAGCTTGCCATAAATAGCAGCTTTTTCCTTTTAGGGATTGCAATAAAACTGTTACACACTCCCATAGTGTAGACAACAATGATGTCATGTGAAAATTCCTCAGCTCAAAAATAGAAGTGCAAAATGCATTGTGTTCAACAATTTAAAAAAACGTGGTGCAGTCGCATGTGGAGGAAATGCAGCACAAGGATTGTTCGTTCTGTTCTGTGGGTGCAACTTTTACTGTGTCCCTAGCAGCTGCAGGCAGCTTCAGCTTGACAATCAGCTGATGAACATTGTTGCCACATTGCATGAGAGAAACAAGCAACTAGTTCTACGTAAACGAACCCAAAAGAAACCTGCTATTTGAAACTAGCAGATCTACAATGTTAATCTACAAGATTGTAGATCTGCTAGTTTCAAAACCATCACCAGCCACCAGCCTGCCAGCAACTACCCAAAGTCGCTTATAATAAGACATGGCAACAGTGATGCCATCGAGCTGTTGATGCTGCTGCCACAACCCCCTAGTTCCCCAGCACTAACCTAAACGTGCACTAAACCTAATAACCTATGATTGCATTTCAACATTTTGAAGGCAAATCTTCCCAATATAACGCCATTCTATGACTACATACAAACTTTAATCCTTCGGCTACTAGAAAAATATTTTTCAATAGAAAAAGCATTGATGCTTTATAACGAAACCGAAACAAAGACAAGACTGTCAGTCAGGCAGACCTACACGCACGTTAAACACGTATAGCACGTCGCTAGGCGACGACGTGTTGTTTGCTTGAAGATCTGTGTTTTTTCCTTGTTAAGCGACAAACCTCGCACGAAATGTATACGATTTGCGTTAAAATAATTAAGCATTTAATACGAATGACTTTGATTATCAAGGTGCTGACACACATCCATACACACGCACGCTATAAAAGTAAAACAGGGAAGAGTATTTTACCTGTTGTGGTTATTGTTGAACTTCTTGTTTCGGAATTTCCTTTGCCTGCTCTGGTAATTATTATTATTAGCTGTGATGTTGTTTTCATTTGAAGGTATTAACGTTGAAGCGTATCCGTGTTCACATTCTGTTGGAGAAAGGAAAAAGCAGAACCATGATGGTGAGCTTCATTCACATGCTGCAGTGGGTTTCAACATTTTTGATACCAAGGCCCACTATTCAGAATACTCCCCACAGACCCCAAAACTAAACATTTGTTTTGCTCTTGTCCACAATTCCATCCTGGATTTCGGAAACAAACAGGCAAACATAGAGATGAAAGTGAACATTAATCTTCTACATTCTCTAGCTGTGTCGACTTGGGGACAATTCAGATGACTTAACTCTTGAGAGTGGTTAACAAGTTGCCATCATTTAGCTGGGGACCACCTGGAACCCTCTCAAGGGCCACTGGTGGTCCCCGGACCACTGACTGAAAACCAACGACATGCTGCATGCAATCAGACAGCCAGAGCTGCTGCCTGCCACGTAAACACCGACACATGAGTCGCTACACTCCTTTATACAGAAATAAAAACGTGCTTTTTGTTAACCCTTCTTAAATTCTTATCAGACAATATACGGGGATTCCACCACCAGTATTACCTCGATCTCTCCTTTCTAGATATTCCGCAGCTTCCAATAATAGCTGGATGTTTATCACCTGAACAGCCGTCATACTTTTTTGCCTCTATGGATTAGTGTACGTTGGGTTTGTTTTAACGCTATTTTCAAACCGAAACGAAAAAAAAAGGTTATAGCTGATCAATATTGAAATGTTCGATCGCTTTCACGCACACACGGTGTTGCTTGAAAAGAAAAAGAAGAGGAAAAATAACTCTTGTTCAATGCATTCGCTGGCTGGCCCACGAACAGCCTTTTGTCGAGAGAGAGAAAAACAAGCCAGTGTTTTCCACCAGCTTTACAAAGCTGCAGCCAAAGCCTCTTCTTCGCAGCCTGGGTCTATCATTAAAAAATGTTTAAAAAAAAACTACCCAACAACCAGTGTATCAAAGTACTAAAAGTGCCTTAGAAACACGATAACAAATCGTACAAAAAATGTATAAAAAACGATATAAAATATCCCAACATGCAGCCCAGTGGAGCCAGCAAAGTCCCTGCTGCTGCTGCTGTTGATCGTTCCTTTTCCTAGCCAGTTTGTTTACCTAGCTCTACAGCTGGGGGGCGGGGACCTCCAGGGAGAGAGGGGGCTTGTCACACCGCTAGGTACCCTGGGAAACAGAGTCATTCAATGCCCTGGGTCCAGTCAACACCGTGGTTTTCAAGCCCATTTCATATACATATCAAGGTCCGTTATCGTTATTCTAAATTCGGAACCACTGACCATCAGCAGGTAAAATGAAACCAGGAAGGGTGTGTGTGAGTTATTTAGTTGCCCAACTATTTTTACATTTGTTTAGAATCGGCCCGGTTGGACCTCAGTTTCGCATGGCAATTGTCTACTGCAGTGGTTTTCAACCTTTTTGACACCTGGACCCAATGTTTATTCAGTATTTGAGCCACGGACCACCATTTGAGGACATTTTAGCCCCCTGGTATTGTCCACAATACCAGGCTGGATTTGGAAACATAACAGTAAAGCAAACAGATCAAAACGAACGACCATTCATTTTCTACATTCTCTAGCTGTGTAGACTTGGGATAATGAACATTTGGCATTGAATGATGAGCATTTTGCCTCTTGAGAGTGTAAAATGAAAGCAAATGGACCCGCAAGAGTCCCCGGATCAACGGTCCAAAACCATTGGTCTACTGTCACGGTTGGACCTCAGTTTAGCATTGCAAGTGTCTCTGTCACGGTTTCTCACTCCACAATAATCCCCAAAATCCTACAAGTCCCATGATTCACCAGTGCGGCACGGTGCATGTGTCGGCCGAAGTCAGGCCCAGCAACACATGACGTCAGTGTCAAGGAGGTACTCGATTGGTGGCAGGCATTGACGAGCGTGAGAAGCGAACTTGCTTTCGGCCAATCGCCAGGGCGCTTTGCGCCATGTGGAAGCCATGCGAAAACACCCACAAATATAAAACCAGGAAGCAAACAATCGGTGAAGACCGAGGGGGGTAAAGTATACCCAGTATCTCTGGTGCAACATATGCACGTTACAGTAGTAACAGTAACGTTCAGTGTAATATGCATTAGAGATTTAGACATTAGCCTATTCGATGATGCATAATAAATATGTTTATAATGATCAACAGTGACTGCAAGCAAATCTATTTTTATTTTACTTCCATCGGACTAGCAGACCCACAATAATAAAGTAAACTATATAATAATAATAATTTACAGAGCAATCTGACACAATATTTAAAAGGCAAGGGCGGTTCAAGCTGCCAAATGTCAAAATATAAAACCCACATAAAAACTAATACATGCTGAACATCATGTATGAAATGAAGAGACAACGAGGTCTCTTAATTTCATTTCATACACTGCCAATTCAACATTCACCACGAGTAATAGTGGGCTGTGTGTGTATTATTCTCTATCGATTAAAGTTATTTTATAGAAAGCCTACGAGGACAGTATGACATCATCCTCAACAGAGTTGGAGGGCGCTGCAATGTGGTCAGAATTTATCTCACAACGGAGTGGCTGCCAGCATGCACACCCACACACACACCCAATCATTATGTCATGATATACCAGTGCTTTTCAACCATTTTGATACCAGGGCTCACTATTTATTCAACATCTGAGGCACGGACCACCATTATTTTTTTTTAGGAAATTTATCCTCTCACCAAAAATATTGTCTTTGTCCACAATTCCATGCTGTATTTAATAGAGATAACAGGCAAAAGTTAACCAGTATAACAATTCTACATTCTGTAATCGAGTGGTTATTGTAAATGCGGATGCTGTAACAATAATGCCAATCAAGAGTTAATTAAGAGTCTATTTTGGTTACTCCATCATTTGGCTGCAGTGACCACCTGGAACCCTCTCAGGGACCACTGTTGGTGTCCGGACCACTGGTTGAAAACCACTGTGACCACATATACTGTCTACTCTACTGCAGGGAAATATGATAGATAATTGGGTTTGCTTTAGACACAGAGAGAGGAGAGAGCAGTTGCAAAGAGTGCTGCAATGTCCTACATGCATGCGCGATGCATGCTGAAGAAACAGTTTAAATAGAATTATACTACACCCACAAACTAGTAATTATTTATATCGCTCCATAATACCGTTTAATGTTGCAGAAGTAAGGTGCGCACGCATAGACATAACAGCCCAGGCTATGGTGCTTAATAGTTGAATGAACTCAGCCCTTTGTTGTCTGAGACTGTGCAGACAATGCAAGTCTTGTTTTCGTAAAAAAAAAAAAAAAAAAAAAAACAGAAGCAAACGAAATTAAAAGCCCAAATGCAACACAATTAAACTCACTTCCATCCTTCCTCTCGGCGCTCTCAATAAAGCTAGCAGCCTCCAGCAAAACTTGCACATTTTTCAGAAAAGTGTTGATCTGATCCATGGGGGAGTCTTTGGAATTGAAGACGTCATTAAAAGGGCAACTAGACATGTCGAAATCTTGCTGATCCATGGACGTTTCGGAATCGAAAAACACTTCTTCGCTCTTCAGAGACAGAGCTCGTCTTTGCCTCTCACTTTTGGCCATTTTCGTCTCGGTTTTGTGTGAAATCGGACTACTTTTCTTTAGCAGAATAAACTCTTGAGGCAGCAGCTATGCCAGCCAGAGCAGTACTGTAGTGTAGGTAGGGTTTGTGTGAATGCAGGGCTGTAATGTGGAACAGCGGCCAATGTCTGTGTTGCGGTGCGTGGGGAGCCCCCCTCCCTCCGCCTCGGGAGCTCCGCATGGTCCTTGCGCCTGTAGCTCACCATCATTCTCAAGCTCAAGGCCCATTATTTATTAGGCGTTTTAGCCCCGGACCCCCACGCACCACCATTCGATGACATTTAGCCTCTCTTATATCAGGCCAGAGACTACAAATATTTTGTTTTTTTTTTTAATAACAATTAGCCTATTCTACCTTCAGTACCAGACTTTGTAGTTTGTGTCTGACGTTGATCAAAATAACAATTCTTCTACATCCTCTAATTGTGTAGACTTTGTGTAAATTAAGTAGCCTAATGTAGATGTTTAACAATAATGTAACTCTTGATAGTGTAAAATGAAACCAAATGGACCCATATGCTCTCAACACAAGAGTTAAAGACAGTTAAAGGTAGGGGAAGTGATTTCACTTTTGTCAGATATCACCCAAAAATATTTTTTTTCTGTTAAAATGCTCTATTATAAGGTGTGGAAACCACATATGGAGTTTCCCCCTCCCCCACGTTAGCAGAGGAGCTAATAAAAGTTCCCCAGGTCACCACCAATTCTCCTCCAATCAGGAGCGAGCAGCAGGTTCACATAGTGTAGCTACTGTTGGGGGGCCCTAGTGCACCAGGCTGGTACTACACCATGAATTTCAAATCACTTCCCTACCTTTAAAGAAAAAGGGTCAAATTTGGTTACCAACTTTCTCCATCATTTAGCTGCATCATGGGGACCATCTAGATCCCTCACAGGGTCCGCTGGTAGTCCCCAGACCACTGTTTGAAAACCACTGCTGTAGGGGCTCATTCCATTCCCAGCCTTTTATTTGAGCAGTGTCTGTGATCAAATAAATTATGTAGGTGTGTAGCAAGCTTTAGTCATGATTTCACATTCACACTTGGTTTGCCCTAGTTGCCATCTTAATATATGTCTTTCTTATCATTCATATAACTGGTATATTTAGTAGTATTTTGTGTAGGCTGAGAAGTCTTTGATATGATTTAACCAAACTACCCTTAATAGAGAGGAGCTCTTAATTGCCAGTGTTGCAATGCCAAGTAATAAGTACAGCACTTTCTCATGTGAGTGACAGGGCTGGTTACTAGGACAGCTAGTCTGACTGTCTGAGCTAGACCTTAGCCTTGATCTCGACAGACCTTTGGCTTTTCCACAGCGTCTGTACATTTTGAAAAGCAACATGTAGAGACAGAGGCTGCGGTACCCCCTCCATCACTTCAAAGAGCCACCGGCGGGCCATGATCTGTTTGATGTAAAGTTCACTGACAGAAACTTTCAAGTCCAACGCACACAGGGATCCTATGAAGGTCCGTCTCTCTCTCTCTCTCTCTCTCTCTCTCTCTCTCTCTCTCTCTCTCTCTCTCTCTCTCTCTCTCTCTCTCTCTCTCTCTCTCTCTCTCTCTCTCTCTCTCTCTCTCTCTCTCTCTCTCTCTCCTCTCTCCTCCCTCTGTGAGCAGTAGCAGCAGAGGAAGGAAGGCCAACTGAGTGCTGCCCTGTTTGGAGGTCGAAAGGTGCTATTGCTGGTGTATTTATGAGTGGATTTCTAAAAGCACCTGGCTACATCCTCTTTAGAATATTGGGGCCACTTCCTATTCGAGGTTATTGGGTGTTTAAAACTGGCCCTTTTGCTACCGTCCACGGCTGCAGAGAGCCCGGCGGAGCCTGTGCCAAAAAGATGATTAGTGATAGCTTTTTTCCACTTCAATAACAGCCACAGTAGGTCACAATCCCTCGTCTGACCAGTCGGGCCTTGTTTTTCAAAGGTTGCGCAGTGGAATGCTGCAAAGTCGGGGGAGTCACACAGTGGTCACAGTTTGAAAAAATATATATAGGTCTAGGCTATGTGTCCTGTAGCCACATAGGCACTGTTGGAAGCCCTTAATCAGGTCAAACTCGTCCCTCTCGCCTCTTGGGCTTTGATTCCAATTCAAGGCAGTGCTGTGTTCCCTTAATTAAAAGGTAACTCCCGTGTCAAATCAAGGGTCTAGCCTTTTTCATAATGGCTCATGACAGACCAAAGCAGGGAGAAAGGGACAAAGGTCAAATATTCAACAACAGGAGTTCATTCTTCTAACTCCAAGTGGCAACCATAACAACAGGATTGCAATGAGGATAGAGACTAGACTCTAATTGACTGCTCTTGTGGCAGGGAAGAATAGTAATAATGATGAAGATGATACTTATGATGGG
Source organism: Benthosema pterotum (assembly GCA_039105355.1). NCBI lineage: Eukaryota > Metazoa > Chordata > Actinopteri > Myctophiformes > Myctophidae > Benthosema > Benthosema pterotum. The sequence continues at coordinate 26,654,737 of CM076973.1, read as the reverse complement.
GGGGGGGGGGGGGGGGTGATGATGCAATGATAATATGATATGGCAAATCGGCAATGAGGTGAGAGAGGATAATTACCATATTACCAACACCTTTTTGACAGAATGTGACAAGAGGTAATGCTTTCATCCCTGAGCAAGGGAGCGACCTGCCGGGTGTTTTTTCAGGACCGTTCTGTATTTCTCTTGAGTCATCGTCGTCGTCATCATGTATGCACACAGCCACTGTGGATTGAAGGCATAATAGAATCCAGCAACATTGAACTCTACAATCTTCTGCCTGGTTACAGTGAGGAAGAAGATACGATGACAGAATATATAAACAGCCTTCTGTGAAACTCAGTGACATTATCATAAATGTCAGTGATTACATCATTCCCAGGGAAACACTTTGGTTTGGTGTGTGTGTGTGGGGGGGTTGCATGCGTGCACATGTGCGTGTGTGTGTGTGTGTGTGTGTGTGTGTGTGTGTGTGTGTGTGTGTGTGTGTGTGTGTGTGTGTGCGTGTGCGTGTGCATGTGTGCATATTCATGGATAATTAGGAAAATTCTGACACATGTACAGTGCTCCTATTCTCATGGATGTAGAAGGAATAATATATAGCGTGTACGTGATAGCGAGATACACAGGAAGGGAAACCAGTTGAACACAAAAGACCCGAAATAGAGCAATAGTAGAGGCTGTCTGTATCGTGATTGTATGTAACTTCACAGCTTCTGTTAATGAGGCAGTGGAGAATTTAGCTACAGTAGCACAACAGACTTTTTTATGTCATCCTTTATCTCCACAAAACAGCTGGATCACTTTTCTTCTTCGGATTCACCTACATGACCTTTTGACAAGATACTATTAAGATTATAACCTCCTTACCTATGAATCAAGTCGATTGTAATCTTATGCCAGGTGGGGTACTCAATACTGGGACATAAAGAGAATAACAGAAGCAGAATATTGTTTTTATAAATTAACCACTTATTCCTTTAAGGCAGGGGTTTTCATCAAGTGGTCCATGAACTACTGGTGGTCTGTGGGGATATTGCATGTGGTCCCTGACCATGCATTTAGTATTGTAGAATTTGTTTAAGCTTTACATTTTCCTTCCACTAGTTGAGAAACCATAAACGTGAAACTGAATGACCTGGTGACCCTCTGATAACCATCCATATGGTCAAGTTGGAGGTCAAGAAATTCAACAGAAAAAGGGAGTTACAATCTTATGAAGAGGAAGTTGGTGGAAGAGTCATTGTTATTATGAAATTATTAAGAAGACTAATGCTTGAGAAACAGTGGATGCAATGCACAGGAAATGATAGAAAAGCACTATGTCCCCACCCAATGCAACAGTGGCCCTCAGGCTAATTCTAAGTCAGGGTGGTGGTCCCTTGGTCACAATCACCTGAACACCCATGCTTTAGTTTAAGGGGATATATAAATATATATTGGGCGACAGCGCCTCAGGGGTAGAGTCACCGGATGGTAGCTGCAAGGTTTGCCGGTTCAAACCCAGGTTCCACCAGAGTCAGTGTCGATGTGTCCCTGAGCAAGATACTTAACCCCTAATTGCTCCCGATGTGCTGGTCAGTACCTTGCATGGTTTCTTCTGCCATTGGTGTGTGAATGGGTAGATTGGATCTACTATCTATGTAAAGTGCCTTGGATAAAGGTGCTATATAAATGCACCATTTACCATTTTATATTTTAAACTAGCCTTAATATGGGAAGGTAAGTCTACACACTTGGTTTCTCCTTGATGGGCTGTGGTGGTGGATGGTTTGAAGATATGCTTATTGCTTACTGATGACATCCATCAAGGGTAATTTCAAGCAACATTGTATCATATTCTTGTACATTTTGTAGTGATGCAAATACAAGGTGAGTGTGCTCACTTTCCAGAAAGAGATGGGCTGCCGTTTCTATTATCTTGTAATCCCCACAGATGTCATTGATAGGCAGGTTGCCCACCTCTGAGACGTGTGATGAGAGATTTGAATATATGTGGTGCCATCTTAAAATGTGCATTAGTGCGGACCAATTATAGGAAGCATATAACATATTTGATTATCTTTACCAAAAAGGGGATGCCAGGTTTGAAAGTAGCTGAAATAACCTGTGATGTATGTAAGAAGAAGGAAGCTGAGGGTGTTTGCACGTGGCTTGGCCGTGTGCATGTCAGCTACAGAACTTCCCTGCCGTAAATCAACCTGTAGTGCCTCTCTTTTGTTTGCGTGGTCGTCCACTGGTGTGGTCGACAAGGCTCCTGAAAGGGACCCTCATCCTGACCTATACCCCACTAGCAACCCACCCACCCCATCATTTGTTCTCCCAGGGGGGCTAAGCTTAAGCACATGACCACTGTAAATGTCTCCTCTGCTGTTGTTTGTCTCCGGGGATCAATTACATGATTACTATAATTCCATGGCTTACATGTGAACCAGCAATAGTGGCTTGGTTCACACACACACACACACACACACACACACACACACACACACGCGCGCACGCACGCACGCACGCACGCACGCACGCACGCACACACACACGCACACACGCACACACATTGACCTGCAAATCCCATGTTTATTTGTCACAGCCACACAACAAATAGCTGCCACTGTGTTATGCTTATATTTCCTTTGTGCTTGGGAAACTGAGGGCAGGCTCGCACAGGTGTGTGAGTGTGTGTGTCAGTGTGTGTGTGTGTGTGTGTGTGTGTGTGTGTGTGTGTGTGTGTGTGTGTGTGTGTGTGTGTGTGTGTGTGTGTGTGTGTGTGTGTGTATTTGTGTTATATATATATATATGTATAATTGCTATCTACAAGGCCTTCACAGACATTTATTGTAAACCACATCCATCGCAACGAGTGAATGCTGGCTGTGTGAACAGTGGCTGTGGGAGAGTGACGAAGTGTTTTTCTGTGGGACCCCTTCGACTGACCTTGCATTGACACCACTAGCTACAATATGCTAGCGTCAGTGTGCTTATTTTCCCAAGGGTCTAGAATACAGTGTGGGTCTCTGCTTTGGCAGTGCTTTCTAGTTACACCTGTTGGTGCTTATACGTATGTCATGTCACACTGAACATTCTCTTATGTACACAGGTGTTCCAGCTATGGTCTGATTGAGCCAAGCCTATAGAAGGCCAGGAGCACACCATTCTCTCAAATGAAATCCCATGTATGTCTGTAAGGCTATATGCCCTGAACCTTCACAGATGTGATTGATGTTGCCTGGCTGGAGCCTGGAAGTTGTTCATCCATACCAGTATTCTATTCATGCTTCTTGACTTCCCCTGGTTGGGCCGGTATGTAACAAGTCATCATGATAAACAAGTGTATGATCAGACAATATGGCCTGTGGGTAATTTCCTCAGGAAATGTAGAAACAGAACAGCAAATATCCGGCACCATGTGGCTGAATCTCTGTGCGTTTTTTTGTATTCATATACAGTATACAGTAGCCTACAATGTGGGGGTGCCCCACTTGCGTCACCAATTAGCATGCTGCAGGGGTTGATAATGTCATATTCGGACATAGGAACATACTGTACATATGAACCTACAAAAATAGCTGTAGCGGTTCATTGGAGACTGCACCGCTCCAAGAGGAACAGGCCAAGTATATAGACCCCTTGGGAACACTTGTCAACAACGTATAGGCCCGGTTTAAGTGGTTAACAACGAGCCGTTTCAGTGGCTATAGCGCTGGTCAAGATGCTAATCTGCCTTCCATCAAGATAGCGGTCAGGCTTGTGCTTTTGTTAGGCCGGAGCTGCGTGGCCCCT
>CM076973.1:26345960-26645960 GCA_039105355.1 Benthosema pterotum | reverse complement strand
TTACATAAACAGTGCAGCTGTAGCCTACGCTCCCAGGCTTCACCATTCTCTCTGTCTTCTCCTCCATACTGAGAATGCCTTTTATCAGGAGGTCCCTAACAGAATTGGTTATAGCATCGCCATTAGTCTGACCACTTCATCCATATGTTATACTTTGTTTGTTTGTTTTTAATATTTTGAATGTAGGCAACACACCTGCGAGGCATAGGGACGGATGCGTAGGCAGGTACAAACTTTAAGCAGAATCAATGCACCAAAGTGCACAGAAAGGACACCGTCTCACATTTAAAAACTTAAGAGACAATGTTTCGGTCATATAGACCAGATGCTTGAAGAACATCTATGTGAACCAAACGTTGCTTGTTATTAAAGTTTTTGCAAGTGAGATGTTGTTTGTATTTTATTATTATGATTATTATTTTTACACAAATCCTGTCTTTGCAGGGATCCCTCCCTGACACAAAACACTTTCAGTCAAATACAATACCTACTCCATGACACACTGTAAAACCCTGGCTGGAACCGAAGCTGAAGCTTCATTACCCATGATAAACATTTGAACATTTAAAAGTCAGAAGGAGTTGTGCACATATTTGTTATAATTTTACTATAGTGTTTCTACACACATCATTTTGTGATGTTTTTATCTTTTGTCTGTCTGTCTGTCTGTCTGTCTGTCTGTCTGTCTGTCTGTCTGTCTGTCTGTCTGTCTGTCTGTCTGTCTCTCTGTCTGTCTGTCTGTCTGTCTGTCTGTCTGTCTGTCTGTCTGTCTGTCTGTCTGTCTGTCTGTCTGTAATTTTGCATGGATTACTGCTGCTGTCTGACCAGGTTTCTCTTGATAAATAGACACAGAGAAATTACCTAATTAGAGATAAAGGTTCAATCGAAACCTTGAGTTGTATTTTAACTTTAGAACGTGAACATATTAAGCCGATATAGAGTAATAATGTAATATACTGTTACTGCTATTGTTGCTATCAATGATTTCTGTAGTCGCTACAAACCCTGTAACAGTGAAATAAAAAATATCAGTTATCTTGTATATAAATGAGCATCATATATCATATCAATGACATCGACTGAGCAGCTCTAGAAACTGTTTTATGATGATGCAAAGGTCATGTTTGAGCGAGTCAAACACATGATCGCTTGCACAAATAAAGATGATGTGATAAGAGGGTTTTGATGATGGAAGGTGGAAATGTGTTTCTCGTAAACACCAGGGAAATGCCATTCATTTATCCACATGACTATCTTCTTTTTCCGCATAAAAGAAATTACAGAATGCACACAGTGATAGTCGATACTGGAGAGCTTGTGGCCAATCGATGGAGATTCAGCCTCAATGTGTCGATTTCTATCTAATGTCTCTATACTCTAAGACAAATGGCAAAGGGCCAAAGGCTCTCTAAACACATACAGTCAAATAACCAAATGGGTACATTTGTGTACTCTCTCTCATCGTTAAAATAACTGATTTCAGCATTTTCTGCTTAGTGCTCAGGGGTGGATGTAACAATTCCCAATTGGGGGGGCAAGAGAAAATGGTATGGGGCGACTTCATCATGAAGTCGCACCCATACCATTTTTCCATACGATTATCTTGGGTTGTTTTGCATGCCATTGTGTTTGGTGGGGCAGTCAGGGCATTTAGTGGGGCATTCACCCCCATGCACATGCCTAGATCCGCCCCTGTTCGTGCTGCATGCAGGGCTCGATCCAGCGTTCATATAATGGTGTTTCTCTTGCTAACATAGGAGCCAGAGAGCCGGGTGAGCGTGATAGATAGCCCATGAATCATTCTTTACGACATCATCATCTGGAGGCTGGGCTGGCTCCCACCCCAGTACTCACCACACTGACAGTTTAAACAGCCCATTTAGCACCCCCTTTTTAATGTACATGTGTGCCAGCGTAAAGGGGAGGGGGTGATAGGTCAGAGCTAGGGGGCCCACAGGGGCCTGAGAGACAAAATGCACTGACCTATAGACACTGTGATGACCGCTTCTGTCCTGTTGGTGGTCTTCTGTGTTGGTGTTTATGTGCTGGGCGACGAGGTGGTCAGCCCATATGTATTGTGGGAATGAAGCACACCTGCCACCAATCATCCAATCATCTTGTGGCAGCGCGCGGCCTCCATGAGGCCTACATGTCACGTTGTGGTGTGTACCGATTGGTGTGAGTTAAATCAATGTATTTGATTCTTTTAAGTACTGGGCATGGCCTCCCATGCTTGTTAATCGTGGTCGGGTTAATGACAAAATGGGGTCTCGTCCACTTTGGGGAAAAAATGGGGTCATGGGAGGGGTCAATGCCACACACACACACACACACACACACACACACACACACCACACACACACACACACACACACACACACACACACACACACACACACACACACACACAGTTTCATTGCCCAGTTTCATTCTGCTGATGCTGTTGATCAGCATGTTCATGTTCTGGTGCCTATAGCCAGCACAGGCCGTCCGGGTTACCGTGGTGTGACTGATATGAGCTCTCTCACAATCTCCTCACCTGAATCCTCATAAGTCTAATGTGTCTGTCAGCTAAATAAATGTCCTGCCTGACACAACAATACATGTGACAGGGAAAATGCACGACAGCATCTATGACACATGACAATGACGGGAACTTTCGAGTATAGATAGTAAAACAATGAGGAAATTACATTCACACTGGTAATTCAAGACTGCGTAGACTCCTCGTCTATCGTATAAGTTTTAGTTTCACATTGCAGCCAGCCATGCACACAGCATGTGGGCACACACACACACACACACACACACACACACACACACACACACACACACACGCAGGCACGCACACACTTTTCTTAGGGGTGGCGTTAGATGTTATTTGAGCACAATGTTTATCATTTGTGTGACATGTTGGGGGTTTACGGCACCAAGGTCAAGCATATAACGTTATGTAATAAAAGCAGTAAATCAGTGTGTGCTGGCTGTTGTGTTGCCCATGCAGAGTGCTTCATCCTGCTTAGGAAGAGGATCCTCTTTTTTCACAGCAAACCTACAGTACAAAGCAGGGGCAGATGTAAACATTCCCAATTGGGGGAGCAGGAGAAAATGGTTGGGGGGCGACCCATACCATTTTCAGTTACAGGACTTTTATTAGACAACTAGGCATCAATAATAACATCAGTTGTTGTTGAAGTTGTAAGAGATTACGCAGCATGGATAAAGCCAAAGGTCTGACTCAGAGAGTTTTCTGTTTTCAATGATGAAATGCTGTTGGTTTAGTAGTGTGACGACTGTAGTTAGTTAGTAGCAGTAGTAGTGTTCCAAATCATTTTCAATATAAGCACTTTCATTTTGAAATATCTTGGGTTATTTTGCATGCCATCATGCTTGGTGGGGCAGACTGGGCATTTAGGGGGGCATTGCCCCCCCATGCCCATGCCTAGATCCGCCCCTGGTACAAAGACGTTGCCCTCATAGAGCTGTGATGTTTGTGGATAAGTAGGTCTCAAGACAGGCCCTGAGGCCGAGGCCCAGGCAGAGACAATAGGGACCACAGCGAGGTGAGGAGAGGGATCTCAAACTGCAGGCCCAAAACTAGGTCTTCCATTCAGTGAAACTTTGCAGGGACGCCCTTCTTACACAGACAAAGAGGCAGGGAGGGCGAGTGGGGGTGGGTGACTGAGTGATTGAGTGAATGTGTGTGTGGTGGAGTTTATATGGACGTGGAGAGAGTGTGTCTGTGTGCATTAATGCTTATAATGTATGTGCACACGCATTGGGGAACATGCACAGATTTAACACGCATGTGCATGTTTGTGTGCGCTCTCACACACACACACACACACACACACACACACACACACACACACACACACACACACACACACCACACACACACACACACACACACACACACACACACACACACCCACACACACACTCTCCGGCTGAAAGAGTCGTTATAGTATTGCGCTTCACAAGTGAACTATGGGTGCCCCTCTTTCTAAATATGTCTCCCCATTGAACATCTGTGCTTTATCAAAAGCAAATTCGTTCTCTTCCATTCATCTGGCACTCGCATAGCCGCTGAATGGAGATTTCATGTGCATTGTTAGGCTGATCTTTAGCCCTCTGGTCATGAACCCTAGCCTGGTGATATTTTTTACTCCTGGGGAGCTTTTAAAATAAAAAGCGGAATGGCCTTTATTGTCTCATTCCCATGGAGCATAATTACACTTCAGATGTCGCTGAAGTTTTTCTTTCTTCTAATCCAATTGAATCAATTCTCTCTCTTTGTAGGAGTCTGGCAAAGAAGCATTTCTCTTTCTTTCATCCCCATTATCACATTTGATATTCATAAATCATTAACCATATAATCTTTGTTGTATGAATAGCAAAAACAGCACAGTGTCTTTCTTTCCCCACCACTTCACCTACAACCACTGAAAATATAGATTTGAGGGTTACTATAATGTGGTTTAATGTGTGATAGTTGAAAACACCTTTTGCCAAAAGTGTTATTGATGCCTTGAACAATTCAAACATTTTCCTTTGAGAGGGCAGGACAATGAGCTATGTGAACAATCTCTCCAAGTCAATTGACAAGTCAGACACTCACACAGAGGCCTCATTGTACAATGTGATGAGAGAGAAACCCAGGACAAGAAAGCAGAAGAGGGAAATGTTGATATTTCATACTGAGAGATGAAGAACACCAGCTGCACACACACAAAAAAAACACAAAGGACTGCTTCAAACCGAACCCACGTTCTCTTTCCTTGGATCCTTCCTTAATTCCTTCCTCCCTTCGCTACTACTTTCCTTCTATATCATCCTTCAATGGTTCTTCAGAACAGAAAGTGAAATGGATGCAATGATTGAGAGAAAATGAAAGAGAGAGCAGCAAGACAAGCCAGCAACCAGGCCTCTCCTCTGTGTCCCACAAAAAACCTTTCCTCACTTCAGATTCTGTCACACTGGTGTACGTGTGTGTGTGTGTGTGTGTGTGTGTGTGTGTGTGTGTGTGTGTGTGCGTGCGCGTGCGTGCGTGTGTGTGTGTGCGTGCGTGCGTGTGTGTGTGTTCGGGAGAGTTCTACGTGCACTGCAGACGTCTGTGTTGGACGGGCGGGCGTGCGGAGAAGAAAAGGGGGTAGCAGCTCTCCCCGTAGACAAAGGGCGCAGATGGTTGACCCTCCTCAGCTTTGGGGCGGGGTGCAAGGGCGACGCCTGCAACAGAGCCTGCCCTCCCATGGAGTTCATTTCAGCTCCCCACAGAAAGATACGGAGGAGGAGGGGGAGGGGGGTGGGGCTGCTTATGACAAGAAGGGCTTAGAGACGCTTCTCCACCACCACCACCACCACCACCACCACCCACTACACCCCCCAGTCACCACTGGCCTGCGACCCTGCCTGCACGCCTACAGCCAGATCACATGGACACAAATCTGAAGGTGGGAGTGATATGAAGTGCAGGAGAAGAGAGAGAGAGAGATAGAGGGGGTGGGGTATTGAGAGAGAGGGTGTGTGTGTGTGTGTGTGTGTGTGTGTGTGTGTGTGTGTGTGTGTGTGTGTGTGCGCGCGCGCACACGTGGGGTAACACTTCAATTGTGCACGTGCCACGTGCACATCAGTACATTGTGCGGTAAAGAAATTAAAGCTAATACCCTCAAAACTTGATACTATGAGTGCTATTTATTTAAATTAGCTGATTTCTTCTGTTTTTGTGATTTTTGCTGTGTTTGACAGGGAAAGGCTCTCAATGATAGGCTCAATATGTCTGCCCCATATTTATCCCTTTACATATTTAGCCCTATGTTGGAATGTCCCCACCCCTCTTGTCAAAAACAGCTAAAATCCCTAAAACTGGAAAGCAGCAAATAAAGACTAATATTTTACATTCACTAACAACAACCTAAAACATGAACCTTGGTTGAAAACAAAAAACAAAGTTGCCCTCTAAACACATTATTACATTGTTTTCCCGAAAATACATTTGGATGATGTCAGATCAAGGTTAAATGACCAAGACCCATTGATGTTTACTTTGAGACACCCCAGTCTAGCAAATTGTGTTGGAGACAGACAGTATAGTCGGATGCTTCTATTCTGGGAGGTCTGAAGACTTAGTTTTGAATGACACTGAGATGGTGGAGAACTGAGAGTTACAAGCACCATCAAAATGACATTGAATGAAGGATCCAGTCAATCACAAGAATGAAAGTCCTTCTTGTTTACAAGGACAGAAATGGAGAGAGCCAAATCAGGGAGACAGAGAGAGAGAGAGCCAGAAAGGTCAATCAAAGCTATATCTCAAAGATTGTTTTCACCCTTGACAAAGACTGTTTTATTGAGCTATTGACAACAGCAGCTAGTGATGTAAGCATCCCTCCCTTGACCTGCTAAATGCAGGAGCTTGGTTTTTGCTATATCAACGTGACCTCCAGCACAGAAAGCAGAAACTAATCAGATGGTTAGATACCACAGTTTCATGACCACAGCCGTGACAACAGAGGACGTACCATTTCTCTGATAAGTGATAGCGATGCGTTAGGCGCTAATGGCCACTGGCCCACCACAAACGTTTACTCACCCGACGCATGTCGACAGCCAAGGTCGACTTTGCCTGAGTGGACGTGGATTTGATTGAGGGCACCATTCGATAAGGGATAATCTGAGAGCGATTATCTGTGGTACATATGGAGAGATATCCTTGCAGCTGGGTTTTGGCGAGGGGGTGAGCCAGGCAGACATACATTTACACAAATGCTGTACAGTAATGCCGATGTAATACACAGCAGTTAGTCGCCTATAACCCATTGACCCATATTCAATCTTGTAGAAGAGGGAGCCTATATTGTGACACTGAAAGGCTTACAATGGCTTATCTCAAGGGACCCCAGGCACAGTGAACCGCCTGTCAACCCATTCTGTATCCCAGGGATTTGGCCACAATGTGTGTATTATGAGCAGGCAGTGGGATGGATGTAGGCTCTTTGGCAGCTGCACCATAGCCTACAGTGTGCACAATGTAAAGAGTTATGTGCGTGTGTGTGTCATTAGATTTATACTTTGTGGCACGACGTGTGCCGTGGTCCAGTGAAAATGTAAACTCACCACGCGTCGCAAGACGGAGCATAAATTAGGCATCAGGGAAAACAAGAGAGGGGGAATGTTTGCATGTCAAAGCCTGTGTGTGCATGCGTGTGGGAGACCACTGTACAATGCAAAGTAATAGCTTCGAAACAGCATTTGTTTCACAGCTAAAATCCTACAGATTATTCTGAGCGCTTTGAGTAAAAGCGCTCAGAAGTAAAACTTCCTCAGGCAGCACTATCTCAAAAACGTCAGCGACTCCCACAGCCACAACACACAAGGAAGCAAGAGCAACGATCTGGTAGCACCCACTTTCAAAACAAACATGGGCAAATTCTACTTCTACAGCACTGCCACTCAAGTGTGGAATGCTCTGACTCTCTCCCTCAAAAAGTGTAAATCCCTGCATGGTGTCCTTTAGAACAGACCTGGACATCCACCTTTCAGAATGCCAATGGGAATGAAATGATTATCCCCTCCCAGTCTAGTGACTCCACCCTCTTTTGTGATCATTTGAACTGTTGTTCTTAATTTTCTGAACTGAATGCTCCAGGACAAGACCGCAAGGGCTTTTTTCAATCTGCCAAAGTACTGTTAAATGTGTGAAATCACGTCTAGGGAAGGGACAGGAACAGTGGTGAAGGTTTGCTCCGGTAAGACATTTGCCCCCGGAGTGCACAGGAGCTATATCAAAATGTTATAACCTGCCACCGCACAGAGAGAGGTCTCTTCCTGTCAGTTTGAGAGTATAGACAGAGTTACACAAACTCTGTTCATTTCATGGGGGCCAGTCCAATGCGCTCTTCTACATAGACTTCTATTGAGAATGGCGACAACAAATATAGGGACAAGTACGAAGAAATGCAGTGGACTCAGGCAAAAGCCCAGCGACTAATCTCATTCTTTCTCAAACCCCTTTTAGATTAGTTTTAACTAATAGTACAAATTACAATATAAACAATGTATTTCCAACTCCAGGATGTCTCTATTCAGGCTACAGGGAGGTCACATCATAATCACTTGAATACACGCAGGTGTGGTGAGGGTATGGTCTGTGAACAAAACCAATCATGGGGAGGGAGGGGGCCTGTGTGAGTCAATAAACACATTACCACTAAGTGCAAATGCCTCCTCTCACCTCCTCTCACCTCCTCTTACAGTATCTCCTCCTTTCCAACTTTCAGTTCACACTCTTCCTTTTCTGCTGTCACATCAACCAAAATCATTGTACGGGATGGTCACTGGGAGTAACAGTAAAGATTAATCAGGGAAAAGGGAATCAAGAATGACAAGATGACAAATAGACATAAATCTTCAATATATTCACTGTGGTGCAGCTCTGAATGACGGCCTAAAATATCCTGTCTAAAAAACTGACATGCTTAGGTGATACAAGGACAACACAGCAACAACAACACAACGAACACAGATCTTCTGAAAGGGAGAGATCACTTCAGTTCAGCACAAGCACGCAGCTCAACACTTGATCACTAGGTCATGGTTGTGTTGTGTAAGAGAGACAATGCACAACAACATAAACACGCTACTCTCTTGAAAAGAGAGTAGTGTAGTCACCCAACACCGGTGAACACACACACACACACACACACACACACACACACACACACACACACACACACACACACACACACACACACACACACACACACACACACACACACACACACACACACAAACTAGAGCAGCAGCAGCACATTAGCTCAGTTGTGTAATTAAAACGCGGCCTCCATCCTCTGGCCCCAACTGCACAACGTTGGTTCCCCAGATCTTTCTCTAGTCTAATAATCAAATGGGATGTAGCTGCATGTAACATGCCCATAAACAGCTTTGACATGGAAAACACCATTGTGATTTGTGCGGCCTTGTTCATAAGCTGCATACACATAATGTACTATCATTATCTAATGGACAGGCATGCCACTCGATAATTTATCTCTATAATGATATAGACTACAGACTACATATTCTCTCAATATCGTTGGTGAGAATTGCTGTCGTTGCTTGTCATTTTTGACGATTTTCAAAAAGTGATTTTCAATGTTGTCTTGGACAATAGTATACATACTATAGTATGCCATTTTTTGAGGGTATTTGAGGATTTTTGAAAAATGTAAAAATCGTGAAAAATGACATAAACTTAGGCCTATGCTTCATTCAAGAGAAGTAGAAGGAAGGTAGCAGGCGCGTAGCGTGGGATAAACAACAGACTGGGCCAGTTATACCCGCCCAACCCCACCGCATCGCCAGACAGTTAAATAGGGTTTAGCGGAATGTGGCCATTTGAAAAGAAAAGGCGGAATTAATTTGAAAGGCGTCGAGGTGTCGAACCCATCAATGTTTCCTCCTGGTGTCAGCATCACTCATCACCAATCAGTAGGCATATAAAATAATGTATTGAAAAAACTGAGTTGTTGGTTGTTTAATCACCTTGACAGACTTGAAACAGACAGACTTGAAGAACAAAAGTATTTACACCAACTGGGCAGTTTGGCCTTGGATCCACACAGCAGTTCTGCACTGACTAATTACACTCGGAGGCCTCCCCACCTAGGGGAGAATGAGGTTAGTAGTGCCACGAGGCAAGTAGTTCCACCCCCCTTTACTTGAAAACCATAGAAGAAATTGGTCATTTGACCATTTTTTTCTGAAGAGGCAGCCATTTCACACATCCTGGAAAGAGAAGAGACACATGGCTTGAGAGGTAAGCACATTTAAGTTCAAAAAACACTTTTATGCCCTCCAAAGTAAATTTTCGAGGTTCATAGTTCTTTAGAGGTTTTGTGTGAACCGTTATATACAGGTTTGAAAATAGTTCATACCTGTTTTAGTGCTTTAGTTAGCTACAAAATGGGTCAAAACAGTTAACTTGATGCTAGCTCAAAAAAGTGTGAGCATGCATTCTTGTTGAAATGGTGGGGTGGGGGTCAGTGGTGCCAAAGGGAATGGGTCAAGTTGTGCCAGTGGCACTACTTACCCAGACTACAATTTTGTCTGTATTTTTTAGTTCATGGTACTTTATTTCAACTGTACGTTGCATTATTACATTTCATCATTAAAACTATGTGCCATTCTTCATTGTAGACCACCATCATGCCACGTTATTACACGTTATTGTTGTTTCCTGTGTTTAAAGACTATAACTCTCCTTTCCTTTCCTTGAAGCAGGTCCAGACCCAGAGGACATCGATCATGTGTCTCCCGCAGCACTTCACCCTCTCCCGAAAGCCATGGCAAGGAAAAAAATTGTAAGAAAGTGAGTTGTGTCAAGAGTCCTGACCGACACCCCAAAAAAGATGGCATTGGAGGCGGCTAACAAAGAAAAAGCAGCAAAAAAGGCAGAAATGGAAAAGCGACAGAAAGAGAAAGAGAAGAAAAGAGCTATGAATGCCAAAACCAAGAAGAAACCAGATGTGTCCAGTAGCTCAGAGGAGAGTGACCTCCCTATCCCTCTTGATGATGCCACTGATGATGAGATTTCAGATTTCCAGAGTGATGATGGTGATGTTGGTGACAAGGATCTATCTGTTGGTGACTTTGTCATTGTGAGGTTTGTGGGTAAAAAATCCTCATATAACTATGTTGGATTGGTTGAGAATGTTGAAGGTGACGAGATCAATGCAAAGTTTCTCAAGAAAAGTTCTAAGAGGTCTGTTGGTGGAGAGCCATGTTTCACATTCAGAGAGAATGACGAAGGAGTCATCCCTAGAGGTGATGTACTCAAGATACTGCCTAAACCGCAGAAGCTTGGTGGTACAGCCAGAAGGGAGCATACATTTGTATTCCCCTGCAGCATTGAAAATTGGAATGTTCAGTAGTAGCCTAGGCCAAATCTCTTAACAGTAGTAGGCTAATTGCAGTTGATTAGGTCGTGGCAGCATGTGTTCATGTGGCAGTAAAGATTTTGAATTGATAGCAATGTTGAAGGTGACAAGATTAATGCAACATTTCCAAAGAAAGGTTCTAAAAGGTCTGTTGGTGGAGATCCCACTTATTTTTGTATTACCCTGTAGCAAGAGAAAGAGAAATGTTATATTATGCCTAGGCCACATTTCTATTCAAGCAGTTGGCTAATGCAGTTTATCAAGGTTCTTGGAGAGATGCAGAGATGATGTTGGAATGAAGGATAAAGAGATGATGTTGAGAGAGAGAGGGGAATGGAGAGATATTGGCAGAGAGGGATGGATGGAGAGATGGTGAGAGAAGGATGGAGAGATGATGTTGGGAGTGAATGAGAGAGATGATGTTGAGAGAGGGATGGAGAGATCATGTTGGCGGAGAGGAATGTATGGAGAGATGATGTGAGAGATGGAGGGAGAGATGATGTTAAAGAGATGGAGAGATGACAAGAGAGAGGGAGGGAAAGATGATGTTGAGAGAGGGATGGAGAGATAATGAGAGACGAAGGGAGAGGTGATGTTGAGAGGGATGGAGAGGTGATGTTGGATGAGAGGGAACCTTGTTTTGTTCTTAGCACATGTTCATGTGCACATTGTTGAAGTTTACATTGTTTACAAGTAAATTGCTCAAAACCAAAGCCTACTTCAATAAAGCAAATGTACCTAAAAGTTGTCATTGAGTGCTGTTTTCCTTATGTGAAGAGTTCAGTTCATTGTCTAAAGTACAGTTCAAAGGAAACTGCCCAAAACTACATTTGAAGCCAATTTAAGTACCGTAAATGTGTTCATGTTGTGAACTTTGAATAATTGTTAAACAAGTAATTGTGTACTGAATTGACTTGATCTAAAAGTGCCTTGTGATTTGTGAGATGTGAAATAGCCTGTTTTACTTCAATAATCCATGGCACAATTTACCCCAGTGAAATTTCTCTAATGGCACAACTTGCCCCGCACTCGGGGCAAGTTGTGCCGCAAAACCACTTTTTTTTGTGAAGCTAGATTTCCGAAACAATGCATTTTAGATTGAAAGTTATTGTTACCAGAGATGCAAAACATCCTAAAGTATATGTACATATTTTGGTTTGGGGCATAACTCTCATTGTCTTCCTTCAAAGACACTTTAAGTGAAAAGTGGCACTACTAACCTCATTCTCCCCACCTACTTATAAAAGCTAAGCCACTCCCATGGACCATACCAATCCCTGCATTGTTTCCACAATTACGCCAGTTATGTCCAGAGATATCACAGTTGCCACACATTATTGATCAAAATATCCACAGAATATAAAGATACAGTAATTAGTATACTCAACGTCTCATGTACACAGTGTTAATTGGTATAGATTCCCTGAAGACATACTGTATGTTCAGATGGCTCTATGGAACCAACAGTCAATTATCCATCAACCCTCATCACACAGTATAAGTCAAACAACATAACTGCATCAAATAATACCTTCAACCCTTAACTGTGATAAATTCCGTCCCAGTGGCTAGCTAAACTGCCACACTGAGGAAGAACTCTATTGTGGTGCACAGCATGCTTAGCCTTTCCTTCACATTTCCTTCCCTAATACTATTCCCTAATATGATCTTCTAAATGTGGATGTGTAATATGAAACAGTTTAGTCTTCAGTTACAGCAGTCACTCCAGGTTTCTTTACCTTTGCCCTTTGTTTGCCTCACGCGGCCCTACAGCACCCCATTCCCCATGTCACACCCTGGTAACGGAATGGTCACTGAGGAGCACTGGGGTGTAAAGTAATTAAGCACATTTTCAATACTTTTAGTTCTACTCCATCACACCTCAGAGGCAAATATTGTACTTTATTCCACTACAGTAGAGCATATACTGTGCGTGTGCAATATCCTCATCATCAAGTTTGTGGGAAAGAGTGTCAGAACTTTAATTTGGCCTTGACAGCCCATACATCCACACATAGGCCTATCTGATTGCATTACACAACATTAAACCCATGTTGCCATTCACCTTATGCATGTGCACAACCACTATATTCAGAAACATTAACCATTTAATCCCTATGCGTCAGATACCTGAAAAAAGCTGATCTATAGCTCGCAAAGCAGGTTGTGACTGTTTGAGCTTGTAGATTTGACATTCTGCACAACAACTACTCTTATTGTAGGCATTTAAGTATATTTTGATGGCAATACTTTTGTACCTTTACTAAATGCTGAGAACAGGCACTTTACACATTGCATTAGATTCACCCATTCACACCAGCCAGGTCGGTGACTCGCTGTGTCGCAGGGTGTCGCAGCTTAAGTAGAGCAGGTCGTCTAATAATTAGACGACCTGCTCTACCTCCTGAGCTGCGACACCCTTCATTTTTTGTCCGCAAAACAGAAAGCCTGGACTAACACACGGAGCAGACTGGCCTTCAAGTGGGTGTCAGCCTTTCGTGGTGGGCGTGGCTCCAAATGATGTGATGTAGCACAGCAGTGGAGGGGTGGGGGAGGGGCCGGGGCTGACGACATGTTGAGAATCAGATCTACGGGTGTGGCTGCACCGCTCCCCACCCCCTCAAGACCAAAACCATTGCAGCAGGCAGGATGTAACATTTCCCAATTGGGGGGGCAGGCTGAAGTCGCACCCATACCATTTTCGGTTACACCACTTATATTAGGCAATAAGCCTCAATAATAACATTGGTTGTTGTTGAAGTTGCAACAGGCACGCATTATCTATGGCTGACTCAGAGGGTTTTCTGTTCTGAATGATAAAAGGGTGTTGGTTTAGTGATGTCACAATTGTAGTTAGTTAGTAGCAGTAGGAGTGTTTAAAATCATGTAATTATAAGCACTTTCTTTGAAAGTTTGCATGTGTAGCAGGTGGCTACAGCCTCTGTCGTGGTGGCCTCCAAAGTCTAGTATCTGCCCCCGGACCAACAGGGATGTCCTCTTGGTCTAGTGGTTAAGATGTTGGACTTTCGCGTGGGAGACCCGGGTTCGAATCCCGGGCGTTACACATGCCGTCGTGTTTGATGGGGCAGTCAGGGCATTTAGGAGGACATTGCCCCCCCATGCCCATGCCTAGATCCGGCCCTGCATTGCAGGTTAGGACAGGCTACCTCCTGAGCCACAGCTGCCCCATTCATAATTTTACTTAAGTGTGTACTTTGTCCATGCACCACCACTGCTGAGGAGGCACTAGTCCATCTCCACCACCACCCCATCTCACACACCACCTTCACCACCACAGCTGTTCTCGTCGCCCTTCAAAAGTCCACTGGCCGGCTGGAGGAAGACAGAGATGGACAGAGAAAGTAGGTTGAGAGGATCCAACGACCTCTTGGAGGAGACATGACACAGAGGAACAGACATGGCAGAGAGGAAGACAGAAATAGCGAGGGAAGGAGTGAGAGAGAGGGAGGGAGGGAGGGATGAAAGTCTTCTCAACAGGGGGAGAGTTCTCAGGACGGCAGGAAATAACCCATGGTGTTTTGATTTTCAGTAATCCTTTTTTAATATCGGGTTTTAGGCCGGGGGAGGGGGCGGAGGGGGGAGACATGGGAAGGCAGAAGGGCAAAATAAATAGACGGAGAGAAGAGAGAGAGACAAAAGAGGGATCCAGGCCAGACAAAACGACATGGTGGCTCCCGGTGGGGTGGGTTTGGTGTCTGTGTACATAACACACATCTCAAGCGGCGAATGTGGATCGTATTAAGAGAACAAGGGGTCCATATGCTCAGTAGCTGTCGCTAAATAAACACTGTTGGCCTTCACAGAAATCAAATGACTTGTTGCCTACTATAGGTGTTTTATGAGTTTGTTAACATACTGTAGTAATAATGTGCACATTCCTAAGAAATGCTGATTCTGTTTTTTCCAACAAGCAAACAATCCAAAAAGTAACAATAACGTCACTAAGAAGCCATTTTTAGTAGGAGAAAAATGCTGAAGCATCGTTGTAAAGTTTTAACCCAGGCCAACTCCAGTTTGGCCCTGGCTTGGTGATAACCAGAGGAGGGATCAGCATTACATTCCCAGCCATTTATCAGTGTCACTTAGGGAAATCCAAACCTCCCATTAGCGTTCCATTGTAAATATAGTGACTGAACACAAAAGAGGATTACCCCACGAGACACAACTCACAGTAGCCCAGTTGTACCTTATTGACCCCCTTTACGGTCGACGCACCCCTTTTGTTGGCAAGAAGTTGCAGCTAGGGTTGAGGGGCCTGGAGGGGTGTGGTGGAAACAAGAAAGAAGAAAACAGGGAGGGGGAGAGAGAGAGAGAGAGTAAGAGAGAGAGACATGGTGCCGTCTCCATTAAATGCATTGTGAATGCATTGTGAGGAAACACAAACATCCTCCTCCTTTCGTGGCGAGGAGGGTGACCCCTTTCTTCAGTGCTGGGATGAATTATGTGCAGATGCAATGCATGGACGTCACATGAATAGCCCCGCCCCACCCCCAACACAAACTGTATATATTGTTGTAGCCTGCGGGAGAGACGGTGAAATCCACTATAGGCGAGTAAGAAACTGGTCGAGACTACTTTCTTACCAGTTGCGTTCACAAGTAGTTGCTTGTAGTGAGCAACTGGTGTCAACCTAGTCGCGACTAATTGCTTTAGATCACAACTAGTTTATAGGTCTTGGTTGTGAGGGTCCCGCCAACCAAAGCCCGTAACCTAACCAACCAAATTACTAATCCTATCTCTAACTCTAAGCATAAACATAACAAGCATGCAGCAGTGCGTGTTTGCCCAACTGGTCGCGACTGGTATAAGTAACTGGTTGTGACCTGGTCCCTAACCAAATGCGTCCAGAAACCAAATGCAAACGAAATCTATAGTTTGCAACCTGGCCACGACTACAGTATGTCCATTGGTCACTATTGGATCTTGCCCTTCCTGGAAAAAAATATTATATTTTTTGGTGGTTTTATGAAGTTAGGCTTTAAGGGATAATTGCGTTTTCTGGAGGTCAGATAAGAAGGGAGAAGGGCCAGAGGAGGCTATAGGCAGGAACAGAGGTAGTCAGTCAAGCAGAACATACCATGGGTGCCATCTGCTCCTCTGGCTCAGCTTAACTCGGCACAGTGTAAAGTCAGTACAGGCCAAAGAAACCAACCCCCCTGTATACCCAATTCTACCAGTAGTTCAGCTAGAGTAGACCAAACAAAACCAAGTCCCATCCATGCACTGACTGGACAAACTAGTCCCAGAGACCAATCTAGCACTGTCTGGTCCAGTTCATTTCAACAAAATGTGACTCAGCATGTGTATATGACCTTGTGGATCCAATCCCACCACTCAACCATGTCCCCATCCTCATCCCCCTGCATCCTTGCTGAGCCTAGCATGGCCAATAGTCAAGCCTCCAGCTCAGCACATTTCAGAGACTTCATCTCTTCCTTCCTGGTTCCCATTCCCTGGTGTAGAGATAAGTAGGGCAAAGGGCAGGGCTTATTTTCTGCAAGCAACTCTGTTGTACAACAACGTATAAATTAAGAGTGTCCTCTTGGTGGCGCTATGATAGGCCAATGTGAAAAGGGTGCCATTTCGTCTTAGGCTTTGCACTACAACCAGACGCTGCATTCATGATTTGAGACACTTTGTTCTAAAATGAAGAAAGTTTTACAAAAGTTGTCTGATTATTTCAGACTGAGCTGTGGAGCTAGAGCAGGTCATCCAATGACTCCGCCCTGGGTTGGCGGTTTGAATCCCGGCTTCTATACAAAGTGTCCTTTTGCAAGACACCGAACCCCAAATGTCTCCTGATGTGCTGAATGTATCGCATTCTAAAGCACCTTGGATGAAGGCACTCTACAAATGTACCTTTTTATTTTCTGATTGTTGGACCATGGTAAAGTAGCCTCCCGATCTATTGGTTCACAGCAAATCGTATTTATATTTCTGCACTGTATTTAAAAAAAGAGCTAAAATCAGTTTTTTGTTTGTCTCTACAGCACTAAAATAAACAGAAAATACATTTGCAATGTGGGCTGCCAATTTCAACTAATCAGGTGAATGTTATCAGCTTCACTTTTATAGTGTTCTATTTCAAAACATTGATTTATCACTTTCAAATTAACTTGTTTATCTTGTAATCTGTGAGTTTGATTGGTATCCCCATAGACTGGGCAAGGAGACATTTGGTAGGCCAATCAGAGTCAATGTAAATGTTTGTGTTCTCATCTCCCTTTCATTGGGTTGATAGGTACCGATAAGACGCACTGTGCATCATGGGGTCAGTAGTTACTTGAGTGGCCTCGGTGTAGCTTGCCTTCGGCACCTCCACTTAAATATAAAACTTGTACTAAAAGTAAACAATACGGAAAGAATTTCAGACTTTCAAATGTACCTGTATGCAAATCTTCTATGAGTTTAATGAGTTTATACAGTGGCTATTGTCAAATGTCCAAAATAGAGCTGAAGTTACATACTGTATGTTTGAAATAAATTGATAAATCTAGTAACTAAAGTTTTCAAGTAATTGTAGTGGATTAGAGTGCAACATTTGCCTCTGAGATTTAGCCGAGTAGAAGTAAAAAGACCACAATTTGGGGGGAAAAAAAAAACGTAAGTAGTGTAAAGTTAGATCTTACTACTTGAATACATGAATACATGCTACTTTAGTTTACACGAATGTTTTATGAAGGCTCGTCTAAACAGAAAGAAAGATCTTGACAAACCAGGATGAAATGGGATGCTATTGATTGGCTACACAGGATTAGATTTCTAAATAGCAATAGGATACAGGGTGATTGTTCTCATTCTACAATGGGAGGAGTTAGTGACAGAGTGGCCTATAAATAACCCATGGCAAGCTTTGGATGAAGAAGTCAATAGCTAGGGGAACAAATGATACTGGCTAAAGGCAATCTAATCGACTGATTCAATCAGGCAGACACTGTATTTGTACTGTATATCTCTTATTACACCCACACTCACAGAGGGCACACAGTAATTGCTAGCATCTGTCTGTTTGTCTGTTTGTATATTTGCTTTTGTTTGTCCCTGTGATGGATCAATTTGAATCTGATTTTGACCAGACTTGGCAGATGAGCTGGAGGCACCACTGTGACTTGTGCCATTGATATTTCTGTAGTTTATAGGTCAAAAGTCGAGCCTGGCATGGCATGCTTATACATACAGCGCGTATATATACATGCACGCAATATGTCCTGGGAGCACATATGTCTTGTGATGGCAAATGCTTGCAGTTCCTTAGATCCTTCAACAAATGATGCTTCCAGCCAAGACAGAGCCCACTACTGTTATTCATTACACATAGAGTGTGTAACACTCTGTATGTTAAGGCCCAGAGGGCTATACACTGTAATGCAGACAGTTGCTGACCCAGAGGGGCAAAAAAGCTCTCTCTCCACCCCCAGCATGTAACTACTATACGTCTGTTACTAAGCAGAACACTAGACCATGGGGTAGCCTACAATTGTGTGTGTGTGTGTGTGTGTGTGTGTGTGTGTGTGTGTGTGTGTGTGTGTGTGTGTGTGTGTGTGTGTGTGTGTGTGCTTGCGCACACGCGCGCATGTGTGTGTAGTACGCCTGTCCCCTCCATATGGCATACATTGTGGGCATGGGTGCAGGAGATTCACATTCATAGTCCGATATATTCTGAGTATTACTAGCCAAGGACAAGGCAGTGTGTAATCTTGGTAACACTTTATAATACGGTTCATGAACTAATGATGAACTAATGCGTAACTAATGCATTTGTTAAACATTAGTTAAACATTAGTCAACCATTGGTTAATCATAATTCATCATTAACTTATCATGACTCATGATGATGATGATTCATCATGAATAAGCATTAGTTAACCATGAGTTTGTAGATGATTTATAGATCAACTTTTTTCACCCAAATCTATGCCCACAATGAGTCCTCACTGGCGGGTATGTTTAGTGAGCGAGTCGGTCTTTGTGGAGGTCCTTGCTGGTTGTACTCGTGGGTCATTTTACTCATTCTATGCCCAGGATGAGTGCTCAAAAGGTGGGTAGGGGTCTCTCCAGAGCCCTCCCTGGTGCTTTATGGATCATTTTCAACTCTTTTCAGTTTTCCCAATCTATAGGTCCTCCGGAGGTTATTTTCCCCCCTCGGGTCATTTTACTCATTCTATGCCCAGGATGAGTGCTCAAAAGGTGGGTAGGGGTCTCTCCAGAGCCCTCCCTGGTGCTTTATGGATCATTTTCAACTCTTTTCAGTTTTCCCAATCTATAGGTCCTCCGGAGGTTATTTCCCCCCCTCGGGTCATTTTACTCATTCTATGCCCAGGATGAGTGCTCAAAAGGTGGGTAGGGGTCTCCCCAGAGCCCTCCCTGGTGCTTTATGGATCATTTTCAACTCTTTTCAGTTTTCCCAATCTATAGGTCCTCCGGAGGTTATTTTCCCCCCTCATATCTATGGCCATTATGAGTGCTCGAACGTGGGTAGGGTTCTCTCCGGAGCCCTCCCTGGTGGTTTAAGGATCATTTTCAACTCTTTTCAGTTTTCCCAATCTATAGGTCCTCTGGAGGTTATTTTCCCCCCTCATAGAGTCTATGGGGTCTCTTGGAAGGTCTCCCTGATATTCAATGGGTAATTTCTGGTATTTTTGGACAGTATCATCATTATGAACTACCATTACTTACTAGAGAGTTCATAGGTAGTTTATAGATATTTGCACCCCAAACTAAAGTCATGAACTTTTAGCATTTAGAACCCTTCAGGTATGTGTAGTTCATAGGTAGTTAATGAATATTTGCACCCCAAACTAAAGTCATGAACTTTTAGCATTTATAACCCATTTGCTACGTGTAGTTCATAGGTAGTTAATGGATATTTGCACTAAAGATCTCAACGGGCCTGAAAATTAAGGCCCGGCCCTACCCGGCCCTAACAGTTCAGGCCCTAGGCCCTACCCGGCCCTACTAAATGGAATAGATTTTAGGCCCTACCCGGCCCTAAACTGTCGCGTTTGGACAAAATTTGAGATTTCGCCACAGATTAAAAATGAAATGGCAATCAGCACCATCTACATATTAGCTAAATACAGAAAATAACTATTGTTCTTACTATAGTAAAAGAATTAAATATATATTATTTTTTCATGGGGCCCGAGGCCCTACCCGGCCCTATTGATTAGGATAGATTTTCGGCCCTACCCGGCCCTAAATGTCGGGTCGGGCCTGTTCGGGTTCGGTCCTGGTCGGGTTCGGGCAGAGTTTGAGAACTCTAATTTGCACCCCAAACTAAAGTCATGAACATTTAGCATTTATAACCCATTTGCTACATGTAGTTCATAGTTAGTTAATGGATATTTGCACCCCAAATTAAAGTCATGAACTTTTAGCATTTATAACCCATCTGCCACATGTAGTTCATAGTTAGTTCATCATTTACAACTCATTAACTAACCAGGAAGTCATCATGAACTGGATATTTGTACACAAATCACAAAATAACAATTTTTTTATTGAGCCAGCAGATACATTAAACAATCAAACAAAAAAATAGCCAATCAAGCCAGCACCGGGGTGAGCAAGATCCAGCCCTTGGTGGAAACAGTGGCAACACTTTAAAAAAGACTGATGCTGATGCTTGGGCTACTGTTGTCGATGCTTGGGCTGAATATGTCGGCACAGATGTTGCTGCTGGAGTTGAAGGCGCAGTGGTCGCTGCTTGGGCTGAAAATAATGCATTGGATTAGTTGAAGCCCACGATAGACATAAACTGCTATACTTGAAAAGTAATTTATTGTACATTGGGAATATTTAAACCCTAATCAATACAACAAAGGTGAATTGATTTACCAGCTTTCAGACTCTCCCACAAACGGTCTTTGTCTTTTTCAAGTCTTGCCACATCTTCCCTTAAGTGCTTGATCTCTTGAAGTTGAATGGTAGCTTTGGCTTTGGTCAGGGACATCTCCATGGTGGGAGCATCTGGATTAAACAAATACAAATGAAATCAGACATGAGTGTTAAAGGGTAAAGAGCTGGCATCTATTTTGTCTTGGTTTAATTGTGACAAAGTTATGGAAATATTAGCCACTGCAACTATGTTGTATACAGCCTTTTCAGAGTCAGCACTCAAAGAAATCCCTCCCACCGTGTTGGAGAGCGATGATACTATATATATATATATATATATATATATATATATATATATATATATATATATATATATATATATATATATATATAAGCGATATATAAGCGAAATATATATATAAGCGAAACTTCCAAATGGTCCACTGTGATTTTTTTAAATTCTGGAAGAAAAGATACAACCAAAACAAAAATATGCCTTACATTTTTTGCTCTTAGAGGTGCTCGTCCATTTTTTAAACTGGTCTCAACACTGCATAGTCTGCCTCAGAGGATGACAAGGCTGCACCTAAATGGCAAATAAGAAAAGGTCACGTGGCATGAATGTTAAGTGTTGTCTACCTGTAAATTCTATCATGTCTGTCAGAGCTAATATTCTAGTTTAGTTTAAATATTTATTTTGTATAAATATTGAACAAACGTGACAGATATTGAAGTTCCCACTACTTTAAAAAGCGATGATACTATATATGTGTGTGTGTGTGTGTGTGTGTGTGTGTGTGTGTGTGTGTGTGTGTGTGTGTGTGTGTGTGTGTGTGTGTGTGTGTGTGTGGAATTCCCCTTTAACAATGTTAACATTTCATTACATAGGAAATAAACTCAAGAATCAAAAAGGTGACATTCAACAATTTCAATCGATTGGTATCATTACTTTCAAGTCACCTTGCAACTGCTATCAAGTTGACAAACACAAAGCTATTTTTGAGTACAATTGTAATCTTGTAGCCTTGAACATGAAGTCAAGATCAATTGAATGCGTGCGGCCATTTTGATTTTCTGTGATTTTGAATATCACGCCAGTTGCGGGATCCAGGAACCGCCTTGGCGTGTTAGTGTGGGGGAAGGGGGGTGTTGGCAGAGCCATAGAGTATAGACAGAGTTACGACAACTCCGTCCACTTCGGGGGGGGGGGGGGGGGGGGGGGGGGGGGGGGGCAGTCCAATGGCGGCTCTTTTACTTAGACTTGAATAGAGAAGAGGGACAACAAATAGGGACAAGTCCTGGACCTTAAATAGGCAGAAATGAACTGGACTCAGGCAACAGCCCAGCGTTAATGACCTTAAACTGCTTTATTTTAAATTGTTTTTAGCAATAGTACAACATGAATGTTATTGAGTAATATTGTTACTGTACAATGCCGTTGACATGCATAAAATAG
The DNA here is from genome assembly GCA_039105355.1 of Benthosema pterotum. Lineage (NCBI taxonomy): Eukaryota > Metazoa > Chordata > Actinopteri > Myctophiformes > Myctophidae > Benthosema > Benthosema pterotum. The sequence goes on along the minus strand of CM076973.1, from coordinate 26,623,709 downwards.
CTCTTATTTGCGACACTCTTGTTGAAAACAATGCATTTCTAACTCCAGTTATTGCCCATTTGTACTGCATGAACAGCAGCTCGAGCGCTCAGTTTTGACCCAATGTCGCGACTCTTCTACTAGATGGCTTTGGGTGTTGGTGTTGGCATAGTTGCAAAAACGAGATCTGTCAATCACGGCGACAACCAGAAATCGTGTGGGATCCAAAATCATGTGGTTTCGGCAGCTAGCATGCTACTTTCTAATGTTATACTTTATGATATACATATTGTTGCCATTTACAATGTTTTAAATGTTCAAACATGTGCACAAATACATTGCATTAAACAGTCTTGGCAGGCTGTTGCGCTGCGGCATTGAATGGAAATTGAGCATAATTATGTTGTTGGAGCACTTACCAATTTTCTCCGTCGACACTTCTTTTTGACTGTAGATTCATTCTCTTTTTGCAAATACGGCAAAATGCTTTATTTTTCAATAGTTTCTGTTTTCTAAGCCACTCAAAGATGTCTTCCCTTTTGTTTTCAGACCATAATGTAAAAACCTTTTGTTCTAATTTCGAACGAGTCGGTCGAGGCGCCATCATCAAAGCCAATTTGCAAAGTAGCAACAGCTGTATGGACTAGGAAGTTCATGGTTCACGGGGTCGAGCTGTGTTGCCATGTCTGCTTATTATAAGCAACATTTGACTTTTTTATTATTATTATTTTTTATATGAAGTCACTTACAAATAAATTATTGTAGTTCCTGGTTGATGTTTTTTGGGCTTGATTCAAGTGTAAGTGTACAGTAGTTTGCTTCCTAATGTTTAAACCAGGGATTTTCCAGATTTCTACACACCAAGGAACCACAGAATATTATGTAATTGTCAACAGACAACCATACGAAAATATGATGTGCCCTTTTTATTACAATTTCAAAATATTTCGTTTTATTATCAATGTGATTTTAAATTTTAAATTACAAATGTTCACCCTCACAATGTGCCACTGTGAGCTTGTAGATCAGCTATTTTCATGTGTGCTGGCCATTATAGGCTATAAGAAAGTTATTTGTGTTGGTATTTTATATATAAACAACAGAATTAAATAGGGGCCAAGTTTTAGGTCTGATGGGCTATAATATGTTGCCCCTTGGCTCAAACGCTGGATAAATAATATAGATTCACAAACATAGACAATTTGTCTAGACTGTTGGGCAGTTTTTTTTTGGGGGGGGGGGGGGGGGGGGTAAATCATTTGGCAGAGTGTGGACATTTCCTTGATGTGTTGGCTACAAATACCCTGGCTACCCAGAATAGGACAGTTGTCTAATATGTATGTACTGTAATAGTATAAAAATGAGCAAAAGACTATATTTTTATATTAAATGATAAAATTAAAGTATTTCGATGCGAGATTTGGATTATTTCTCTTGCCCAGAGATAGGTTGGCTTATTTCTGTCACAAGAGTTGGCAACACACTACCCCCCAAGGAGATGTGTACGTAACGCAGGAACGAACATGCATCGCAGTTGTACGAGGAGGTGAATCAAAAACGTAGTTTTAATATTTGATGAAGTGAAGAGGCAGGGTGTTTCAAAACACAAATTTGTTGTTGTTTTTTGTTTTTGTTTTGACAAAGAAGACGAAGACCGAGTTTAAGTACGAGACTACTATTTCGCTGAAACGTCGCTGTGAACCAAGCGAGTCTGAAGTGGAAGAAATGGCGGATGGCCGCCCTCAACGTGACCGAAGGCCTACAAAGCGCTTCTGTGACCAGGATGACGGTAATTTAATTATTTACATTATGTAGAACTCGTATCTAGTAACTTCTTTCTCAGGGTGAATACTGTAGATACTTCATCACACTTTGTCTATACTCTTACGGCAACATTAACCTAAGTGGCGTTCAATGGTGGAGTATAGACAGAGTTGCGGCCTTGAGGGGGCAGAAACAGCTTGGTCGCCATTGTTCGCCGCCATCGGACTGGCAGAGCCATCTAGTAGAAGAGTTGCGACATTGAGGAGTCAGAAAACAGCCTGGTCACGTGGTTCATGTACTCACGCGAGCCCATAGGCTTCAATGCATTCAGTAACTTCCGGCTGTCACTATTCATGTCACTATCCAACAGAAGTGTATGTAGATGGACTGACCATGTTCTGGTAATGTATCTGGTACCAGCCCATCCTGAGCCTCCTTTGCTCGCTGTGCATCGCAAAAACAATTAATATAACCTACAATCCTAATACATAACTCACTCCTGTTGCATTTCTTGTCAGACGCAGTACTGATTCGGTGTAGCTTCTTGTGATACTGGAGACTACATCATGTTATCTGCCCGACAGTTATGGGCAACAAAAAAGGATTCAACAAAAAAGGATTCAACTTTATTAACAAAATAATTAGTATATATTATCCAAGGGCAGAGCGTGGTGTGTCCCAGCCATGTAGCTTAGATTTGATTGGAGCATCAGTTATAGATAAATTGCAGCTGTAAAACAGCTGTGCGTCACTTGCGTATCTTCAGCACATCTTCTGGTTACTTATATGCATGATACAGATTACACCATAGTAAATGTTGCATTCGTCTGGTCTGGAGTATGGGGCAGTTGTTTTACAGACTGGGCAAAAGGGCTGAAGCCCCTTGGATGTCTGTATTTGTGCTCTACTCTTGTCAGTTCCGAGCTGCTTTGTAGAAATATACAGTAACTATTCCATAACAGCGCTCTCAATGATCTTCTCCAGTTCTCCCGGGGAGACTGTATGTAGACAGATGTTATTGCTTTCTTTTCCAACTGTTCAATGTAATATGATGCATGTCCAGTGCTCTCCAGTTAGAAAACAAAACCGTATACTGAATATTTAAAGTAATTCATTTTTGTTTTCGTTATAGAAACGGGAAACGAGAGAACCCTGCCCAAAGACCTCAGTACCACAAAAACACAACATGTTTTAAAAGGTATGTTTTGCAAGCTTATCCACCAATTTCACATTTGCATTCTGCTCTAAATGACCACCATTTTAAACCTACCTCATATATATGGTCCTCACTAATGTTCATGATAAAATGCTGCAATTATCTTCTACTTGGTCTGTGTCTCATGGGAGAACTGTAGGTAATTCAAACACCTGTGCACCATTTGCATAATCGATTGGGAAAGTTTTTTTTTTTTTTAACATCTTGGAGATTTTCAAGCACAACTCATACAAAACTGTGACTGGACAGACCAGTTAAACCTACACATGTTGCTCAAACATTTAAAGACATGCAAATATTCACTTTTATAAAGTAAGACACAGCAAATCACAGTCAAAGTAAAAGGGGAAAGAAAATATACAAGGAGGGGAGGAAAGGGTGGGTGGTAGTCATATTTTTACGGAGGCCAGATTCAAATTGTAGCCGTTTGTAGGTGCCCTTTGAGTGGTTTTGAAGGTGTCAAGGGATTCACATGTCTTATTGAAGACTGTAAGGCATTCCACATTTTGGAGGCATTTTGCCGAACCTGAGTTGCACAATTAAGTTGAACTCCCTCTAGTGTTGTGGGAGTGGACTTTGCTGACATTAAAGGGGAATTCCACCCATTTTCAACATTTTACTATGTCATTGATATATCTTATAAGTAGAAAGGAAAGGGTTAAAACATTCTGCAGTGGTGCTAAAGTGCTAAATGACTATTCTAGCTGGAAATGTCTGTTTTTAGAGCAATAGCAACATAAGTGTATTGTGTGCATATCATTGTTGTATAGAGTGCATTTCCAGCAGTTGTCACTCAAGTGTTTTAATGGTACAATGTGGTTGTTCAATGCGTCCGAAGGCTACTGGATGATTTGAAAATCCTTGTGCAATCATGTTAACACAAATGAAAACAGTTTAACTGGTTAGGAGATGCTATAAAACTGACCTCCTTTTGAGCAGGTTGAGTATCTGGAGCATCACATTTGTGGATGATTAAATGCTCAAAATCAGCCAGAAAATGAGAACTCTGAAACTCAACAGTCTATTCTTATTCCCGAGAAATGAAGGCTATTCCATGCGAGAAATTGCCAAGAATATGAATATATCCTTCAACTGTGTGTAGTGTACTACTCCCTTCAGAGAACATCACAAACAGACTCATAGTAGAAAGACACAACAAAGCAAGACGTTAAGTACATTAGTCTCTTGTTTGAGAAATAAATGCCTCACAGTTCCTCAACTGGCAAATTCATTAAATAGTACCCACAAAACACAACATATACACTGAAGAGGTGACTCTGGGATGCTGGGCTTCAGGGCAGACTGGCAAAGAAAACGCTGTTTCTGAGGCTGGCCAATATTAGATTGGAAAAAGTGTTATGGATGGATGAATCTAAGTTTGAGGTGTTTGGATCACAACAGAATGATAGTCTGCTCTGCGCTATTAATTTATCTATAGGTATGTGCTCTGCGCTATTAATCTATACAGTCACAACACATTTTCTGGAAAAATGAACCTTGTTGAATTTAGGTGGTTTCTTGCACAGAGATGATGTTTAATTTTATTCATTAATGTCTATCTATTGGTTATATCAAGCATTCAATAAAAGTAGGATATTCCTGATTTTGCCATGACCTATGTCTTGTGGTGCAAACCTACAATCGATACAATGTACTGTATATTAATGAAATGTTTCACTTTGACTGTTTCTCTAACAGAAGTTCGGTTCGAGAAACCAAGGACTGAAACCACAGGTAACTGAAATCATGCAGCAGATTTCATTCCTATGAAATATAAAACATTGTGTTGTTCAGCATTGTCTAATTATCGTCTCAATCACAGGTACCCAGGATGATGGAATGGACCCGACTGGCACATCATCCGATACTGATGTGAAAGTACTCGAGACTGGTGTGTTGATTTACTGATGTTGCATAAACTAAAGTATTGGACTTTTTAAAGTAGTGGGAACTTCGATATCTGTCACTTTTGTTCAATATTTATACAAAATAAATATTTAAACTAAACTAGAATATTAGCTCTGACAGACATGATAGAATTTACAGGTAGACAACACTTAACATTCATGCCACGTGACCTTTTCTTATTTGCCATTTTAGGTGCAGCCTTGTCATCCTCTGAGACAGACTATGCAGTGTTGAGACCAGTTAAAAAAAGGACGAGCACCTCTAAGAGGAAAAAATGTAAGGCATATTTTTGTTTTGGTTGTATCTTTTCTTAAAAAACAATCCAGAATTTAAAAAAAGTGGACCATTTGGAAGTTTCGCATATATATATATATATATATATAGAGAGAGAGAGAGAGAGAGAGAGAGAGAGAGAGAGAGAGTATCATCGCTCTCTGATTTCATTTGTATTTTCTTTGTTTAATCCAGATGCTCCCACCATGGAGATGTCCCTGACCAAAGCCAAAGCTACCATTCAACTTCAACTTCAAGAGATCAAGCACTTAAGGGAAGATGTGGCAAGACTTGAAAAAGACAAAGACCGTTTGTGGGAGAGTCTGAAAGCTGGTAAATCAATTCACCTTTGTTGTATTGATTAGGGTTTAAATATTCTCAATGTACAATAAATTACTTTTCAAGTATAGCAGTTTGTCTACCATGGGCTTCAACTAATCCAATGCATTATTTTCAGCCCAAGCAGCGACCACTGCGCCTACATATTCAACTCCAGCAGCAACATCTGTGCCGACATATTCAGCCCAAGCAGCGACAACAGTAGTTCAAGCATCAGCATCAGTGTCTCCTAAGGCGAAGGCTGTAAAGTACTCTATGCAAACCTCCGTGTCTACCTCTGTGTCTTCACCGTCTTCCTCATCGGAGGACGAGAAGAGGAAGAGGAAGAGGAAGAAAAAGAAGATGGTGAAACAGGTGCAGCACAGAGGTATTACAACAATACCTCGGATTTTTTTAATAGCTTTGAATAAAGATCCCCTTGTGAGGTCACTAAATGGCTGCCTGTCTGTAACTCAGGAAATAATTTAACCAAATAATATGGCATGAATGAATTGCTAGATGTCTCAGGTGTTAGTTGTGGCTCATTCATTCAGTAAATCAACACACCACTCGTCTTGAGTACTGTGACCTCAGGATCGGATGATGTGACGTTCTGGTCTCCCATTCCATCAACTCTGTGATTGAGATAATTAGACAATCTAAAGATTTGCATTCTCAAATTTTAGACTATGAGGATAAATATATAGCTAATTTGGGGTGGCTACTTTTCAGAGACCTCATTGCTTTTTTCTTTAGAAATACTGTAAGCATGGTCTGACGGGGTTATTCAAGTGATTGTGAACCAGGGACTGCTACCCTGACTAAGAATCAAGCTGGGGATCTTCACAGTTAACACCATTCTGTTACTTTATCCAACCTTCCATCAGTTCTCGGGTTAAGCGCAGCCTACTGATAGAGTAGACATAACGTTATTAATCCCACAATGTCATGATAAAATCAGACGTACTTAAGGGAGAATTCCACACCAAAACACATTGCCATCAATCTACCTTGATTCCTGTGAATCAAGGTTGATTGATTCCTTTAAGGCAACTACTTGAGCTCTTTTTCAAACCATTAATGAACACAGCAGAAAATAAATGGTATCATGTACTGTCTACACTTTCCTTCCACAGTGAAAACACCGGAACAGTCAATTGAGCGGTACAACAACGTGCTGAAGCTGTTTAGAAGAGGACGTACCATGTCGGAAGCCTACAGAGAGTTGAAGGTTGACCGTAATACTATTGCAAATCTGGCACCCATTGCAGAACTTGCAAAGGTTGACCCTGTACTCTACAGGGATTTAAGAAAAGCATTCAAAGATGATGGTCCACTTACAGAATTTGCTCAACAGTGTCTGAGATTGTGTTGTACCGAACCCAATCGCAAGAATATTGACAATCTAAAAAGTAGTTGTGAGCTACTTCCCATACACAAGAAGAAGTAATTTTCTGTCTGTGCGGGTGGGCTAAATATCAAAACCATGATGGATAACCACTGATTAGCAAGCCCTCAAGCAACACGGCTGGGTTTTATAATTCTGTTTTAAAAAGTATGTCAAATCATACGGGATAAGCACAAACATTGTTGGCTAATAATGTGAAAAGCACTGTACTTGAAGACGCAAACACTTTGAAAAAAGCAACGGGCAGTGGCTAGTTTGAGCTAAACTAGAATGGAGACTGAGGACAACTCCTTCCCTCCACTAGTCCTTTTTTCCTTTTTTATTTATTTTTTCCTTTTTGTTATTAAAGTGTAAATTCAGTGGCTGCAAAATCAGTGGTTATCCAAAGTGGTTTGATATTTTTCTGGGCAATTCTGGCTCAACTGTGTCTTCAACTACAGTGAGATTGACACAGCAGATGAACTAGGTTTGTGGGTGTCAGTCAGTTGGTTTCTGTGCCTTGGCTGAAATCTCGTTCAAACGCTTTTGAAAAACACTGTAGTTGAACAGACAGTAGAGTCAGGTGATTTAAAAAAAAAAAAAACATTACGGATAAGCACTGATTAGCAAGCCCTCAAGCAACACGGTTGGGTTTTATAATTCTGTTTTAAAAAGTATGTCAAATCATACGGGATAAGCACAAACTTTGTTGGCTAAAAATGTGAAAAGCACTGTACTTGAAGAAGCAAACACTTGAAAAAAGCAACGGGCAGTGGCTAGTTTAGTGTGAGCTAAACTAGAATGGAGACTGAGGACAACTCCTTCCCTCCACTAGTCCTTTTTTCCTTTTTTATTTATTTTTTCCTTTTTGTTATTGCAGTCTCAACTGCATCTTCATGTTCTTTGCTAAAACAGCCAAGGATTCGGTTGAATTTGCATCTCTGTACTTAACATACTTTATATTTCCCAACTAAACTCCAGCGTCCTGGCGGTCATGGCTCCACCGTGCTAATTCTGTACATGTTTAGCAGAGCCCTGTCGAGTTTGTATGTTCAATTAGCAGATTTATTATCTCTCCAGCTCAGAAAGATTTGAAAGGTGGCTTTCTGTGATTTAAACATTAGAATGAGGACTGGCAGAGGAAGTTTATCTAGAAAGCATATCTTGTATAATTATTTGTTTAAATTTTCAAAATGAGAGCTATTTAATCCAATAGCCAAAATGGCTGCCGTCCATGTGTAAAGCTCCATGTGTTTAACTGATCGCGGACCGTACTAAGATTAGACCCACCAATAGCTTACTGATCACTAGACCATCCTCGCCATTCAACCAATGTTCCTTCTAGAACAATTGATAACTTTTCTTCTTTACACTGGCCACTTTTTTCTATATCCTCAATTTGTAAGAGATGTTTACTTGCTTAAAACCCTAATGGTTATCCATTAGATGATGCTTCTAACAAATTGTCAATGTTTTCTAAAAGGGCAAGTCTAAAGTCTCAACTGTCTTCAACTACAGTGAGATTGACACAGTGGATGAACTAGGTTTGTGGGTGTCAGTCAGTTGGTTTCTGTGCCTTGGCTGAAATCTCGTTCAAACGCTGTTGAAAAACACTGTAGTTGAACAGACAGTAGAGTCAGGTCATTTGTAAGCCCTGTATACACAGTTGAGCTTTGTTGTTCTGTTTTATGACATATGTCAAATCATACAGGATAAGCACAAATTCATAAAAATGTAGTGTTATTTTTATAATATTACATACTTCTTACAGACAGCTGAAGGCACAGTTGAGCCAGAATTGTATTGGAAAAATGTCAAGCTATACTTGGATAAGCTCTAACAACATGATGTTGCACTGCAGGCGGGCACCGGGTGGGCCAGATGTGTGGGTGCCAGTCCACCATGGGCTGGATCTTGCTCACCCCGGTGCTGGCTTGATTGGCTATTTTTGTTTGTTTGTTTAATGGCTCAATAAAAATAATTTTGTTATATTGTGATTTGTGTACAAATATCCAGTTCATGATGACTTCCTGGTTAGTTAATGAGTTGTAAATGATGAGCTAACTATGAACAGATGGGTTATAAATGCTAAAAGTTCATGACTTTAATTTGGGGTGCAAATATCCATTAACTAACTATGAACTACATGTAGCAAATGGGTTATAAATGCTAAATGTTCATGACTTTAGTTTGGGGTGCAAATATCCATTAACTACCTATGAACTACACGTAGCAAATGGGTTATAAATGCTAAAAGTTCATGACTTTAGTTTGGGGTGCAAATATCCATTAACTACTTATGAACTACACGTACCTGAAGGGTTCTAAATGCTAAAAGTTCATGACTTTAGTTTGGGGTGCAAATATCTATTAACTACCTATGAACTCTCTAGTAAGTAATGGTAGTTCATAATGATGATACTGTCCAAAAATACCAGAAATTACCCATTGAATATCAGGGAGACCTTCCAAGAGACCCCATAGACTCTATGAGGGGGGAAAATAACCTCCAGAGGACCTATAGATTGGGAAAACTGAAAAGAGTTGAAAATGATCCATAAACCACCAGGGAGGGCTCCGGAGAGAACCCTACCCACGTTCGAGCACTCATAATGGCCATAGATATGAGGGGGGAAAATAACCTCCGGAGGACCTATAGATTGGGAAAACTGAAAAGAGTTGAAAATGATCCTTAAACCACCAGGGAGGGCTCCGGAGAGAACCCTACCCACGTTCGAGCACTCATAATGGCCATAGATATGAGGGGGGAAAATAACCTCCGGAGGACCTATAGATTGGGAAAACTGAAAAGAGTTGAAAATGATCCATAAAGCACCAGGGAGGGCTCTGGAGAGACCCCTACCCACCTTTTGAGCACTCATCCTGGGCATAGAATGAGTAAAATGACCCGAGGGGGGAAAATAACCTCCGGAGGACCTATAGATTGGGAAAACTGAAAAGAGTTGAAAATGATCCATAAAGCACCAGGGAGGGCTCTGGAGAGACCCCTACCCACCTTTTGAGCACTCATCCTGGGCATAGAATGAGTAAAATGACCCACGAGTACAACCAGCAAGGACCTCCACAAAGACCGACTCGCTCACTAAACATACCCGCCAATGAGGACTCATTGTGGGCATAGATTTGGGTGAAAAAAGTTGATCTATAAATCATCTACAAACTCATGGTTAACTAATGCTTATTCATGATGAATCATCATCATCATGAGTCATGATAAGTTAATGATGAATTATTATTAACCAATGGTTGACTAATGTTTAACTAATGTTTAACAAATGCATTAGTTACGCATTAGTTCATCATTAGTTCATGAACCGTATTATAAAGTGTGTAATCTTGTACCCAGATATTATTAGCACTTGCTGAGACATCCAGGGAAGTATAGGAAAAAAGAATAAAGACGCTCTGACTCGACTCCAGGAGCTACATTATAGAACCACAGAGATGTACTGTTGCCTCATTGCCTGCACCAAGCAATCTCTCCATCCCTCTCAGGGCTAAGTGCTCAGGGACACATCAACGCTGTTAGAGGTGTGTTTTACTAGTGCTGCTTTCCCCCTCAACAGTCTAGACAGATTCAAGTAAACAACGTGTCAGCTAAGCTCAATTTGCCCCTGGCCCTTAAAAACTACCATTGAGAAGGTTCACATTCATCCCAGACACACATAACAGAGACTTTGTTTATTTGTCCTGCACAACCTTAACAAAACAACCACCCAGATGAAAACCTGTGTTTGCTGTTGTTGTTGTTGTAGTGAATAGGTCAAAGTGGATTACCTGACCCTGTATGAACGGGGGAACATGGGTTCAATCAGGATTGTACACCAAGTATACAATGGCAGGTGTTTGAGCGGGGCAAAGAGGATCATGAAGAACCAACACGGTCCACCGCAGACTGTTGTGACAATGTGGACTAGATTTTGTTTTTCATACTGAGGCTATCAGAGCCCTAAAGTAGGATAAGCACTGCCAGCATACAGTACTTTCAACAGGATACTGAGCATGGCACAGACCATCATACCTGCTGTACCTCCCACAGCCATCTACCATAGTCAGCCTACTGACTATGACACTGACCAGCATACTGACCATCATGATAACCACTGACCATGACCATGTCAGTATCAAAGGATAGTCCCTCATACAAAACATTGCTTCCAGCACCCCCTCCCCCCATATGCGCCCTGAGGGCTGTACCACCGTGTCAAGACACACGACTTTAAATAGATCAAAGAAAGATTAATTTAGAACTATAGCTTAGTATCATAAAGACGGGGATTAGGGTTTTGGGAGTCGGGACTGTGCCCTAAAACTCATGGCAGTTAGTAGTTTAAAGCGCTTTGCATAAAAGCATCCACTTTATGCTTTTGCGAATCAGAGCTTGACACAGAATCAGGGCGACAGCAATCTGTCACTAGAGGAACGGAACATTTTACGTGGGGGTTTAACAGCGAGTGGAGGTGTCGCCAACATGTTGTTTACTCCTCATCTCACACATCAAATTACCTTGCACATAATGGCAGGCCTCTGGGGAAATAACCCACTGGTACTCCTACATCACATGGTGCGTCCGTTTATATTTAAAAGCATCCAATTTGGAGTGTGTTATTGGTATGGAATGCCTGGCCAAAATGTTTACCAGTCGAAGTCCCCAATTCACTGATGATTCTCCCACTGGGACATTGGTCTGAGACATGACTGGTGGAGCAGGGGAGGGGGTTAGTACCCCCCCCCCCCCCCGCCCCCAAACGGACAGATCATGATTCCTCCCCGTCCCAGCGGGGAATCCATCTGGATTGGAGTAGGCTCATTGTTTTGACACTCACAGCAGGACTTCGTCTGGAGAGGAGAGAGCTGACCAGGTTGTTATGCATTTACTGTACATTTCACTTTGGTCGACTACAGCCGAAAGTGTGCCATATGAATAAAGTTTGATTGATTTGAGTCGAGTATGTTTTTGATAGTTTTCATTACATTTGCATTGTTAGATTTCAAAGTCCAAGAATGGGATAGGATGCCATTTTAGAAACACTGACTTGACACGTTAAATATTGTTGAATTGTTGAAACAACACTTTCAATAATATTTGCAATTAAGTATTTCTCTTGGTTTATGACTTCTTTTTTTTTCGTTCCCTCCCAGCATGTTGGCATGTTATGTTGGCCTAACCTTGACACTGACAGTTGCTGGTTTAATCTGTGCCTCAAGTGAAACACAGTTGTATTTAACGCACAGGAGAATGATTGCAGCCAGCTGTAAACTGGTGACTGCAGAGCAGGCACATCTGCAGTGACTGCAGTGGTGGCAGGAGCAGTGCCTACTACCACCAACTCTACCAAAGTGTCCATGAGCAAGGCATTGAACTGAGCCGGCCAGCAACTCTACGTCCATCGAACGCTGTACACTTTAAGACACTGGGTTCCAGGTGGTCCCCAGCTAAGTTGGTTAACCAGATGTAACTCCTGAGAGTGTAAAAAAGGAAACCAAATGGACCCGCAAGGGTCCATTTGGTTTCCTTTTTTACATTTACATTTGCTTTCCATTTTTACACTCTCAAGAGTTAAAATATGCATCATCTTAATTATCCCAAGTCTAGGCAACTAGAAAATTAATGGTCATTTACTGTAGATCTGTATGTTTTTGTCTGTTTTGTTTCCCAAATCCAGCCTGGCGTTGTGGACAAAAGCAAAAGAAATCATTACCAGTTTTTGTGTCTGTGGGGCTAAAATGTCCACAAATGGTGGCCCGTGGCTCAGATGCTGTATAAATGGTGGGCCCTGGTATCAAAAAGGTTAAAAACCTCTGTATTCTGACATTGCATGTTGATCTGACCTCATCGACCTCTGTACACTCAGGACACACTCGACATATGACGAGTACAGAATTGATTCCATATGTTGATCCCCATGCCAAAACAGCCAGTGCACCACCCAGACGCATGTGTGCACGTGACCTCACCCATCCTCACCCTCAGGGTGTCTTACTGGTAGATTAGATGCAGTAGGTGTAGGTGTGTTTGGACATTGATCTACCAGGATCTTTGGCAATTAAAAACCCTTATGGTTGTCACAAGACACAGAATTACAAAGAGCCAAAAAAAATCATGTACCATTTATTGTTCACAGCAGACAAACTTACCAAATAAAGTGCCACATATTGATATCACATTCCTTGATGCCATGACAAAACTTAAACATTGTATTACCTATTCGTAAGCCGCACTAGCAAAAATGTAAAACATGTTATTAAGAAAGCTACAAGTGAAGAAAACAAAAAAATGTTATTCTGCCATCTCTGTGCATTCCATAGCATTTTCCCTGTATTCTCTGCTATCGGTAAAACCAGTGCTTGCTGTCAGTGCATAGCAGCACTAGAGCTCATTCCAAGGCTCCAGCCTGTCTCTGATGCAGAACACTTGGAATACAAACACTGAGAGCAGCCATATGGGCAGGTAGCCTACTCAACCACCTAACAATACAAGCCACGGCCAGCTAAAAATCTGAAAGCATCCGCCACAGCCCTCTGTGCATTTTCAGTGCATGTGTATTTTAATGATCAGTCCATCGATTGTGTTCTGACATTAAACAATGGAACTAACAAAGTTAAAATATGTATTTTCACAATGGTACATAAATTATATTTTGTCACTATAATCTCAGGTGCCCAATTGCATTATCCTCACAGTGAAGGCTCACCAATGGACCCTAGACCCACAGGTTGGGAATCGCTGACATAAGACATACTAGTGTCCTGATATCATGCTTGCATATTTTCTTTTCTACAGTACATCGGAGGATAAATGTATAGCCAAGGCACATTGGCTGTGCAAACACAAATATTCCCCCAGTTGCCTGGATGGTTCATGAACAGTCTATGTTCATTGTTCCATTCCATGTGCAATATAAATGCCATTTTGTGTCAAAGGCCAGTAACTGGTTTTTCACCAGCATGGAATATAAATCTCTAGAGCCCCCTGTTGTTCTGGGAGAGCCAGTTGATTGACTCGGTTCTTGGCTAAAGTGAAAAACACTCACTTAGGAGAAGACTCTTTGGTGGCAAAAATGAACATTTGGCATTTCTAAACAGTAGCCATAGCGGCCAAATTCTTGACATGACATTATTTCGAAATGTCCACACATCATCAGTTCCCTACCAATAAATAGGTAGGTACTTCCCATCAATAACACATTCACTCTCTCATTTACTCATAGGATCTCTCTGTTGTCATTGTGCCATCAACTTTAGATTGATATGGTATTATTGGACCCACTCTTCTCCAGATCCATATTTCATTATCTTTTAACGTCAATGAGAAAGGCACCACTACTGTTTTTGCTTGGTCACTGAGCCACTATACAGCATAGGGCTTTATAAATGGATCATTGTCGTGTAGCATCATTACAATATCATGGCTTGAGAAGCAGCATTGCATTTGTCACAACTGAATCATGTCACCTGATGTGTACGCCGATATATTGACTGGATTATGATGGGAATGTAGAGTAAATTAAAATGAGTGTGCATGGGTTATGCTCAACTTAAGAAACAGGGTGGGTTGTTCATGAATGCTCAATGTGAATGCCCCTCTGGTTTTCACAAACGTGGAGAATGAGCTTCCGTTTCTTAAAATACAGTTTTATTTGTGAATTTACACTGATTAGCAGTACATCTAAAAAGCAACTCCATTAGATAACCATTTATATAGGATTTTCACAGGTCACAAAGTAGCTTGGCTCATTCTGGCATGCCAAAGAAAAATGTTATTATTATTCTTACAGAGAACAAAATGGTGGACAGAGAGGCATTAGTAAAACAAGGTGCAAACTGTTGGAAATTAGAACAAAAATAAAAGAATGCAAATGCACATTCAGTTCATCCGGGAGCTTTACGCTCATAAAATGGTTAATAAAAAAACGGACTAGTGCTGTCTGTAAACTAAAAAGGGAAAAATAAAAGCATACTGCGATACAAATGGAGGATGAGATGTGGAGAAAAAGGTTTCCCAGGAAGAGAAATGAGTTTAAAGAACAGAACAGTTTGAGCAATAAAAATATGGTGCATTAATCAGGCTCTCTTTACCGTTTTCCACACGATATACACTTCCACTTCCCAACTCACTCACACCTTCTCCCTCTGCTGCATGCCTGTAATACCAAGCTAAGCTCTGCCCAGAGCCAAAACAAAGTTTAACACAGTTAAAGATGCACACTTTAGCTCTGTAACCTTCCCGTCCCATGACCTAATTTCCAATATTTCACATTGCTAACTGGGATATTTGTACATCTGGTACAAAACGGCTTAATTGCGTTTCAGAGGAAAGGATGTGTGGCAACCCAAGTTCAGCTATGGTTCATCCCATGGTTAGATCATGCACACTTTTTTTGAGAAATTACATGGGGAGGTTTAATTGAAATGACAGGGCTCACTGAGAAATCAAATAATAAAAAAAAAACATCAATATTTCCTCTTCATAACATTGCCTCAAACTGTTTATGGGGGAAAACAGAATTCTCCAGTTCATGATGCAAACAAATAGAAAATTGAGTGAGTGTGGCTCTACAGTAAAAGGATATCCCCAGTTATTTTATCTTTGTAACTATACAAAGAGGGTAGGCTAAATGTAACATGTTACATTTATACTGCATACTCTAGAGTTAAATTAACCCTGAGGATTTTACTGTACAAACATGGCCTGTTTGAGAGCTTGGGGCGTTGGATGCAGTCATTGGGGTAATTGAAGAGCTCTCCACACAGTCCCTTGATGCCAAAGTGGACACAGAATAATGGAGAGGGAAAAAAAAACAATACGGCTTTAAAAAAAGAAAATGCACACACAAAAACACACCAAACAACATTGCTGTTTCATGCTCATGGCCAATAACTCTGGTTTCAGCTAATGGCGGATAGTCTTACGTTGCATTTCAGCACCAGATCACTTATATAATGCTTGTTGAGTAAACATTACATCTTCCAAGTGTAAAGACCAATGAATTCCTAAACCGTTTCCCAGTATTTCACAACTAGCTTGTTGCTTGTTCCAGCAAAAACCCTTACCAATATCAAACACTCTGATTCACCGGTGAGACCACCTGCAACTACATTGTGTTATATATACCACAAGAAAAGTGCAACACAATAAAATAAAAATATATAGTTTTAAAAATCTATAGCCAACACATCCAGTTTTCATATATCTGTTATATAGTAATATTTTGTTATCTGATGTCTACAAGATAATTCGAGAAACCAGGCATCACTACAGAAGAACATGGTTCAGCCATATAAATTCAGATTTCTTGCAAAATAAACATGCTTAACATTTTTTTTGTATCCTCTGTAAAAGTATAGAAATGAGTACAAAATAGAGTTGACTAGTAATACCAAATTTCTGTGTTCAGTTAAAAAACATAAAACAAAAAAAATAACATTTCATGAGATGCCAGGGGTGTTCTGCTCCAAGGAAAAAACAAAACAATGATGCTTCACTAAAACGTGATTTTCTTTTCTTTGTTGTTGTTGTTTATCTCCGACAGACAGAGATATTGTTTTAGCCCCAGTCTGTGTGTCTGTCTGCAGTTCATCTCACAAACGTCTAGGCCAATTAATCAGCAAGCAGATCTCTTTTGCACACTGGCAGCTGGCTGGCCAAGGACCACAATTCTGAAATATGTTTCAAATCCATCAACAATAACTATGGTTAATTATTATTATTGTTATAATTATTTTGAGGAGGGGGATGGAGGATTTATAAGTTAATGTTTCTCTCCAGGCTGTGGGACAAGTATCCCACCAGGCGATGGACAGGAACTGGCCGATCGCAGCAGGCGATAGGATAAGTGTCCTGCCAGGCTATATACTGTAGACCTGGCAGAATAGATGATCGCAGACATGCAAGATGTGATGGCTGTGTTGCTGTATGTATGAGCAAATACATATCCCCATAAAAATGGCCGCAAAGTTTCAGTGTTCCTGGCCGTTGAGTCTGTGTTGTACAGTTCTTCCTATTTGAAACGTGTATATATAAACAAGATAATAATGCTTGTTGCAGTACATGCCTGCCTCTTCAGAGTGCCTAAAGACACACACGCACAGATACAGAGAGGGAAGGGAGAGAGACGTAGCTAACCCGTCGCTCTGTCAAACAATATGAGGCTGCTTTTATGTGCATGTTGTGGGGGTTAATTGGTTTTCTTCGACTGAGGAACTGGCAACCACCCAAGGGGCTTCTTTCAGATTCCTATGTGAGGAAGAAGTTCTGAGATATCGTATAAGGAAACTCATTAAGCCACCAAACAACAACTTCTGTTTGAGTCACTTCCACCGCATCACTTTGAACCACATTGTGCTCGTGTCACAACTCCAGTGGTGGGAAACCACGTAAAAAAACAAATCACAGCACTATATTCAACTATTACAGTTGAGAGAGAGAAATGCAGTTTGACGATATTTTGTCAAACAGTGTCAGTATTGTTTATAAGGGCATGCCTCTTGGTGTAGACTTGTGCTCTATTGTGTGCACCTTCCTATCATTCATTTAATATTTTTAGCGAGGCAAAGTTGAGATGAACAGGCTTGCACATTAACATACGACGCGATCAAGGTGAGATGGCGCAATTTCGTCGTGTTTCTTGGCCCTGCAACACTCGTCGACATGCGAGAGCCACCGTTGACTACAGTACATGCAGCACCACTCCCCGTCACGTAACCATGGCATTATGGCGCTGCCGCGTAGCGTAGGTAGCAGGAAGAGTGGATGGCAACAGATGCATACAGAGAAGCTCGCTCGGGGGCGAATAGAGAAGAAGAAGTGTTGAAGAAGAGAGACTGAGGAGAGAGCAAGGAAGAACATGGGTTAAAGAGAAAAAACAACAGGAAATCGAGGCAGCAACGGCTGCATTTCCATGACCAGTGTTCCAGTGTGACCATCACTTCATTTTAGTCTTTATGGTCATTGTTTGGGTTCACTATCCAGAGTCAAGTGACCGAAGAGCACGTAAAAATAGAAAAGAAAAAGGTCATCTCTGTATGCCGAGCTCCACCGTGTGCAGTTTCTAGATCACGACAGTGCCTTTATGGACTTGTAAAATTTATACACAGCGGTTTAAAATTCCATTATCAGCCCAGGAACACACAACACAGGATGAGCCAGTTACTCAGGATGTAGGGGGGGTCTGTCAGCCAGAAGAGTCCACATTACTTCTGACTGGAGGCCTGGTAGGAGATAAGGTATGATTTAGACAGGCTGTACCTGGGGTTCTGCGCTGGCTTTTGTATCCCCCTTTACTATTCCCTATCAAACGCTCCTGCACTTTTTGCAGGAGCCGAGACTCTTTTTTTTTCTTTTTTTTTTTAATACAACCAGATATTTCTTTTTTTTAAATCAATCTTTTCTCCACACCCCCCAAAAATACATTTTGTACATAAAAGAACCATTTGTTAAAAACATAAAACAAATAAAATTAAAAACAAATTAAAAAAAACAAACAGACGCTGAAACAAACAAAACAAAAACAAAGCTGAATAAAACCCAGTTTATACTTCATTATATGACGTGCCACGTTTTTTGTTGTTTTGTTTTGTTTTGTTTTTGCTTTAAAAAACACAGTTATTATTTGGGGGCGAGCGACAGTGTCGTGCAATGAAGTATGAATCAGGCCCAACAAGCCCAAAGGGTTTTTCTGCCCCTTCGACGCTACACTGCTCTGCCCTCCTCCCCACCTGGTCTCCCTCTTCAGGCCTCAGTCTTCTCTTTCTTCTTGTTCTTCTTGAGGAAGGACGGCGTGCGGAACTTCTTCTTCTTCTTGGTGTTGGGCGACTTGGAGGGTGAGCTCTCCAGGGAGAGGGACTCCTCGATCTTCTCGCCGCCGGTGGGGGAGCGCACCGTGATCTCCACGCTCTCCACGGTGAGCTGACTGACGCGTTTGGACAGCTCTTCGTCGTCGGCGTGGTCATGGCCGTCCTTGCCGTTCATCAGGCCTGTGTGGTTCTCTGAGCGAGGGAGGCAGGGAGGACAGAGGTTAGGTAGAACCAGGACGAGGAAGACCCTGCCATAGACAGACACTCAACGTCTCCATCTACATATGAATGCACAATGTCCCTGTACATACAGTACGTACATCTGTAATGTAATAACTTGAGAAAAAATATTTCAACATAGCGTGATTAACAATTGCGGCCTGGTTACGTAAAGACCCAACCCCACCTGCCTCTGATTGACCTACTGACGCTGCCTGTCTTTACTGTTAAATTGGTGGGAAATATTTCTCTGTGTTGTTAACATTGCCTTGGGCAGGTTATAATTGACTATTCTGGTCCTATCGGCTTACAACTTGAACAGGGCTGAGTTGGCTTGTAACATCCAACACGGCATGGTGTCTCTCGTGGCTTGAGGCAGTGGAATTGTGAGATCCCGGAAGTGTGGATTGGAAGTCTAAAGACTAACGAGGCATGCTACCAAGCTGGTTTTCTGTCTGTATTAGAAATGTGAGAATGCCACGCCCCTGCTACTAAGGCCCCCCTTAGTAGTAGATTTAAATCCCCAATCAAAAGTAGGCTGGGGGTGGCTGGTCCGTTGTCTTACAAAGTGAATTATATCTCGACGTTTAATATGGAAAAGAGGCATGGCCACCAGTATTATTGTTAGATTTTTGGCTTAGAAGAGATTAAGATACTTTTGGGTAGACACAGAAGTACAGTAGTGCAGAAGTGGACATGCTACTGGATGTCCATTGTCCAGTGGCTCAAATCTATATTATATATATTCTTTCACAGCCTTTTTAACTCAAATCTTTGCTTCTGGCGGATGAGACAAGAAGTTGAGTACCACATAACATAGGTGTTTCAGAAAAAATGTTTTAACTGATTTAGAAGACCCTTTTCTTTTTTTTTAATCAGCCTCTCATAAGTAGGTTAAGCGAGACAACATCTCAACATTTCATACGCAGGACATCAATCCATCCTCTTTGACCCCCAGCGTGCTCTACATATTTGGTAAACCCCCAGTGACCCCATAGCCTAGTGAATGTGACCGCTGCTAGCTCCTCCCCCACGCCATTAATGACTATTCATGTCAGCAGTCCATCCCACTGTGATGTAAGTCCCATAGTA
Source organism: Benthosema pterotum (assembly GCA_039105355.1). Classification (NCBI taxonomy): domain Eukaryota; kingdom Metazoa; phylum Chordata; class Actinopteri; order Myctophiformes; family Myctophidae; genus Benthosema; species Benthosema pterotum. The sequence continues at coordinate 26,603,736 of CM076973.1, read as the reverse complement.
AGAGAATGGAGGACACAGGCATCCTGTTACTACACTAAATAACACTCCTTTCAGGACCTGCTCGGGCTATTTCCATCCGGGACAATGGACACAGTGTGACATCAAAAGCGCCTTGCACAACAATTGACCCATTTCTGGCTGCACAGAATGACATCAACCGGTTGACCTTGGAGCAGTGGCGTCTTCTGATGTGGTTTTGTCTGTGAGCCTGTGTGCACATTGTATACTGGCAGGAAGTCAATCTGGGGCGGGTTTTTATTTTTAAAGATATATATATTTTTTTTAAGCATTTTTGTGCACTAAACCCTTGGCCATCAGGACAACCAAAATTCGGGATGGATTTGGATCATTTGTCTGACGTGTCCTCAAGAGGGACAGTGATTTCATATTGCTCATCACTGCTGCTGTTGTTACAGTTGTGGTGCCTGTCACTGTGTGTAACTTGCTATCCACTTGAGTTATGATTTTTTAATAGACATCTTTATCGTTTCTTATCGTTATGGTTCTTGGTGTGGCCTGCAGATGTCCACTTGGCTCTTAAAGAAGAGTACAGAAAGTCTTTCGGTTTATATACAGTGTACTGTACTGTATAATATTGTTGCTATATCTAATCCACAATCTCCAAAAGCTTTATAGGGTCTGGAACTACAGCTCCTGGGAGCTGATTAATGGAACTATAAGTTGTAATATCTTCTGCTCAAACCGGCCGATCACAAGGTGGTGCTCACAGAGCTGTAATGCTGTTGGAAACACACTTGAGACGGGAAAATAGTCATACTTACGAAGGGAGTACCGGTATGTTATTTCTGCGTGGAAAGTTTTACACAGTAAAGTACCATGGGACGAACCATCTTAGCTTCAACAATCGACACACTGTTTTGCTTCGAGTAGGACTAGTTTTGGTAGCTGCACCAAGTGAGGGAGTTCATCACGATCGCTTTTATCGGTTACTCACGAGCAGACGTCCATTGCTGATGAAAGCATTTGAAAATCGCGAGAGTTCGGTAACTGCGAGACTACGCTGTTGTCCACGTAGTGTGCACAGCATAGCTTTAGTACGGTTACTGTGTTTGATAAAAAATAGAAATATAATTAATAAATACAACACATTGCGATAATAATGTCTTGGAAGTGCTGCGATACCTTCTTTAGCTGGAGTGCTTTGTGGGGACTGGGTGAGAGACAGAGACTGAGACAAAGTGGAACCGTCGTCAGAGGTTAGTTCGTGCTCGCCATCTGCAGGAGTGGTTGGTGAGAGGAGATGCGGGGGTGAGAGGGAATGCGGGGATGAGAGGAGATGCAGGGGGTAAGGGGGGTACAGGAGCGGGGGTAAGGGGGTGAGATGGGGTGTGGAGGAGGGTAAGGTGAGGATTGTTGGGTGTGGTACAGTGGTAGGACCGTGGGGGTATAGGTTGAGGGTCAGAGATTAGTGACAACACAGGTTAGAAAACAGGCCATGCACACATCATTTCTTTCTTACTTTTTCAACCACCTTCAAACCACTGTCCTTATTTTGGGAATGTCGTTAGAGGTGAAATATTGTTTTTAAAGGAACAATACGAGAAATGCCCTAAAATAGCACAAGTGGCAGATTGATTGAATTTCGTCTTTATTCATTGCATGATGAAGTATGATAAGCCAGTATGCTAAGGAGTAGTTCACCCTAAAAAAAAGACTTTCTCTCAATGAGCCCTGCGCTAAGTCCCTCCCCAATCCAGTCTTGTCCAATAAGCACATTAGAATTGGAAAGCGGGACTAGTTAGTCTGGAGTATCTGACTTGGCATTGGACAGTGAACTAACACCATGCCAATGGGTGGGGTTTTGAGAAGGGCTCATTAAGCACTTAATTCATGGAGATCATTATGGTTGCAATTCTGAGCTAATAATTTGGAATGCTTGTCTGTCGATCAGTTGGGGTTTCCAGCGATGTCATCCACAGTGACATCGCTGTTCCCAGAGGTAGCATTTTGCGTGGCAAAGTGCTTTTTGCTCCTACAATTTTTTTGGTTCAGCATCAGTCCATGTTCAAGGGCTCTTGTTAATCACCGCTGAACGCACAGCGTAGCATAATGTGTGGGCTGCGTCCACGATTAAATACGTGGTCATGTGTTTACAGCCCAGCTATGCTTTGAAGGCTTCATGAACCACTCTACATCCCTGTTATTGATGTTAGCTGGAAACCGACAAACCTTTTTTATTGTTTAAGTTTAGCTAGTAGTTAAAATGGCAAAACTGGAAGATTACAAAGTGTCACGGCTCATTGAGAGCATGTAATCTGCTATTTACATGACTTTTGTCAGACACTTTTGTGATAACTTAAGGCGTTAATTGACAAGGTTTTTGGCAGACTGAAACAACACCATACATCGTCATGACGAATGAATACAAAATAACCGATCTGCAAGCTCACAGCAGTGTGACAGTGGATCTTGTATATCTGCCATTTGTGAACGTATTGAATTTTCACTCAACACTGTATGATCATTAGCATTTCTTGTGCACGATATTCCCATGCCAGTTTAACACATAATATTATCATGTTGTTGTTAATAGTTAGCAAGCAGAGTCACAGCTCATTCTCATTCGTATATAACAGCATACACACAGTACAGTGAGCTCTGTGAAACAAGCTGGGAAATCTGTCATGTTATACATTCTGAGCAGCTCATATTTGCATTTGAACAGATACAAATCTGGCTGATAATCTGCCGTGTGATCCCAACAAGTGGGACGATAAAAGATCATGTTTATCTCATATAGTGACAGCTGGTCTGGTTGAATAGATAAAAATAAAAAAATAAGTTATATTATTTTCATGGTTAGTATTGAGTGGCTGTAGTTTATAAAAGGATGTAGAAACATTTATTGGTTTAATGGTTCTCTACCAAGACGTGAATGAGAATAAAAGTTTATAAAGTTTAGTGTGTTTGCCTTATTTATAACAAATTCTGTTTTTAAAGGGCGAACACTCATACTGAAAGTAGGCTACTGAACTCTCTTCTGAACTAGTTTTCTTTGGACTTTGAACTTCTCATCAAAAAATAAAAGTAAAATAAAATAAAATAGACTAAATAAAATATTTTTTTAGAAAATAGCGAGAATAGCAGCTAAGCTAATGTGTCATACGTCAAAGTCATCACGGTTTACGACACTGGGGGTTAATTATTTGTCTCATTCTTTACGATGACAGTCAGAAACCTCTCGTGGCTTTAACCTTTGATTTTTTTTTCTTATTGCAATTACAATAAACAAGAAAACGGTTTTGGCCTCGCAAGGCATCCACCAGACAGCAACATCATAGAGTATATACTTTATGCATGTGCGCGTGTGTACTGTATGTATGTGTGTGTGTAGATTAGCCATGCATTAGGCCGCTCCAGACGGTCTCCAGCCTGTGTTATGATTGGCCACTGGGGAGGCCTGTGCCGAGCTGCGGGGGTGACAGTGTCATAGCAACCGACTCCACTCATGTGGCGGTGGAGTGTGAGGACCTGCTGTCAGGCCATCTTTAGTCACGTTGACACACACACACACACACACACACACACACACACACACACACACACACACACACACACACACACACACACACACGCGCACACACACACACACACACACACACACACACACACGTGCACATGCTCAAATACGCGCACATACATCCAACCGTGTGCAGCATGCATACGAACGTGCGTGGAAACGCACGTTCGTATGCATACTGCACACGGTTGGATGTATGAGACCGACGCGGTCTTGTGCATGTGAGTGTGCGCGCTTGCTCACACGCACGCACACACACACACACACACACACACACACACACACACACACACACACACACACACACACACACACACACACACACACACACACACACACACACACACACACACACACACACACTTACATCATAATTGCAATTTCTTTTTTTTTGGTCAGAGATCTTAATTCGAATAATGTATAATGTATAGAGCAGGTATTACTCCAACCCTAACCCCAACATGAATATTTTACTAATGGTAAGCTTAAACCTGTTTTCATGCGCATCCATTTTGCTGGTGGGGAAAAACCAGGATGGTTGTTCCTCACAGAAATGGACATTTCTGTGACATTTTGGACCTCACAGCTATAGTAATACGAGCACACCCCCACGCACACATGATTGACTAACTGCAGCAATACATGTCCTGCAGTGTAGTGGACAACCCCCCTCAGTATCCATTCATTATTGATTTTTCCTTTGCTTCAATGAAAGGCATTGGAACAGAGGGCTAATATAATTAGCATCGACCACTCTCCGCAACCCTGTGTGGCGCGCGCGTGTTTGTGTGCGTGTGTGTGTATGTGCGTGCAGGTTAAGTATACATGTGCGTGCTTAGAAATGCGAGGCGGCGTGTTAGAATATAGAGGTTGTCCGCTGGGAATGTTGCTAAGGAGACGTTTTCCGGTAAGATGGTGCTGCTTGGCTGGGCCCTTGTTTGTTACTGAGACTATAGGGACAGGCTGCCTCATGTACATACATGTACGTACGTGCATGCGTGTGTGTGTGTGTGTGTGTGTGTGCGTGTGTCTGTGTGCGAGAGGAAGACAGAAAGCGTACAGTAGGCGTGTTTGTGCATGCATTAACATATAATTGCTGTCAAGCAGAAGCCTTGCATCTCCATATTTACACTTTTTATGGGCTTTTCTTTTGGTGAATGAATGGCCTGTGTCATTGTATTGTACAAGTGTGTGGTGGAAAAGTAGCAACGAATGGCCGATCTACAAGCTCACAAAGCGCCACATTGTTAAGCCAGGAGATCTGTTTTCGATACTTGTGATGGGATTGAGATATGAAGGTCTGCATGTGGGTGAAAAGACCTTATGACCGAACAACAACTATGCTAGATCCATTAGAACGTCTGTGTGTGTGTGTGTGTGTGTGTGTGTGTGTGTGTGTGTGTGTGTGTGTGTGTGTGTCACACCGTTTGGTTTATATGCATGGTGTGTATGTGTGTGTGTGTGTGTGTGTGTGTGTGTGTGTGTGTGTGTGTGTGTGTGTGTGTGTGTGTGTGTGTGTGAGCGTCGTACCATTGAGACTCCTGCTCTCGCCGCTCTTCCGGTACTCGGCCAGCTCACTGAAGGGGTTGGGAGGCAGGGGGACCATCTGGTCCTCCTCTGTGGGCACGTATGGCTGGGGAGGAGGAGGTGGCAGGGACAGGAGTTAGCAAGGGAGCAGGGATCATGCACATACACACAGTGACACACACACACACACACGCACACACGCACACACACACACACACACACACACGGGCCGGATCTAGGCATGGGCATGGGTGGGGGCGATGCCCCACTAAATGCGCAGACTGCCCAACCAAACATGATGGCATGCAAACCAACCCAAATTTCAAAGATATTTCAAATTAAATTGCTTATATTTGCCTACATGTGTGCAACATATGTGCCTGTTGCAAATGCTTACTTGAATAATATAGGTCCTGTACAAGATATAAATCTTGTGGGTCACACAACTAAAGAATTTAAATGAAAAGCGCCTGTGATGCTTTGCACCACGGGCGATGAATGTTTAGACAGATATCTCATATTGTGTTTATAGTTAACTAACAGGATTTCAATTTATTTGCCGTCAGGTAAGTGGGCATCATCACCTGTGCTCGAGTAGAACATGGCCTATATTTGCAGCTCCTGCAAAGTGCTGCTTAGACCTCAATGACCTCTGTGTGTCCAGTTTTAGGTGAGAAGGCGACCCAAACCCATCTCTGTTCTGTACCAAGGAGTTAGCTTATCACTTTATCACCTAAAACTGCAGTATGAATTAAGCTTTGCATCTGCCTCTCTCACACACACGCATTATTGAGCACACAATGTGCATACATGTACATATACACAGCCTCTCTCAAACACACGCACATGCACTTTGAGAGACAACCATATAATCAAACACAAAACGCATATGCACACGCGCACACACACACACACACGCGCACACGCACACACACGCACACGCACACACACACACACACACACACACACACACACACACACACACACACACACACACACACACACACACACACAGTATTGGGCTGTCACACACGCCCACATAATTACAGAGCAGGCTAGCAGTCACACAATGAAACAAGAGAGCGTCGACCACATTACACACACACTCAGTACTTATTTAAAGACGCCATCTATTATATACATTCACATGGAAGTGACGCAAAAAGGAAACGTACAGACTCTCATGTTCGACATTAAAGAATGGCCATGAAATGTGGGAATGGCCCCCGAGACGGGAGCCAGACGTTCAGTGGGTTTTATATATGTGAGGTGGGGGTGGTGGTGTCATATCACAGCCGACAGGAAAACACACGCATGCCCACGGGAAAAAAAAAAAAAAACGTCTGTGGAGTGACAGCCCTGTTTCTGTCTGATGTATACAGTACATTGGTGTTCTGTGCCAAAAATAGAAGATCAATCTGTGAGCTTGTAGATCGACAAATTTCTGGCACACAACACTTTTACTGTGCAAAAACACACACACAAAGTCATGCTGAGACGTTATCTCACAACAGATAAAATATAATTTATATAATAATAATAATAATAATGATGAATGTCATCCATGTTACTAAAGGAACACACAAGCAGGCATCGTTTCATCCTCAACTAAACCCACCAGATGCAAACCAAACATGACTGCAAAACGGACAAGACAGAAACACCTGTAGATATTTACCATTACATTAACTCTCACTGGTTCCTTCAATGCAAAACACACACAAAACCAGGCATGGGAAACGTTAGAATCAGAATGAGTTAGATTTCCCTAAATGTTTATGTTCTAGAAGTCCAGACTCCAGGTTGTATCTGTAATATGTATTTATCCCTTGTTGCAGAATGCATGCAATGACTCCATCTAGTGGTGTTATGTGGTAATACAACATTAGGCCAATACAACATTAGGCCAATTACAGTTCTCACTTTGGTACATTTCTCAGAATGGAAATTGTCAAAGTTACTTGTACAATCTCCTTGTCATTTATTTGCTTAATAACAAATAACAAATTCCAAATAATTTGCTACATTAGTGAAGTGTATTGCTTAAGTTCCAAATGAGTGCCCTACTTCACACGTCACACAAAAGTAGCAAATATGTTTTTGTTAACTGAAAACGGAATTGAGTGGTTACATCTCTATTGGTTTTATATTGAACACATAAAGTATTAACAGAAGCTAACTATGTTTGGATCCACTGGCACACACACATTTATGGATATAGAAGGTTTCTTGCTGACAGACATTGTATCCACTATAATATAATGTGGGTGAGACACCTCCCACGGTTTAAATAGATACAATATGCCATACTGAAATATCATACCAGTCATCAAAACCTGAGCCATAGTTTACAAAGTGCATTTATCTTGTTAGGACACAATGCCTGGTCATTCTGATGACACTGACACTTTGCTAGTTTGGGGTGGCTTATGCTAGCGTAAAAGCAAATAACAATGTGATGGGATTGGTATTTAAGACAGTCTCAAGACTGTGACAGTGCCCTCATACCCGTACAACTACTGCTTCAAAGTGAGTCACAGCCACACCAACACCCTGGACCCTAGTTACACTTTAGAGACTATCAACGGTACTGTAGCTGCATTTACAGTCCCCAGCAAAACATCTCTGTTCAGTCCTCACAAGTGTTCACTCCTATTTTCAGAAAAAAATGATTGATTTCAACGAACAAAGCCGTTATAGAAGTGTGCAAAGTGCACACAATTCCATCTTTCAAAGCTTTACAACAGCTCTGCAAGCAGAAAGGGAGAAATTAAATGTTTCTGTGGGGTATACATTTTCGGGAGCACCGTGCCGTGATGGGCTGGAAAATGCAAACTTCCGGGGGAGTTAACAAACCAGAAGTCTGGCCTTTTAGTAGTCTCCAGGCATCCATTTGGCAGCACAGATGTAAGCCTGGAGCCTGAGACTACACCGCCAGAGGGAGTGGGAGCATCCACAACCTGGTACCCTGGCCTCACATTTAGCACACATGTGGGAACATTCTCATTCTTCTACACTGGCACCGTAATGTCCTTCCAAATATTAATCAAATATAGGAGAACTGGGTTTATATTTGTTGTGGACTGATGATATTGCTGCAGTGATACTGTCTTCTAAAGAGCTGTATAGTTAGTACTAGCATGGCATGCTATGTTGTCAGAACACTCACCTGTCGCGGTGGATCAATGGGGATCCCAGCCAGGTGTTGGGAACGTGGTCCTGACGTCATCATGTCAAACCGGTTCTGGTCTCTGATCTGTGACAGAGCACATGAAACAACAGTGGATGACGTCAAGACTTGTGTCATGAGCTAGCAAAGACTTTAGCTAAAAGAACATCTCCGTAGTGAATCTTGGAAGGAGGAAGTAGTCGTCTTCTCTGTTAACAGTTAAGGCATTGATTCTCCAGGGTGGGGTTCCAGGACAGCCGGATGGTAGCAGGGGGTCCCCAGAAAAAAAAAAGTGCTTCTCATGGAAAGCAGACAAAGGAGAAAAATAAGAATAATAAGAATCCTCCAAACAGAACAATATGTGAGCTTAACCCTTAGTGTACTGAACGCGTTTTGGTGTACTAAGCATTATGTTTTAACTATTGAAAAATAGCAGATCTACAAGCTCATAGCGCGCCACCGAGTGGCGCGCTATGAGCTTGTATCTCTGCTATTTTTGAAAAATCGTGAAAACGTGGTGCAAATCTTTGTTATTCAGAAACTAGAAATCTAGACAGGACACAATGGGTTAAAGAGCATTCAGTAATTTGGGTGATTAAAAAATGCTTTTCTCCCAAAGTCCAAATTGAAACTAGGGTTTTATGACACCAGGAGCTCACAGGGACTGGGAGTAAGTCCTTATATGGGCGCCACACTATTGTAGGGAGGACTATCCAAAACAAACAAACACACACACACACACACACACACACACACACACACACACACACACACACACACACACACACACACACACACACACACACACACACGTTGGACTCACTTTGTTTCTCTTCTGCTGCACCTCACTGGGGTCTGTGTTGAGAGGGACAAACTGATTGGGGTCTTCAATCCTGATCGGGGTGCCCGTCTCATCCGCTTTCATCCACTGCAGAAGAGCAAAAAATAAGCAAGATTCAATCTATCTTCTCTAACTCCTTCAAAGACTAGCTAGTCTAGCTAGCTGGTCTAGTCGGACAGTTAGCTCAACCTCCTCATTTCTCTCCTCCTTTCTGTCAGCCAGCCTTTCATCCTTTCAATAGAGGCAGAAAAGGTCCCAAAATACATCTTTAAAGGACTAACTAGGTCTGGTGTTTTCCCATCACTGTAGCTAGACTAGACCAATGTCCACCTTTGCTTTTCCCTTATTTGAAAAAATGTTTTAATGCAAAGCAACAATTGTATGCTCTTTTAAAGCAGGATTAAGAGATTTTGTCATTGTGTATACATGGTATGTAGTTTGTACTTTGCAAATAATACAGATTTGATGCATGCATGCTTTGTTATGTACATGCTACATCATACATGTTTGATGGGGGCCGAATCAGATAGGAGGACATGCAATTCTCAGTTTTACCAATAGATGGCAGTCTAATACAAGCTCTAAAACCAGAGTTCAGGTATTCCACACAAACTGGCCACTGATATAATTCTACAATCTGTGTGCTATTGCTATTGAAATAACATCCCCATTTAACACTTAGACACGTGTAACTGCCAGGGTACAAATGTAACCATGGGAGTGAACCAGCCTGGGAAGACAAAGGTGCCATTTTCAAGAAAGAGGTGAGATCCGAGCAGTCAAAAAAGTAAAAAAAAAAAAAAAAAAAAAAAAAAAAAGAAAGTAAAGAGAGAGACGGATATAATATTATGCTTCGACTCAAACTAGTGATGGAATTACAAACCGATTCCAGGCCTCAGCAATGTGTTGAAGTGTCCCCAAGCAAGACACTAAGACACTAATATAAATGCACACTCACCATGGTGGTGCGGGTGTTATGGTGGCGGTCGTCACTGGCCTCCACGCAGACCTTGGTGTAACTGTTGGGTGAGTTGAGCCAGCGCGTTTTCTCCCTCTGCTGCCTCTGCTGGAGGAACTTGAATGGCAGCCGCGTGGCGCCCTCCGTCTCCTCGTCGAACATGAAGGCTGTGACGGTGGCCGGGATCTCCACGTCGCTCTTGTGCCGCGGCTTGTCCCGGACGATGGGATGCCGGTAGGCGTAGCCTGTCCTGTAACCCTGGATGGAGAGAGAGGGAGACAGACCACATGTTCAAGAGACATACACTCAGGTACAACACCTTATAGTTTATTTAACTGTTTGTCTTCAACAGTTTCTATTGTATCTAATGGAGTCTAATAAAAATACTAAAATGTTGAAATTCAACACCTCTGGGAAGAAACCTCACCTAGCAAAACAACACACCCACTGGGCTGAAAATGGCCATAGCACTTGCCCCAATGAACTGACTAAGGACATTTATGATGACAGGTACAGTATGTCTGTTTATACGTAGCTCCAAGGAGTTGTCTTCTCAGAAAAACTAACGCTTGAAACAGAGAAATAGGGGTATCGTTTCTGTACCTTTAAGGTACATTTGTCCTAAATGTATCCTGTGATTTGGAAAGGGTACTAAAATGGCCCTGTTTGGGGACAAGTGTGGACCTTTATCTTTTTTTAAAGGTACAAGTCATTAATTGCCACTTAGGGTACATAATTGTACTTTTGTGACCAGGGGGAGGAGCTACAGGGGTACTGAAATGACCCCATTAGGGGACAATTGTGGATCTTAAAGGTATAAAATAATCTCAGACTTTGGGCGGGAACTGACTCCTGAAAATCTGTTTTGTAATGGCTGCCGTCGTGTGCGGTGGGAGAATTTGGAGCATTCATTTGGATTACAAAAAACTACTTCCCAGCTTTACTTCTTCAAGAATCGTCTCACCATGCCAACTGTAAGTATATTTAAGATGAAATCAATAGTTGTTTTAATAATTTGTTTGTATAAGATACAGTTTTCACGGGTGTCTGTCGAGTAGTTTTGGCCACCTAAACTGTGTCTGTGTGTGTGGGGGGGACGGGACGTTAGAGTTGTTCATAGTCTAATACAGGGGTTTCAACCTATTTCATCCAGGGCCCACCATTTATTCAGAATTTGAGCCACGGACCACCAGTTGAGGACATTTTAGGCCCACAGAACCCAAAACTAAAGATTTCCTTTGCTTCTGTCCATGACCATTAATCTTGTGTAGATTAGGGCTAATTCACATGATGAATATTTTAACGGACCCGCAAGGGTCCATTTGGTTTCATTTTTTACGTTCTCAAAGAGTTACATCTGGTTAACCAACTTAGCTGGGGACCACCTGGAACCCTCTCAAGGACCACTGGTGGTCCCCGGACCACCTGTTGAAAACCCCTGGTCTAATATGTTCAGAGCAGTTAGTTGAAGCTGACGCACACACTTGGCGCTGTGTGTGTGTGTGTGTGTGTGTGTGTGTGTGTGTGTGTGTGCGCGCGTGCGTGCGTGCGTGCGTGTGTGTGCGTGCGCGCGCGCGCGCGGTTGTTTCGCCGCATGTTCTTGACAAAACATTATTCGGGACGGTTGTTTTGTTATTTGGAAGTGGGTTAATGTTGGACTAAAAGCCGTGGTTTTCAACACATTTTGATCCAGGGACCACCGCTGTTGTGTAGGTGATTCACGTGGCGCTCATTGTCATGTTTCGGTTCTGGTTCCACCAGCCCCGTACGGGACTCTCTCCTCGCAGCTCGGTTGCTGCTGTGGTTGACGGGGGGGTGTGCATTAGCTACATGCTAGCGCTTCCAAAACATCTCTCCTCGTAGCATCGCCAGCGAGATGAGGGAGTCCTGAACGGGGCTAGCTCCACCATAGACTAAACACAAGTGTTTGGAAGGTGTCGCCATCACCACCAAATTAATGTAACGGATATGTCTCTGCCGTCAATACCAGAGCCTTGGTCAATACTGGTCGTAGCGGTGGACCACCAGATTAATGTCTGCCTGTCGTCACGGTGGTGGTGCTGCCAGCAGCAGCAGCAGATGAACGGTACGCCTACGTGATGATGATGATCTCAAAATGCTCATGGTTTGTTCATTATACCCAGGGGTTTTCAACAGGTGGTCCGGGGACCACCTGTGGCCCCTGAGAGGGTTCCAGGTGGTCCCCAGGCTAAATGATAGAAAGTTGGTTAACCAGATGTAACTCTTGATAGTGCTAAAATTAAACCAAATGGACCCGCAAGGGTCCATTTGGTTTCATTTAAACACTCTCAAGAGTTAAAATATTTATCATCTGAATTAGCACCAGTTGATTAAGAAGTTTACACTGTTTTGTTGGCAAAATACAGCCTGGAATTGTGGAAAGAACCAAAAGAATTCTTTAGTTTTAGGTCTCTGGGGCTAAAATGTCATCCAATGGTGGTCCGTGGCTCAAATGCTGAATAAATGGTGGTCCCTGGAGTCAAAAAGGTTGAAAACCCCTGCATTATACCCAAGCCTTTTCGTGTCAAGGACCCCCAAAAGGACAATATTATGATTAATTAGCCCAGTTGGCCCCCAATTGAAAACATATGCCAGGGACCCCCGTGAGAACATTTTTACAGCACTGTAGCAGTGATTCTCAGCCCATTCTATTTCAAGGACCCCCTGTTTCCTGTGAAAATAGCCAATCTACAACAGCTTGTGAGCTGGTAGATGGGTCTATTTTTATAGCAAATAAATGTATTTAATGTCACTAAGCTGTTATATGCAGACACCAAAATCATTGCGGAGGACCCAAAATAGGGGCCCATTTAGTTTCGTTTTAAGCTCCAAAGAATTACATTATTGTTAAGAATCTGCACAATCAGAAAATTGATTCAATCAGGCAAGAAGTCTCCACATTTTAGTCAAGTGTGGTCTGTGCACTTGGAGGAGTTCCAGTGGGTACCTTAATTAGATAGTTAGAAACCAAATGGACCCTTATGGGTCTGTAACTGCAAGAATTTAATTGAAACCAAATTGACCTGTTGGTTCCATTTGTACACTCTCAAAGGTACAGACCCTTTTGGGTACATACTATAATTTAACTGGGGACCCCCTCAAACTCCATCAATGACCCTTGGGGTTCCACTTTGGGAAACACTGCTTTAGTCTTCCTTGTGACATCTCTGCTATACTTGTGATTATTTTATTTATTTTCAGTTGTTCGTGCCATCTCCACCCGTTACCCCTAAGGACCGGACCTGCTTCATTCATCATCAGGTCAAGTGTGCGTATCCCCACTCCTAACACTTCATATACTGTAGTTCTTATTGTTCTCTTTTTTATAGAATTATAGATCTTTTTTATAAATTATAGAATTTTACAACAATTTTGATTTTTGGTATTTGCAGTGGTTGATTTCGTAGCCACGTATGGGACTAATTCACTTCCTCAACGTGTCAAATCAAGTGTCAGTATCTCGACTCATTAATTCAAAGTTCTTTATTGCTATAAGAAAGCCAGGTTTACATTGCCAAATCAAAAAGCACAATACAACAGTGCAGCAATACAATAAAAAAGTATGTACAGTAGAATCTTCGATAAATCAATGTACCAAGTTACACAGGTAATGTCTTACTAGTTGTAATATTTTGCAACCATTTAGATTTTTTTTTTTTGTCTTTTCAGTGTTTGTGTCTCCTGTTGACTCCTGAGCCCTGCTTCACTCATGATGATAAAATGAAAAGTGAGTATCTCCGGTTCATACTCTTATAACTATTGCGTCTGCAGGCCGCAGTTACTATGAAAACCTGCAGGAAGATGTCAAGCACTTCTGTGTTAAGACTGCAATGCTTGCTTGTAATGACAAATTTCACATATCCTACAGACGATTTGTATAACTACTCCTGTAATTAATTTTTGCAACCATTTTGTGCTCTTGTCTTTGCAGTGGTTGTTTCGTACCAACATCTGTTCACTCCAAAGGCCCTGCTTCTGTCAACATCACGTCAAACTCCACCTGTTGACTCCAAAGGCCCTGTTCCACTCATCACGTTACACTGCATGTAAGTATCTCCACTCAATTCTTCATATAGTTTTAGATTCAATTACACTAGCAAAATACCCATGTACCTGTCCAAATACTCACGAACACAAAGCACTCTCCTACAACACCAGACTCAATTTATCAAAAAACACATTACAGACTACATCACAGTCAGAAGTCCTAGACCAACTGTCGTCCTGTACAGTTGTATTGTATATTACAATATTATAGTAAACATATAGCAACATAGTTGGTAGTTGCTCGGCAAAGCACGAGTGAGGTATGTGACACTAACTCACCGTCTTTGACGGCAATCTGCACTGAATCCCTGTGTCACCACTGAATCCCACACTGCACAAGCAAGTAGTCACCATTAACTGCACAGAAATCCAAGGAGCACTGATGCTATTAAGTATTTTTAATCATTTTTTCCAGAAATGTTTTTCCTACATCCACCCACTGTGATGTCCTGCCCCTCCTGACGGACGGTTGCTGCTTCTGATATCCCGTCAGCGACGTGGGGATTCATTGCAGGCAGCCGTTGCCGTGAAAAAGGGTGAGTTGTGTCACATTCCTCAAACATTCGAGTTTTGCCGAGCAACTATCAACAATGGTGTTTACTGTAATATTGTAATATACAATATTACTGTACAGGATGACAGTTGGGAGTTGCGAAGTGGCTAGAGTCAATCCACTGCCAAGTCTGCATGTTCACATTTAAGACACGAGGCTTTAATTTCATCCATGCTATACCAATTATGCTGTGGTGTGTTGTGTTGATGGATATCAGCTAGTTGAGCTATTGTAAAAAACATCTATAATGCTAAAAAAAAAAAGGCAAAGAAGTTAAGATGGGAAGGATAAGAGGTTTAGCATGGATTAATATATAGGAAATATTCCACAATGAGAAAAAGTTCTTTGGTTGGGTTGGGTTGATGAAATCTCAGAGCAGCAGATTTGTAGAATTTAATTGGTAAATTAAAACAAAAATGCATCAAAAACAATGTGACTTTGGGCACAGAGTCGCGGTATGTAGGAGAATGGTTCTTTCAAGTGTCTCCTGTACACATTTCAGCACTTCCCTTTCTTTTTCTTTTTTCTTCTAGAGCCATCAGAAGAACAGAAGTCTTCATCCTTTGTCCAACTGGTGCTGCCTTCAGAAGAGCAGAGATTGACAACTTTGTCCAACTGGCTGTCCGGCGTTACAGGCATTCCGATGGATCACAGGTGGTGTCATCTTTGAGGTGTGAACCCCTGTGCTCTCAACTTCCACTCTTCACACTGGCCACCGTCAGACTGGAACTGAGGTTAGGTGCTGGACAGTCTCAAGAAGTGCTCATATTGGAGACTTGGGAGTCTCTTTAAATATGGCAGGAGGATCCTTTTTATTTAACTTTTTTTTTTCCTTTTTCCTTATTATATTCGGGATTTTTTTGTAGTACTGGTTAAACATCAAATGGCAACTTGAGAATTGGAAATGGAGCAGTTGGCCAGCTCTCTCACGTTCTGGGATTGTCTGAATTTCAGTAGATGAATTAGAACTGGAACAAGTAACATGTGTACAGCAGTTTTTTTTTGTTTGTGGTAACTCCATTTCGTTATTCCCCCTCAAAGTCTGGGTCTTCATATTCCAGTCTGGAGTCAGGCTAATTCCTGTTGTAGTTGTTCTTTCTGAATCTATAGAGGCTGGCTGTGAGCTGAGCTTTTACAGTTTGCCCAATATTACTCTTGATTCATTACTGCAATAATCAATAGTGCAATTCCCAGTTCACAATCAAAAGGAAAGTGATGCGATAGATGCTATGGGTATGAGACATCTGACATTTTAGTAGATGCAGTAGAGCTGCTTTTGGCAGTAAATTGTACAAAAGTTTTCTGTGGCAACTACTCTATATGACTTGGTTCACTTATTTTCCACTCAATGTCTAGGCCTTCATATTCCAATCTGTCATAATCAATGTATGGGCTCATACAAGGTGCATACAGTTGATATCATCTGATTTGTCTGTGTTTATTGTCGTTTGTATTTAAATGAGAAATACACAGATGCAGTACCTTGAGCAGTTGTGACACTTTGACCGATATTGATATTTAAAATAATGAATTTCTTTTATTGCCGATAACTAATATTACAGATGCCTATCACATTCTGTATTCCCATTCTCAAAAAAAAAAAAAAAAAAATGTAACAGGGTATCTGCAGCACAGGCTTAGGAAATCCATTTTAAGTTTATGCAGCTCAGGGGTGACAAATGGTGCATGTGAGTACCAGTACACTATTTGTTTGGTGCTAATAAAAGCCAATGTGTATGTAAACTAATGCTTGTCAAATCTTGATTGTGTTTCTGAAATGTTTTTGCTTCTGGTACTACCAATTCTGAACCTTTTTGATGTGTACATATTTGTTAGTTTAGAGGTACATTTGTACCATCTAGGGGTACATTTATGGTCTTTGGGATACAAAAAGGAAGGTACAATGTTGTATTTTAGAGGTACAATCAAAAAGGTACATTTGTGCCATCTAGGGGTACATTTATGGTCTTTGGGGTACAAACAGGAAGGTACAATGTTGTCTCACAAGGTACATATAAGCTCCTTAGAGGTACAAACAAAGAAGGTACAACAATGTACCACTTTTAACGATACAATTATGTACCCAGGTAGGGTACAGCCGGCGCGACAAAGCCATTGTACCTTAAAAAGTACAAAACTGCCCTTTGATTTCTCTGAATGGATTCAGCATCATGAAATCTCCCTACACATCACATGTTACATAAAGCATGATGAAATTGTGCATGTTTTGCCTTCTAATGGTTAGTGAATAGAATAGTACCCTGACTTTGGCTTGTTTTTATGAGGTTTCCCAAGAGTGTTGAGTTTCAATATTTTAGTACATGTTATTAGACACCTTTAGAAACACAGTAGTGAAGAAATGTCTTGGTAACAATTTAGTTCTCAGGTTTTCATAACTTAAGCCATTAACCCATTTTGAGTACAATGTAGATACCAGATGCAAGATCTACAAAACGTCTTCTAAATCATGACAGTTTTCTGGAAATCCCGTTTCAATGTCAACCGTGATTCTCAAATTATTTCAGTTTGATGTCAAGGACCCTCATCTGAAAATATGTTGTTCCAGGGACCTCCCAGGAACAAAAGAACTCTCTCTCTCTGAAAGCATCATTCAAAGATTTGTGCCACATGCACTATGAGCTTGTAGATCTGCTGTTTTCCAATGCTTAAAACACCACTCACAGAGTTACAAACCTGTAATGGTCCATTTGGAAGCCCCTCCAGGAACCCTGAAGATCGCCTCACCGCACTTTGAGATTTCTTTACAATTAATGTTGGAGGCCATAGAGGTCATAGGAGGTAATAGATGCATCATTCATGGCTAACCTTGCAGACTGCCCGAGATTCACATGAAGCCTAACCGATGTTATTTTATTATTATCATTACTTAATTTCAGCCCGAATCCTTCCATAATCGAATTAATCATTAAAGAGTCGCCCAAACTAAGTATATGAGTTGGCCTCAACCGTGCCACTGTCCACCAGAAGCCAAACTGCAACAGGATTTACAGCCTCATGGTCCGGAATTAACCACTGTCAGTTTGTTTTCCAGTTTAATCAATAGAGAGAGAGAGACAGAGAGGGGTCGGGGGCGCTCCCCATGCCCTCAAAGGGAGAGAGGAAAAACAGTGCTGTGACCAGAGGGGTTCCTGGCAGCACAGAGAGCGCAGTCAGCCCAGCCATTTCCTGCCTCTCACCCACTACATCCCCTCCCTGTCTGTCCTCATGTGTCCAGTCCTCTCACACTCCCATCTCTCCCTCACATGTCAATGTCTTCCCTCTTGGCACCACATTCTCCCCAGACCATTTTCCACCATAAAAAAGGATATTCTATTCTATTCGAACCCGCCTTGGCAGACGAAGCGTATAGATCCCCCGTTTTATGGTGATGTGCATGATTATTACACAACTCAACTGTGCATATTCGAGCGCTCCAACTACTCTTCCAGAGAAAAAGCTCTGTTTATGAGGTACAAGAGACAGCAATGATCATGGAAGAAAACAAGGGGAGAGACAGAGAGAGGCACTGGTCAGACGCTCGAGGGGACAGACGAGCGATGAATCACCAAGGAGGGAACGAGGAGAGGAACGCATGAGGAGATGGAGAAGGGGGAGGAAGAGAAAGTCAGAGAAGTAGAGGGAAAGAGCCATACAGGCAGAAAGACAGATTAGAGACCCACTAGACACAGACTGACAGAAAGTCAGTCAGCCGTAGAGGACACACGCAGCGTAGGGTTTGTGTTGTTGTTGCAGACAGACGGCTATGGGATCCGCTGTGTTTCTGTGTTTACTGAAACTCCCACCGTTCTACGTCCCAAACCACAGCCTACAGGGACAGACACAGCTGCACTGCTGGACCAATGACGCACCATCATTCCTCTTTAATCATCTCCCCCCCTCCCCTCTCCTCATTCCTGAAACAATACTTCTCCCCCTCTGTCTCTTCTAGCCCTCTTACTCCCATTACCCAATCTGCCTCCAAACAACCTCCTTGGAAATCATTTGAGTCTTTTTGTTACGCCATACAGTACTTATGCTTCTCCGTCACGTCATGTCTTGTTTTTCACATTGGCCCACGTGATTTCCTAGTAAGTGGTCTCTGGCAGTGTTACCCTAACACTGGGGCGTGAACCTGCGCTTGGTTCGTGATCCCATTCTTATGGGTTGTGATTAAACATCCTATTTTTCCAAGTTTGTGTTTGACTGAAAAGGTAAGCCATTTTATACGGCATCATGCGGTGTCGCATGGTAATAAAAATAGTAGATTTGCTATTTTAACTAAGTTTGTACAACATGACTCAGTTTTTTTGGCAAAGATATTTGGTGTATAGCACTTGGGGGGGAAAAATACCGTTGAAGCAGTTATAATCTAGGTCCAGGTTTATCAAGTTCTCAGTGAGCCTCACCAGGTTATCCAGCATTCTCATCATGGACTCAAACTCCAGCTCGCCCAGCTTCCACTTGTGCTGGCCGCCCATGTTCACTGCCGCGGCGTTCGCTACGTCAAACACTCTGGACTTGTACTGTTCTCTGTCCAACACGATCAGGTTGTCTACGCTGCCAGCACATGAGATGGCATTCACCTGGAAGGAGAGAGGAAAGACAAATAGAAATGGAGTTATATGCTTTTTGAAGTGCATTGACATAATGTGCTCTAAGATACTTGAACGCCTGACCTGACTTTGACCATGCTGTTGTTTACTGTCACTGTTTGTACACTGGCAGACCTAAATCAAAAGGGTATTCGGTCACACATGCACGCTGGAGGGGGTGGAGGGGGTGTAGCTAATGCTAGTCAATTTCTGTCACCCACATCGACTATACATTATTGTATTTCTGATTGCGGTTCCATTTACAGTACCCATGATGCTGTCTAGTAGTACTAATGCAGTTGCTACTGATTTGTATGTCTGCATATCTGACAACCCTCCCTACACACACACAGGCACGTGCGCACACACACTCATTCTGCACACACACTCTGTCAATAAAGCTCTGTAAATAATAAAAAATAAGATCAATCAAATTGTGGGTTTATCTGCCATACGTGGACGTGGTGGGCTCATTGCAAGAGAAGTACAAGTGCTGGCCAAGTGGGGACAATTACCCTTTATTTGAGGCCCAGTCAAAGTTCACCGGTCAGTGTTGAACGTCATGCTTTAGACGTGCTGAACTTCACGCATCAACGCCATCAACACGGGAAGCTCAACCCCTTTTGCTGCCATAGACCGGAAGTGAATGGGACGCTAACAACTTTGATATGGATGTGTGACCAGTGCCAACACACGCATTAATAATTCCATTAGTCGTGTTGCTGACATTGTGGGAACGGTACAGGAACAATATGAAATGGTCTAGTGTTTCATGCCTAGAGATTAGCTTTAGAGAGAGTAAATACAGAATACAGTGAATATGCCTTAATTTGACAACCGTTGGATATTTGGCATGCAGACTAACGGAGAAGCATTCCTTGGGGCTGCAGAGCAAAAGTTGGTAACCACAACAGTAAAGTCTGGGCACATGCACAGGAACATCCTCTGTGCTAGCGTAACTCAGAGACTGAGGGTCAAACAAAACATCGGACCACCTCAAAGAACCTCAGGGTCCTCTAGTCTCTGTGTTTACTCTGTCTCCTCCATTTACAGAAGATGAAGGGCCCGGGTTCAACAACAAAGAGGTTCCACTGCATTCTTATTGTCTACAATGTGTGTGTGTGTGTGTGTGTGTGTGTGTGTGTGTGTGTGTCCACGCACGTACGTGTGTGTGCGAGCTGACGTACGTGTCGACTTTACTACTGTATACTTGTGAAGGCCAAAGCGAAAAAGACAATTTGACGAGAAAAATGTTCTAGTTCTGACAAGAGAGATGGTTGTTTTATGTAAAAAATAATAATATTATTAATAATAATCATAATAATCATAATAATAAAGTATTAGACTTACATTTAGGAAACAATTTAGATTATGGTTAGGGTTAAACATTTAGGGCTAGGGTTTAGGACTGGAGTTTCAGTATGTGTGCCTTTATACTCAAGGTTTCACCTACAGTATATGGCCTGTCAAGATTATTTTACGCTTAGTTTCTAACCTGTACAAACTGCAAAATTCGGAGACGGGTTTCATGTCCCTTTAAATTAGATTAGCATTAGAGAGAGTAAATATAATTGGATGACAGGCCTTGGATATTTGAGAAACACAGAGAAGCATTCCCTTTTTTTTTTACATTAAAATGGGCAATTTATTCTTCATTTAGAGCAAGAGTACGCCATCCAAGTGCACTTGTGGCTCCCAAGCCTTAACCACTATACTATGTCTGCGCACATGCACAGTAAAATCCTCAGTGTCAATGTAACTGAGTTGAGTTTAAGAATGGGATAAAAACACCCCCAGAGTGATGCTTTCCTTCACCAAGACCACAGACCGGGGCATTTAATAACTAACCACTCTGCCAACACGGATGGTACGTAGATGATTAACAACACAGACAAAACGTCAAACTAAATATCTGGGACTAGAAGATGTCTGGGAAACACTTCAGAACTGTGGTTTTTCAAGCCTTTAGTATTCATATCAGGCCTCAATATTTATCCTGCATTTGTGCCACAGACCACCATTTAATGAGATTTTGCCTCTCAGAACCGATACTATGATATTATGATATTTTGCTATCATTGGATCGATTAGATCAATAATGTGGTAGTACCATTAGGAGAGATAACAACCACACAATGATAAAAAAAACAATCCTTCCACATTCTAATAATACATACTGAATACATAAGGCATCCATTTGGTTACCATCTCTGCATCATTTGACTCGGGACAATATGGACCCCACTCAAGGACCTCTGGTGGTCCCTGAACCACTGGTTGAAAACCACCGTTGTGTGGTGTATCTGCCCCCGGGAAAAAGGGATGTCCCTTTGGTCTAGTGGTTAAGATGTTTGACTTTCACATGGGGGACCCAAGTTCGAATCCTGGGCACTACATGAAGACTGTATTAAGAAATATATGAACTGTGTCATACAATCTAAGGACACATTTAGGTGGCGTTGGTAAGGAAATGCAATCACATTGTTGCCATACTTGAACAGAGGAAGGTTGTACTAACAGAGTTATTGTGCACTAATGTCACAGCTTCAAATACACCGGCATACCCAGTTGTAAAACCGACGTGTTTACAAAAATTGCATACATAATTCCTGTGCCTATAAATCACGTCAATCATAGCCGGAGGGTTTATTTTTAGAAGCTAAGCCGGGCTTTGCAGCGTGGATTAAGCCTTTGTTTCCGATTCAAACAGGGGATTTGGTGTGCCTATTACAGCAGGAGCAACAACCACCGCTCTAATATCTACCATATTTACAACGGTGTACAAGTAAATCCACACAAGAATGTGCAGTGCATGCTCACATGTGCACACATAGACACGCATGTCGCACAGGCATGCATTGCACACACACCACCTCCTTGTTAAATTCCATATCACCACATTTTATAGGTTAGTTTACCCCTTGTGGTACGAGGTCACAACAACACTTGTGGTGCAACATGTTGTGAGCTTGTAGATCTGCTATTTTCTGCCAGAGATCCAGCCCATCGGTGTCAGACCTCCTGTGTCTCTTCTAACGTGATTCTCTTATCTGTCCTACCACCTCAATTCCAAATATTTACCTTGGAACGTGGGACTTCTGTGCAGTGTGACAATGTGTCACACTGCAGGGAAACGGAATGATCAACAGCCTTGCTTTTCATGTTTTTTGTCCCACCAAAGGGAGCAGAGCTGATGATTTATGTTAAAAACGTAGCTAGTAAATATGAATGTTTAAAAAGCGACGGAGCAGAATGTCTTTCATAATAAACAAAAGACAAGGAGGGTAGTACAGAGGCACAGGCTCATGTGATTGATTGAACCACTCAAGTTGTTTTGAAAATATGACTAAAATGTTAGACTGAAAGTTGTGTGTGTGGGTGTGTGTACTAACCTGGATCTCGCAGGCATATTGGACGTTGTAGATGTAGTGAAAGGCCTCTTCAATGGTCTCCCCGAGAGCTACGACACCATGGTTTCTCAGCACCAGTACCTATGGAACACACGCACGCACGCATACACACACAATTAGCAAAGATGCTACATAAACAGTTGAAAATGATCCCTTCTCTAAAACTGAAACTTGTTTTCCTCAAGTCCTAGAACCACAAAGATGATCCTGGGTCAGTTTGCATGGAAAGTTCACTTTCTGTGTGGGTGACAGGGAGTCATGGAAAGGTTTATGTGGGTGTCATTGAATCATGGAAAGGTTCCGTGAGGGTGTCAGGGAGTCAATAGTCTCGCGCGCCAGATACAGCCACAGAACCGCTGAAAATTATCCGGGGGTAAAGCGGATTACCTGCTTTCATCTGGTAGATCAAATTATTTCAAGGATATACTGTATATACGCCAGACTGGGTGGCTGGCGTAGCCACTGTGCAGAGGGCTGGTAATCTAGCATGACATCATGTTGTGGGTTCGAGTCCCAATCCCAATGACCTTTACTGCATGTTACCCACCAATCTCTCTCTCCATTACATGTCAGCCTACTTTAAACTACCAATACATGCCAAATAAATATACAGCATACCACACAAAGAAGGGAAAAGGTTCATATATGCTGTATATTTTAGACATTTTGACAAATGGGTGACAGCCTCCTAGCTCAGCTTTTGGGAGGTGTCGCCCCAGACTCTATACAGCATTCAGTGACTGTGTATTTGTGTAATAGTAGTCTGGCCATGCAGGACTAGGGTCTCATACAGGGAGTGTGTAATAGTAATATATCCATACAGGACTAGAGTCTCATACAGGGAGTGTGTAATAGTAAATATATCTATGCAGGACTAGGGTCTCATACAGGGAGGGAGTGTGTAATAGTAATATATCCATGCAGGACTAGAGTCTCATACAGGGAGGGAGTGTGTAATAGTAATATATCCATGCAGGACTAGGGTCTCATACAGGGAGGGAGTGTGTAATAGTAATATATCCATGCAGGACTAGAGTCTCATACAGGGAGGGAGTGTGTAATAGTAATATATCCATGCAGGACTAGGGTCTCATACAGGGAGTGTGTAATAGTAATATATCCATGCAGGACTAGGGTCTCATACAGGGAGTTGTAATAGTAGTCTTAAAGGTCTCATACCTTGGCTGAAGGTCCGAGGGCCTTCTGGAGCTCCAGGCGTTCCTCCTGCTCATCTAAGCTGCCCTGGTAGTTGTAGTAGGCGATGTCTCCCAGGATCAATGCCTCCTGAGAAATGGGCAAGAGGCCACACTTCATAGACGACACCTGGGGAAAGGGATAATAGAAATTGTTTGTTTTTCGATAACAAAATCCAAATCCTTATTCGGTTCTATTCAAAACACACTTTACTACTTCTACTGTATAATAAACGCAGAATAATTCTAGGGGCACAGGAATATATTAAATGAACCAGTGCTGATGGTAGCATTTAATGTGATTCAGACGATGGCGAAGTAAGTAGGGCACTACACAAAGATGGGTCGAAGGGGTTTAAGCTACTCTATTGCTTCAGAAGCACTAAATATCTGAAAACATACAAGCTATTTCAATATGCTGGTCAGTGCTCATTGATTCATCAGATAATACATGCATACCCTGTGCTTCAGGACATGCTTGTTTACACTGCAATAAAGTTAATTAAAGCTGCAAGCAGCGATTAACGGGCCCTCGATCGTGCAAGTTTCGGGCAAATATCGGCCAATCAGAAAAGAGGATGCGGCTAAGTCACAAGGACCCAAAATATAGTCCAATGATACCACCCATATGTCTCTATGACATAGCATTGAGGAGTTATGGCAGGAAATAGTATCGACCAATCAGAAGAGGGGGCGGGGCTAAGTTACACCAATCAACGTCAGGGACGCGTCAAGGACTCCTTACCGAGTTCATTGCTATCACCCATATGTCTCTATGACATAGCATTGTGGAGTTATGGCAGGAAATAGTATCGACCAATCAGAGGAGGGGGCGGGGCTAAGTTACACCAATCAACCTCAGGGACGCGTCAAGGACTCCTTACCGAGTTCATTGCTATCACCCATATGTCTCTATGACATAGCATTGAGGAGTTATGCATAAAATAGTATCGACCAATCAGGTGCAAGTACCATTTCCTGTTTTGCGGCGAAGTTTGGCGCTCCGCCACGGTGGCGCCGTTTCACGAAAACTCACGATTTGCACAACTTTTCATCGTCAACGTCTTTTCTGCTTGCCGAGCGATTTTTTTTCCGAACGGACCCCCCTGCTCCGACGAGTTCGCCAAAATGCGACATGTGGAAATGGCCTAAATTGCACCAAAACGCAGCCTTTATTTTGAAATAACCGACTTCCTGTTCGGTTTCGGACGCGGCACCAAGAGACTTTTTTTTAAGTTGCGGCATGATACAGGTGCGTGCCGATTTTCGTGGATGTACGTCAAACCGTATGGTGGGGCTTGAGGCACGAAGTTTTCTAGGGGGCGCTGTTGCACAATTAGGCCACGCCCACTTTTAACAATTTTACTATACGTAAATTTACGCCACTAGGAACGTGCGTGCCAACTTTCGCAACTTTTCGTATACGTTATGCGGCCGAAAAACGCGATTTACTTCGGTTAAGAAACAAAGAAGAAACAATAATAAACATTGCGGAATCAATAGGGCTTCGCACTTGCTTTACACTGCAATAAAGTTAATTACATCATTGCACTGTAGGTTCATTCATCCTGTGTTTTAATCCAAAACATTTATTGTGTCAGTGTCTATTTAAAGATAATCATGCTGTTGTTCTGCTCGTCTAAATAGCCCTGAAAACCAAACACGAATTTGAAAAACTGAAAAGAAGAATCCTCAGCCGCACTCATCATTGACTGTCTAAAAAACAGGCTTCATTTAATTTATGTAATCACAGGCCTGCAATGTTATACCATTAATATAAATACGGCTGCAACTGCAAAGATTAATAGTGGTTACATTTATCAAGCATTGATTTGAAAAGAGCATTATATATTTATTTATTTTGAGCAGAATTAATCCCGCTATGACACATCCATGAGCTGCACAATAACTGCTGTCCTGTCTGATTGTGAGCAATTGTGAGCTTCTTCTTTGCATCTAAACCAATTATTTGGATGATTATCAATATTTGAATTCCATAATTTTCACACAATCGCTCTTTTCTTGCCTGCATAGAAGGCAAACAACAATAAACAGATGAATTTCTGAGCTTGTCACAAACAGGATCCAGCCACTCCATCAGACTTACGGCGGCCGTGGCAGGAGTGTGCACATGAATGACACAGCGGACGTCGGGGCGCATGGAGTAGATGGCAGCGTGGGGGCTGAATCCTGTGCGGTCGATCCTCAGGTTGGTGGATCCCTGGTCGATCACATCCCCGATTATGTTCACCTTCACCTGGAGAATGCCAACAAGTAGACACACGGTGAGCATGAGGACAACAGGTTGCATGCACAGAAAAACACATGAATGCTGCATTGGTGCAATTATTGTACATAGTGCCTTTACACAAGGCGCTTCACATAATGTGTTACATTCACCATTCACTGATAAATTCATGCACAGATTGCGGTAGAAACCATGCATGGCATATCCAGCAATTTTGGGTTCACTGTCTTGCCCAAGGACGCTTCGACAGAACTTATATTTGGCAAGTAAGCATCAATAATAACAGGCATGCAGCATGCGTAAAGCTAAAGGTCTGACTCAGAGAGTTTTCTGTTTTGAATTATGAAATGCTGTTGGTTAAGTGGTGCCACAATTGTAGTTAGTTAGTAGCAGTAGTAGTGTTTAACGTCATTTTAAATATAAGCACTTTAATTTGAAATATCTTTGCGTGTTGTGTGCATGTCATCATGTGTGGTGGGGCGGTCAGGGCATTTAGAAGGGGCATTGTTCCCCCATGCCGAGGCCTAGACCCATCCCTGACTACCTCAAAAGGTTGACATGAATGGCAAAAGAAACCCTATTAGAATGATTCCTCCTCCCAGTCTACTCCCAGTCCCCAGTGCCAGCACAGGGAAGTGATTTGGAACACTGGCAGGGATCCTGGCCGGGGGAAAGTGGACATGATGTTCCTACTATGACAGTTCAATTACCACCCAATTAGCAGTTAATACAGTTTACAGATTACTGTGTGGGAAGTGAGCCACAGAGAGAGAGACAGATGAGTAGAGATAAACAGGAGAGATGGTGAGGGAGATTATGTTAGGAGCTGTAATGGAGGACAAGAGAAAACACAAACAAAATAAAGTATTTTCTGCTCCATCAGTGAGAGACTTTCAATGCTTCACCCATCAGATGGCTGCTTAGATGGCTCAAAAAAGGAGAGGATCTGTCAAGGTGCTAACCAGTGTCTTGATCTTTGATACGGCGACTGGGACAGCCAAACACGGCCTCTCGTCTCGACCCCACCCGGCTATGGGCGCCCTAGAGGAGATCTCTCTCTCATCATAACATCTAGGATGAGGATGAATGTCAGCAGAAAGTACATGTGACATGACGATGTGGTCTGGTTAGTCAGCCTTGTCAGCAGCAGAGAGCACAGTCACTACTCACAGGGTAATTACTGGAGCGGACGGCGGCGTATTGCCGTGGTGATACACTCCAGGACCTACCAGGCTGACACACTTTGGAACAATGTGAGGAGCATCTGCTTGTCCTGTCCGGACTCCACTCCACCAAACAACAAATAGATTGATGGAGTCTCTCTCTGCCTAATGACCTTATGATCAGCACCGTGGGGAGATGTTTTCTGGCAGCCACATTGGATGAGTGATGATGGATGGATGCCTATCGATCGTTTACACCCCCCAGGGGGAAATGGATGCCAGTGGAGGAGGGTAAATAACCCCCCCCCCCCCCCCCCTGTTTGTCTGGCAGGAGTTGTACAGACATGTATGTGTTTGCATTGCAACAAACACATACACATACAGCTGTCAGATTGTTGAATATTACCTTGGTTGCATTAAATTGCTTACTGTACTATGCCGGTATATACAGTAGAGTACACTATGCCAAAAATATAAAAAAAAATATATAGGCTACAAGTGTTGCGATGCGACACAACTTTGAACTTTGTAGATTGGCTATTCTCGGTGGGAGACAACACATCACCTTACAATGTGTTAAAAAACAGTTTTACGTCCTTTGACTTGCAGGCCTGCACTGGCTAACCGAATGATTGTTCCAAACAATAGATCCGTCCGTCTTACCTAGTTCCTACTGCACACAGAAACACTAAATATAAAAGAATCCGTGAGAAGTGTTGTAAAGGACAGTTGGACATGTGATGCGAGAGGACGCTTAAGCTTGCGATAACAGGGGGCGCAGCTGATATCGGAGTGCAGCGACGAGGCCCTAAGATAGACTGAGGAGGACTCGTTTGGCAGTTGGATACGGAACACGATATCCCGGAATTCCTCTGTGAGCAGCACCGTCCTAGTCGAACAAATACGACAGCTTGGCTTTGACTCTGTGTGTGTGTGTGTGTGTGGGGGGGGGGATGCAAAGTTGATCATTGTCGTGACAAGCTGGCAGAAGGTGCCCTTAGGCTTTGATCTAGGATCAGCCAAATGCACTCACATTTCACCATCTGAGACAAGGGCAAGTGCCTTATATCTCTGCCCTCTCATTTCAATGAAAATTGCTCGCCCATGCTCCAAACAGAATATATTCCTCTCCCCTCGTGGTAAAAATATCTCTCTTTCCGAGGTTTGGCGACCTTTATGAGCCTATAAACATTTATGTGTCAAACTACTTGCATACACAAGCCTGTACTGTATGCACAAATTCAGCTCATGGGTTCGGTTGGAGTCTACAGTAAGCAGAATGCAGTTCTGCCTAAAACCAATTACATTCACTTAAGACTGCTGGGTCTAATTTCATCCAGGGCACAGGGTGAATGTATACAGTGTCCTTGACATCTAATTCAATGGCTTCAAATTGTACCAGGACATACAAAGATAGTTTTAGACACCATAAACCATGCCAACGTCCCTATTTTTGGTGAATGCAGTTATAAGCAAACTTATAACTTTATAATTTATAAAATTATAAAATGTGATTACATTGAATTAACTAGGGCTCAAGTCGTTCAGTGGCTTAACTGGTTAACTGTCCACAATATTTGGAAGGGAAACATTCATCACTTCAACGTCTAGGCCATAGAGCAGGCAGTGTTCTACTTCAGGCAAAACATGTCGCTCCAGTCTGTGGCTGTGGACTGTGTGTGTGTGTGTGTGTGTGTGTGTGTGTGTGTGTGTGTGTGTGTGTGTGTGTGTGTGTGTGTGTGTGTGTGTGTGTGTGTGTGTGTGTGTGTGTGTGTGTGTGAGAAACCATCCAGTTCTCTTGGAGGGATACTAGATGACAATGACAATGAAACTGTTCATTGCCAATTTGTTTACAGTATATACTGTAACTAGGTATATCGTATATGACAATGTGCTAATGTCAGTAATATTACTTCTTAACTTCTTTGCGTCTTTAGACTATATTAAAACACATTTTTGTTAAAATGGCCAGTCTACAAGCTCAGTATGTCAATAGATTGGCACATTGAACTACTCCAAAAAGCTTTCCAAAATAGTAAAAAAAAAAAGGCAAAGAAGTAGGGATAAGGGGTTTAGCACATTACGAAAATGGAGCCCTACTGAACAGAGAGAGAGAGAAAGAAAGATACGGGTCTATGGGGTAATTTTGAATGCAGCCATTTTCCTCTGAAACGCTCAACAACGTTAACCCTAGAATCCCCGTTCTGGCGGTACTTGTGGTGAGAACAGACAGATCTACAAGCTTGTGGATCAGCCATTTTCCTGCAAAGATATTTAGTGCAATCCATGGGAATACTGGTAACTTTGTATATGGCTCCTGGGAAGTACAATCATCATCAAGTATAGGGTTAAGACACACAGGCCTTCCTCGGTTACCATAGTCTCCACGACCCCGAAACAACCTCTCACACACTCAACTACAAGGCCAGACCATTTCCTAATTCCTTCTCTCTTTGGAGCTTAAATGAACTGTGCACCTCCCTCAATGCTCCCTCTGTGAGTTCAGACTCATAATCATGATAAATGGTGATCAAGAGCAGACAATTGAAAAAAAGAACAGCGGAGAGACATGAGATTAAGCTGGAGAGAAAAACAGAGAACAGATAACAGAGTCATGAAAAACAAGAGAGCAATATGGAGATTGATACGGACAGAGAGAGAAACAGATGTGCAGACACATGCCAGACCACAGTGGGCACAGTCATAAGACTAGTAGTTTACTGAAGCATCGCTCTCCACCAGGCGGCATGAAGGGTGTTATTTCCAAATAAGAAGTGCAGCGACTTTATAAAGTTCGTTCTAAAGTTGCTAATGTCACTTCTTGGCATAATTGCACTCCATTCTTTCATTTGATCGAACTTGATTGCGTTCACACACACACACACACACACACACACACACACACACACACACACACACACACACACACACACACACACACACACACACACACACACACACACACACACACACACACACACACACACACACACACACACACACACACACACACACACACACACACACACACACACAGGTTCTTACAAGGTTCATGGATCTTAACCCATTTACACCTCAAAATTGTTCAAAAAATGTCTTCTAAAATGTATTCTACAATGTTTCTATGTCTGTGGTGCTAAACTTTTTTCATGTCAAGGACTCCCAGAATTATCTGTATTTGTATTTGACTGCCGACCCCCATCGGAACACTGTCACACACAAACAGACAGTTTTGGCAGTGTGACCGCCGCTGACGCTGCTGGCTCAACGGTAGCACAACAGCAGGCCAGTTCCTTTGTACAGACCAGTGGGGCATATTAGCGGTGCAAATTTCCTACATGGAACAAACAGGCTGTGTAATCAGGTGGCTGAAGAGTAAAGACAGAACTGGCATGGCAGGCAAAAGTCATGGCAGCGCAATAACACTTTTCGCTCTAGCTGTCCTTTAACAGCTGCGATATTGTGGTCTTATAACCTTACCACAGACAAAACTTTCCCTGCTCACCACAACCAGCCACAGTAAAGACCCTGCTTGGATGTATCCCAGACATACAAACTAAAAATATTCTGCTTGGATCACGTGAGCTTATATTTCCCTGGGCCAGCCTACGGTACGGTATGTTATACAAATAGCTTACAAGACAATTAAATAATAACGAAGAAATTCGGGAATCAGTTAACTTTTTCGTGATTAGAAGCATTCATGTGCCAATGCAAGGCACCATAGTGTGAGAGTCTTGCTCAAGGTCACAATCTCAGGGGGAGCCTGGTTTCGAACTGTGAACCTTGGTTTACCTTTGGGCATTCTACCACTGAGTCACTGCCGCCCCAAGATATTCCGTGTACACTGATAAGAGGATGGTGTAATGCTATATTAATGTAAAATACAGTATATATTATAGAGCTCTACCTGACTTCAGTCAACTAGGGCCTGGATAAAACAGCTTTGAGAATACAAACATTGATAGTGAACTTCCTTCGAGGTTCATTTCCCTTTTATGTTGTTCAGTCATAACTAAAGACACAAGAACAAGAATGTCAGCTGTGTGTGAACTTCAGCCTAGTTCATTCCTGCTGACAGGCCTAACAGGTCAAACAGTCAAGGTAGGAAGTATGCCAGTCAGTGTTGGAACTCATAGATCCAGGTGTCACTAACTCATCATGTATGACACCTGTACACAGCCTGAGATTACGTCCAACAGGTGTGTGTGTGTGTGTTGGGGGGCAAGTACGTTGTATAATGTATTTATCTATATGTTGCTTAGGGGCCTGGGATCCTTTTAAAGATTGGCTGGTGGTTGCCCCGGTGCGCCCCAGGCAACTGCCTAGTCTGCTTCATGGCAAAAACGCCCCTCGATAGACACAGAGAGAGATAGAGAGACAGAGGGAGAGAGAGAGATTGAGAGACCGACAGACAAGAGTGTGTGTGTTTCCACAGGTGTTTCAGATAAGAGCAGCAGAAAACTACCACAAAGCAGACGAGGGACAGGCTGATAAAGACAGACAGATGATGGGACCAACGCCAATGTCCACCCCATGGCCTGACCGCTGAACCGTCACACACTTTAATTAATATCACCTGTGCGTGCAGGGGAGATGTGTGCCTGCAAGAGAGCTCCAAATGTGATAAATATGAGCAACAGGGCACATTCCCAAGACAACTCACTCACTGTAATTACATGGTAAAATGTGCCAGGTCCTTCCATGTTTTTTTAGTACTAGGAGAGAATTACCTGGACACTCTCCACTCCAACATCTGCTGTTTGATATTGTTCATGGTATCCAGAGTTTGGACTAGTGAACCACTTGTGCGGCAGATAGTGAAAATACCAAATAGTTAATTTGTTTCAACCAATTTCATGAATATTTGGGTGGATCTAAAGGTCCATCAAAAATGTTCTGTGTTCATTTAATTAGGGTTATGGTTTTAACAAATAACAACCAGGAGTGTCATGGCACAGGGATTGCAATAACTTTTCACATACTTCACACAGAGTAAAGATAAAACACAAAGAAGAAGCAGAGGATGAAAGCTGCCAACATGGTGAGAACAAAACTCTGAAGTCACTTTTCTTCACACAACTACCGTCTTGGCATGCTCCACACCTCCTGCCAGCCTAGAATATACAGTAAGAGCATCCCTGTGCTCTGAAACTACTAGCCGAGCCAAACAGGCTGAAATAAAATATGAGTATTTGCTGGCATGCAAAGAGGAGACAAAGAGGCAGAGACAATTCACGGTGTAGCAAGCTGGCTCTGTCAATAGTACGGGAGATAATAACATGCTAGGCAAGCCTTTGATAAACAAGGACCATGGCCACAGAGACACACATGCATGCATGTGTGCTAGATAATGGGAAGGTGCATCCCAACTCACAACAACCTCAGGCACTGGAATTCCAACTCATGCATGCAACGCTCATTATGTGCTCAGTTTCAACGTTAGTGGTTACTTCATGTGTTTTGACACGTTCTTTTGATAAAGTTTTCCTCGCAAAACACACATCGAATGCCAGCTGATCTGGCCTTGAAGATAGACTGGCAAACAGTATAACCTTATATCATTTACAATCATCTTGGTTTGGAGTCCATGGAGGACAATCTCACTTTAGCCACATGTTCTCAAGCTTAAGCACGCACACAGACGGAATTAATTTGTAGA
This sequence comes from Benthosema pterotum, assembly GCA_039105355.1. Taxonomy (NCBI): domain Eukaryota; kingdom Metazoa; phylum Chordata; class Actinopteri; order Myctophiformes; family Myctophidae; genus Benthosema; species Benthosema pterotum. The sequence continues at coordinate 26,570,811 of CM076973.1, read as the reverse complement.
CAAACTTATGTCATGAACGCACAAGAACAAAAATATGTACATGCATGCACTCACACACCCATGCAGATATGTGCCAAACCACTGAAATGTGGTTATACAAATATATTACTAATATTACTAGAGAAAAGCAAATATCTGATTGAGCAGAGAGGAACAGTTCTGCTCAGTTTTCTCATCTGTCTCGTCAGCTACAGCCACAATGGTTAATCACAACTTAATACTGTGTTGAAATGTTGGCAAACAAACACACGCCCTGGGCATGCTTTGTCTGATATTAAGCAAGGAGGAATTACACAAGACAACAGCACTCTTTGAAAGGAAATTGCATAATATTTCTCATTGTTGTAATAGAGTAAAAGAAACTGGCGTTATTACAAATATAAGTTGCCTGTGAGTTTCTGTTATTTGACTACATAGATATAACAATTGTCAACATTAGTAGATATTTTTTTAAATAAGCTGCTAATGGAGTACATTTAAATAAAGTCACATTGAATAATACTCCTTTTCCATAGTAGTCCTGCCTGTTTGTTTGTTTGATTGAAAATTTGACAAAGTTGAAAATGTTCATGCAGAAAGCATGTGATGAAGACTTTTGAAACATGGATTGTGAACACAGCGGCCCGTGTCCAACCAAGTATTAATTTGGAAAGAATTAAGAGACTGTTCCAGCCTGCTCACTCCAGTCGGTTCTTACCAGATTTGCTGCAGATGCTTCGGCGAATGACAGTCCTCTAGGGAGGATGAGAATGTGGTCTTGCTCTTTACTGACACGACCCTGGAAGAAAGCTAAAATTAGCTAAAATAATCCTCACAGATTCTAAACAGATGCTTTAACTTGGAAAATAAGACCCTGTCAGAATATTACCAATGAATCTGGAACCAACGTTAGGAAAGAATAGAGAAAGGATGACCAACTCTCATTACATTGTGGCCAGTTCTGTCACATAACGTCAGATAACAGATGCATCAGTAGAATCGGGATATTCTGGACCAATACTGCCTTTCACCTTACTTCTTAATGAGCACAAATTCAATAAGTTAGAATATGAACAGATATATTTCAACGGAGTACATTTCTCCCAATGGAGTGGTAGTGGGGGCCTTACTGTGATGTAGGAATTGGCAAAATGGGCCCAGCTGAACAAGTCCACCAGTCTGTAGAGGCTAGCCAGTTTACAGCGGGTCTGCTTCTCCCCCTTCACCATAGTGGTAGATTCCACTCCATACATGTCATTGATGGGTGTGACCATTCCAAGACCTGAAATGGGAGGAGGAAGAGAGAGAATGAAACTTGGATTAACACAAACAAATGCATTTAGTAAAAAATGTTGTTGTACAGTTCTAGGTGGAGTTTTGTCTGTTTGAATGAAAATTTCAAGCAAGAGGTCGCTTGACATCAGTTCAGGCTGCTGTGCATACTGTATATGCCTGGCCATAATGGACATATCGATCGGATTGACCTTCTGGTCAATATCATATCAGAACAACCAGAAGCAAAGGGATGTACGAGGCATATAGGATACCTTGTTGCACTTGTGTCAGTTGTATCATACATATCAAACATTCATGTTGCAGATTACATCTTTTTTTAATCCTACAAAATTTGTAAACCCCTTTTCCACAAGGTGCTAATCCTATTTTGGGCGCTACTCTGCCTCTGCCTGGGATCTTCCAGCTGTGAGGTGACAACATTGAAGATGTGCTACTGAGGCCCTCGGGATTGGAAATACCGGTATAATAAATTGCTGATGTTTTTAAGGAAGGAAGTGTTTCCTGCTTACTTTTCTCAAACTTCACATGCTTTCACATTAATATGGTGTTGCACAGCCCAAAATAGTACACCTACATGATGCTCATGATTTGTCACATCCATGATGCTTCGTGAGCTTTAAAGGTCTGCTGTTTAAACCATGCAACAGTCATGTAACAGAGTATGAAAACTCTTCATGAGCCCACATTTTTGCCTTTACTGTTACGCCCCAAAATACTACAGAATAATATTTGTTTTGTTTTTATCATTATGGTAGTTTATAAACCACTCTGGTGGACAGTGATGTACAGTATGTATGGCTGTTCGTGAAGCGTTTTCGTCCCAAAGCTATACCTGCAAGAATGAGTTATTATTCATCATAAACAACTGCAGTAAATCAGTAGGCAGCTGAGCTAATAGCATCCTAATTACATTTTGCCCTTTCATCCAGTCTCACACGGCACTAGCCAGTGCCTTTGAATGTCAAAATGGCATTAGATTCTATCCTATGCTACCTAATGTGATTTAGAAAATTAGATGACTCTCATGCTACTCAATATTTGTGGCTCAGATATCATCAGGCCCTCTTTACACATCACAATAAACGTCCCTACATTCAATAATGAAATGAACATCTCGTACTGTAAATACATTACTCAAACAAATGCTGTCCTCCTGACATCATGATACCAATGATACTGGCTCTTCATTGAACATATTGCAGAGAATCTAAATGAAACGGTCATACAGGTCTCAATATACATAGGTCTCTGGTAATTCAATATTCGCGCTGCATTGCGAGGCCCAGATTGGAAGCAGACTTCACATGTGGAAACCTGGACTGGACCCCAGGATCAAAAACCTGGGAAATATGCATGACTCTTCCGGAGTCTGGGTGCCGGGACATCTGTGTGGGTGTGTATGTGTCTGTGTGTATGCACACACACGTGTATGTGTGCATTGTGTAAGGAGCCTAATTGTATATTCATGTGCACATAGCTCACATGAACTTTTGGGGTTTAGCCCCAGCTAAACGTGTTAGTATAACGACACAATAGTTATTACCGTATTGTCTCAAATATACAGTAAGACGATCCTGGTTTTAAGATGACTCCCATTTTCAATACTAAAAGAACAGTGTCAAATAATACAGTCCCCAAATTATAAGACGACTCAATTTTTTAGGACATTTGTATTGAAAAAAAAAACACTGTCTTATATTCAGGCCAATATAGTACTTAATACTTATTACAATACAGCACAATATTGTTAAACACATATCAGAAGAAACATCTCTACTGTAGCTGTACAGCTGTACTGTAGGACTACTCACTGAGGGGGGAGGTGTTGAAGCCTTGGGTGTACAGTAGGACTACTCACTGAGGGGGAGGTGTACAGTAGGACTACTCACTGAGGGGGAGGTGTACAGTACTTGGGTGTACAGTAGGACTACTCACTGAGGGGAGAGGTGTACAGTAGGACTACTCACTGAGGGGGGAGGTGTACAGTAGGACTACTCACTGAGGGGAGAGGTGTACAGTACTTGGGTGCATAGTAGGACTACTCACTGAGGGGAGGTGTACAGTAGGACTACTCACTGAGGGGGGAGGTGTACAGTAGTTGGGTGTATAGTAGGACTACTCACTGAGGGGGGAGGTGTACAGTACTTGGGTGTACAGTAGGACTACTCACTGAGGGGGGAGGTGTACGGTAGAACTACTCACTGAGGGGGGAGGTGTACAGTAGTACTACTCACTGAGGAGGGGAGGTGTACAGTACTTGGGTGTATAGTAGGACTACTCACTGAGGGGAGGTGTACAGTACTTGGGTGTACAGTAGGACTACTCACTGAGGGGGGAGGTGTTGAAGCCAGCCACTGAACTGGCCATGAAGAAGTCTGCGATCTGTCTGAGTGCCAGGAGGCCGGTGGGGTTATTCCCCTTATTCATCTGCTCCTGGATCAGCCCCTCCAGCTCATCTTTAAAGGCCTGCGAGGAAGATGAGAGAGACAGAGGGAGAGATTGATTTATTGATAGAAATGCAAACCCCCGACTTGTTCCTTTTTACTGCTAGGAAATGTACCTGAAGACTTACTAACAATTGACAAATATATAATCAAGATCCTTTTAGCAACAAGTAAAAAATTACAATTACAAGATGTTGGTACCAACAGGATCCACCCACCAAAGACAATTGGATGGCCATTACTGAGGAAATTTACAACATGGAAAAAAGAAGAAAAAAATCTATGAAAGATGGGAGAAATGGCCGTTTTCCCCTTCAGCTTATAGTTGATAATATGAAATATTATTTTTTTCTCTTTTTTCCTTGACTTCCATTTTTTTCCTTAATTCCCTTTTCTCAATAAAAATGTAAGTGATAAAAGAAGAAATCAAATGCATATACATGAACATACATGAGCTTGTGCCAAAATAATAAAACAAAAAAAATGCCCTGTGTTGTGGGGCCGTCGGGGCAGCGACATACAGAAAAGTAAATTAAATAATATGTACATTCATACACTTTCCACAAAGAACGTGGTAAAGAACTACTATACTGTACTATATTTATTGTAAGGAATATGCTATAACTAATAATAACTGCACAACTGCTTTTTTAATATTAATTAGGTCCATCATTCGTTTCTTTGGAGAGGGAGAGAGAGAGACGGACAGACAAAGAGACAGACAGACAGTGAGATGTTAATCAGGGATTAGTGTGTTGCCAGTGCTCTTGGCTTCTATTAGTGTCTCTGATAGAAGCCTGACAGGCTGACTCAGGATTGGCTGGGTGTCTAAAAGGTTGGCTCAGGATTGGCTGGGTGTCTAACAGGTTGGCTCAGGATTGGCTGGGTGTCTAACAGGTTGGCTCAGGATTGGCTGGGCTGGAAGTCAGGAGTGGCCAAGTGACAAACTGGCTGAGACAGACGAGGAAGAGTTCTCGGCTTAATCCTGAAGTCCCCTCACTAACGACAGTGGTCGCCACAACAACTGAGCACATGCAGACATAATATGTCTGCCTCTCACGGAAGACAGTAACCAGTTACCAAGGGAAGCACACATAGTAGTGTCCTTCACAATGTTCACATAGCATGCACCTTGGGATTTTTACAGGAAGGAACATGGCACTCACTTTATATCTAATAGGATTTTTGTTTATTTAGGTTTCCTAGAGCAGCAAACAGACTTTCGTCAACGTGATTTACGTTGAGGAAGTCAGGAACCGACCGTCTCTATCTGAACCCTGCACCGATACATTATTACATTCTACTACTCAACTGAGTGCTTGCTTCCTTTCTGTGTGCACACTCACGCACACACACACGCACACGCACACACACACACACTGTTTATTATTAAGCCACAGGGCTCACAATGTGATGTGTGAGTATCTAACAGAAGCATTAATGTCACATGACTTATGGGGAAACACATGATACCATGAAACAAATTGGTATTCGAGAGAAATGAACTGTAATCACACACCATCGGATCGTATACCATACCATGGGTAATTTCACAAATTAACTGCAGAGATTTATCGCACCAGTACACTTGGGGAAGAGCCAACAGATTCAGAAGTAGACTTTAGCAGAAGAGCCTGCGTGGATGGAGGGAGAACTGTGTGCGGTTCAGAATGAAACTAAAGCCCTTCGGCTACTTTTGCTTCCCAGATGAAAAGAAAGAAAGGAAAGAAAAGAATAATGGATAGCAGTTCTGAGTCAGGAATGAAGCAAGCCAGGTTAATTCATAAGGGCGAGAACCCTGTGTGAACCGTCTGGGTTCTGTGTTATTCCCAACTGTCACTGATTAGACGGAAATTATTGTAACGGATTTGTCAAATTGGTCAAACTCAATGGGTTCGTTAGAAATTACTTTCCTGCATCGACTCGGTCAGCAGATGGCTGCTCAGATGGCTGAGAGGAGTGTAGAGCTGTTTAGGCTTTAAGTGTCTTGGTAAGGCTGTGGTTGTCCACTGTGTGTAGCAGTGACAACTTGACAATTGGCCAAATATTTGAAAATAAAAACATCTGAACTCAAATCATTGTCATGAGAACCACTGTCCTAGACCTAAGGCACAATTTAAACACATTTACAAATGGTGACACCGAGGTTTGAACCGGCAACCTTCTCCTTTCTCAGGTGGAATCTGTAACCACTCAGCTCCAGCCGCCACCAACATCAGTTTGCAAGTGATTTGGGGTCCATAAAATAACACAACGATAAGAGACTGAGACGGAAACTTCAGTGGCGAATGCCTGGAGTGAAAATAGGGCTTGGCGGCATTTTCTCGAATATCACTTTCCAAAGCAGCACATTCAATATTCCTCCGTTTGATTCATCGGTGGGACGGTCGTAAACATTATTTATTCTTCCTGAAACGCAATACATTGCGTGACAAAAGTGAAATGCTTCACTTTGGGTTTTCCAGTTGGCACTTTCTAAATCTCTGATGATTTACCAATAATAGCAATTAAGAGCATAGCGGGTTCGACTATGTTTAAAAGCACCGGGGGGAGCCGTCAGGGGTCAAGGAAGGGGTCTTGTTCGAGGACCTGGTGAGCCAAAGGTCGAAATGTTGACCTTCTCAATCCCAGTTGGCCCGTCTCGCCACTCAGCCATGGCCGCTAAATTAGCCATTACCCCGACTCCTCTTCCATTGCTGATGGAGCGGTCTCACTAATACATCCCTGACCCCCCCCCCCAACAAGAGCACGCATACACATGCATGCACACACACTCTCTGGTACCATCAATTAATGTGGTTCTGCGGAGAGGAGCCTAGAACACTGATTGTGTGTCGGCACAGGGATGTTTTGTTAAAAAATGGGGAGACCCCCCCCCCCCCTCCCTCTTCCTCCTGTCAGAACACATACAGTCCCAGAGCGCTGCGGGTTCTGAACCCGAGCCAAACATTCCTCTGTCGCTAGCGGAGAGGTTGCCGTAGCGACCAGCCTCGTCCCCGGACCCTGGGCTCTGCAGCGGTGCGGATGTGTGACAGGTTTTTGGCTTTTTCAATTTACTTGTTTTGTTTTGCTTTTTGTTTTTCATTCCGGTCATTTCTGCAGGGGAGAGCGTTGTCTGTTGTTACATTGGCTGCAGTGCTGATTGGAGCAGCGCTCACACAGCGTAAACTGTAGTACAGTCATTCACCAGCACTATGCCCAGATCCTATGTATCTGACTTTCTGACTAGAAATGTCTTTGTATTCTGTGTTCTTTTTGAGGACACTCTCCAAATAATAACCAATCAGTGGTTTTCAACCTTTTTGATCTCAGGACCCACTATTTATTCAGAGATTGAGCCACGGACCACCATGACATTTTCATCCCACAGACCCCAAAACTAAAGATTTATTTTGGTTTTGTCCACAATTCCTGGCTGGATTTTCGCAAACAAAACGGGCAAACATATAGTAAACCAAAATCTACAGTTTCTAATTGTGTACACTTCTTTGTTAAGTTAAGTATTCTAACTTTTGAGAGCGAAAATATGAAACTTGCTTGAAAACCACTGCTCTGAATGGTGAATATGCTGGGGAAAAAAACAGGTACAGGTTGTACGCTTAACCATGCACATGCACACACAATTGCAGCAGGCGTGTGATGCGTGTGTGCGCGCAATTTTGTTTTCATGTGCTTCCAAGCAGATTATGCATCCACAGATTTGAATCACCATCTAAAAAGGTTAATCCTAGCTCATTAACTGAATCTGATAATATCCCAGTGAAACATTTACAACATCACACCTCAAATTCATACTTTAGCTATGGATGGTGTACCCGTTTGCCCACGCCGAACCTCACAACCTCAAAACGCCATTCAAATCACATTCCCCTCTCCTAGTACTAAATCTGACACTAATAGCTGTCTAGCAAATTGCCCTACCAGATAATTCCCACTTCCAAAGATTAAACAGATCTTAGTATCCTGTGGCGGGAAACCGCGATCCATTTAGACAAGGAGATAAGGAAGCTGGTGTCACGACTTCTTTGAAATAACACACAATGTTACATCAGAAGTCACGGCGTTAAATTTTATGGGGAAACCCAGCCAGAGCCACTCTCATAAAACGACTGTAGCTCTGTGATTGGCTTAGAAGGGAACGGGCGATATCAGTTTTTAACCCGGTGTGCTTTCAGTAAAGAAGGCCAGGTCACTGACACAGAACAAAAGACATGAACTATAGGGAATTGTGATGGAGGAGCAACACCCACTATAATTAGGGTGTCTATTACATCTTCCGATAGTGTCTCTCAGCATGGACACAGCAGTGAGGTTAAAAACTGTATGCTGTAATCATTCCTTTGAGGATACGTATTACGTTCTCTGATTATTGAGTCCTGATGCCGACATCACCTGCATGTCATCGCAAGACTAGTCCGAGTCATCCTTGAGCATAACAAGCATAAGCTTGTTATCCCAATATACTGTATAGATTAACATCTCAATACAACTAGCAGCATTTTTTCCTGTTTGCTGTTTTCTATTGTTGGAGACAGATGACACCACTGTGGTGCACAGGGAAGCGTGGGAACGGGAAAGCTGGCTTCGATATGACTTCACTGGAACTCGAGGTCGAGCTGACAAGTCACCACTTGTATGCACGAGTCAAACGGGTTGCCCACTCCAACTGTGACATCCTCATAACGGGCATAAACCCTGCCAATTTCCTTTAATCCTGCTCAGTGCTCACATTCACCTCAAAGGAAAAGCACTGTCTTGCATTTACATTAATCATTCATCATGCTTTTAAATATGGCACCTGCAGGGGGTATCTAGGAGGTGGGAATAAAAGCAAAAAAGGCAGAGACAACCCAGACAAGTGTGGCCCCCACAGGCCAGGACACCAGCCTATAGCTCCTTTTTGCATATAGTGTGATGCAGCTTGAAAAATTACACATCCATGGACATGGCTTGTATAGGGACACAGTTTTACATTTTTTTTGTTCCAGATCTGACCATGATACCACAATTTCTCTGTTGATGTTATTGTTATTGTTTGATACCAATACTGAATACTGATATCAGTGTTTTGATGCTGTTTATTTCTATCTAGCTATACAGTATGTCTCCTGTTGTGTTTATATCAGACTCCACACTCAAATGTGCACCCGAAAGGGCAGATGCTGATACTTTTCGATATCGATACGGTATTTGCAGATACCGATATGACAAATAGGCATAGACATCCCTGCTTGTATGTCAGACAACCAACCTGCAGACAGCCTGACTACAAGTCATCTTAGCTGGCAAGGCAGAGGTAGGCCTGTCATAATATTTCCATGATAATGTCCAAGCAGTTGCCCACGCTTCTATCCAACTTTCATCCTGGCAACTCTATTTTGGGCATTTGTCAAAAAACGTTGAAAGATATTTGTAACATTCATAAAACTGCCCATTTTCAACATACTGCATTATTTATTTAGATTATTAGTACCAGTCATTGTCAGTAATGTCTTGATATATCTGCCCTGTGCACTTTTTGTTCCTAAGCTCAATGCCAAAAGCGATTAAACCATCCATCAATTTTACAGACGTTAATTTTTTATTTATGTTCTGATGTTAAAATGCCAAAAACTAAAATTAAATAATTAATCACGATTTTCTGTGACCAATTAATCCTCCACAGAAATGCCACGGTGACAGCCACAGGAGACACAAATCTTCATATGAGGTGTATTCCTCTGGGTTTGGGCTACAGGCCACTAACTAATTCAATACATCATTTCACTGGTTCAGGCAGGAACCTCTTATCTCCACATCCTAACTTTGTGTTTTATTTCATAAAATGAACGTCCCTATTGCTCATACAACTGTGTCATATGAACGTATCAGTAAAGTAACAGATCCAGAAGCCTGTCGATCAGCTACTTTTGAATTTGAATTCCTGCAAAGTAAGAGTTTAACTCATGGACCGCTAGGTGTATATCATTAAAGGTAAATGGGAAACTTTAGTGTGTACAAACAACACTGTGTTTGTAAACAGATTTATTTAAAAAAATAATCGAACTCCACTCTATTGGCTCATTATGAAACTGCTGGAGACTGCTGTGCTGTGATTGGCTAAAACAATCCTCCCCCTACACACACACACATATTAGCACCGCCTGTCCTCAGTGTCTTCCGATAGTGACAACAAATGTTTTGTTTTCATGATTTGTTGACAACAACGAAGTTGTTGGACAATCTGCAGGACGAAGCAAGTGTTTCTCTGCAGGGAAACAGGTGAGGCATCAAAGTAGAAGCAACGTAGAGGGGGAAAAAAGGCTAAAAAGTTGCCTATATTACCTCTAAAGGCAGTCATAAAACATGTTGAAAACTTATTTTGGACGTATTATTTGGACGTTTCTGGATGCACTTGGTGAATAATACGTCAAATTAGTATTCGTCCAAATTTAATATGGACATACAAGGTTTCGATCCGACAGAGACAGTATCCTAGTAATCCTCATAGTGCTGCAGCTCCAGGGCTGGAGGCTCTCCGCTGTGCTCACTCAGTGCCCAGGAGGAGACGTAGTAAAAAATGCCAAACCAAAACATAGAAGAGAGACCGCCAAGTCACGGCGCTGACATGAAAGATGAGTGTTTTAAAGAGCGGTCCCTGGAGGATGCGCAGCCGCTAATGTTCTACAGAATGAGACCTTCCGGACCTGAGAGAGTGGGGGAAGAAAAAGGTGGAAGAAACTAAGCATAACAGCGCAAGACGTGACATTTGACTCACGCGAGGGGGTTCACAGCAACACCCACCGTGTTGGTCATAAATCACCCGTTCTGTGCTCTCGGGGTATAACTATACTTGAGAAAAATACCAAAAGAAAACAATAAAACATAAATCACCTTCATGGAATCCAAAGGTGAGACGTGAGTGAGTCAACTTACCATTTGGTATTACTAAAAATGAATCACTCCAACCCTATATCATGTACTTAATCGACCAGGGGGATATTCTGGGTCCACTCACTCCACTCCAAAATCCCTGTACAACAGTGGTTTTCAAGCTTTTTGATACCAGGGCCCACTATTTATTCAGCATTTGAGCCACGGACCACCATTTGAGGACATTTTATCCCCCAGACCCCAAAACTAGAGATTTCTTTTGCTTTTATCCACAACTCCAGGCTAGATTTTGGAGAAAGCAAAACAGTCAAACATACAGATCAAAATGACCATTAATCTTCTACATTTTCTAGTTATGTAGACTTGGGCTAATTCAGATGATGAATATTTTAACAGTGTAAGCAAGAAACCAAATGGTTTCAGTGTTTACGCTCTCAAAGAGTTGCATCTGGTTAACCAACCTTCCATCATTGAGCCTGGGGACCACCTGGAATCCTCTCAGGGACCACTGGTGGCCCCCGGAGCACCTGTTGAAAACCCCTGCTGTACACAAAATATCTTCATCAGAAATTACTGATAGTTTCCATGTTGTGCCAAAAAGCGGTTAAAAAAGGGAAGATTTGGCATGGGAGGAGGAGTGGTCCAGACATACAGTGTGGTAATCCAGCCTCACAGCATGTCGCAGGTTCAAATCCCGATCACAAATCCCTGGTAATGTATCAATAAAGGCAAAAAACCCCAAAGATATCTTAAAAAAAATATGAATGTATGAAAAAAGTATGAAAGTATGAGAAAGATGAGCAGAGGATCAGAATAGAATGGACATGTGGACCACAAGTCAAATCCCATCTGAGTTAAATCTCATGTTTCTAAATGCAATAACGTGAATGATTGAGACGGAGAGGTTACGAATAGTCCCAGGGTATAATGTTCTAGAGAGGTTTGAATTTGTAGTGAGTAACTCTTCTTAAAGCAAAAGACAATCAACATTGAAATGCGATGAACAGGCACTACAAATCTCCAATTCTCCACTCAGTTATAACTAACTGTGTCGTGACTAGTGAGCACACTTGGAGACAAAACAAAAGCAAATCACACACACGCATTTTCATTTTCAAATTGGCGTGTGTAGGATTTGAAAATGAAAAGGCAGCGTGATTTGCTTTTGCTTCGAATCCAAGTGTGCTCATTCTTCTATGACTGAATGAAAAAGCAAATCACATAGCATTTTCATTTTCAATTCGTACACATGGCATTGTGCAAAGAGTTAAGAAGGTGGTGAACTTTAAAGAGAATCCAAGGCAACGCCTTGGTGGGTGAGTGCCTATGTTTTCATTTTCACTAACAACAATGTACACACATTCTGGATGCCAGATTCAGATTTTGTTCAACAGATTAGCCATCAACTATTTCATAAGAGCAGGTTATTGCTCAACGGTGGATTTCCCCTCTTGCACTGAAGCCTGTCACCTTTCCAAAGGAAAGCACAAGTTCAAAAACTGCTTCTGACGGACCCAGGGCCACCACAACACACGAATCACGTGTGTTGTTGGTCCAGTCTTGCCCTGTCTACAGTATATTCTATTCTAGTCTTTTAAATATAGGCTTAGAAACCTGTAATCTGGGACTGCTGCTGCCTGCTAGCCCCAGATCACTGGATACAAAACAAACCAAAGACAGGAGGGGAGAGAGACAGAGAGACCCTTTGTAGTCTAGTCTCATCATACAAAAGCGTTATGAGGAAAATAGCCAATTTTCAAGCTTACAGCGCATCGTCTCCGCAACGACTTGTGACCTTGTATATCGGCTATGTCCGATGTGTGACGAAGCATACACAGGCTAAAGAGGAGGGTCTGGAAGACGAGCGCACACATGTGCACATCCCAGTGATGACACATTGTTTGTTTTATTGTTGTTGTTGTGGTTCCATATGAGAGGCCACAGGCCTGTCCCCATGGGAGGGTCTGGAGGCATGGTGGGGGCACCTGTTACTGCTTTGGTTCAGGACATCTGAGCGAGGGCTGGCTGCCTGGCTCACACTCAAAACCACATCAACCAAGGAAGAGATTATGTTGCACAAATTAACCACATGTACTCTCAACGCGCGCACACACACACATGCACACGCCCCCCCCCATCCAATATTAACCCAAGTAATTGTCAACATTTATCAAAACAATCAATACGATACAAATAAGATGCACATATTGAGTTGTATGGACGAACCAACGCACGCGCGCACGCATGCACGCACACACACGCGCACACACACACACACACACACACACACACACACACACACACACACACACACACACACACACACACACACACACACACACACACACACACACACACACACACACACACACACACACACACACACACACACACACACACACACACGTGCCCTGCCCAGCCTCTTGCCTCTCCAGACAGCTGGCAGAGAAAGAAAAGCCCGTCGAGGCAAACCACAGCGGGCAATGTGCAGAATGTGGATCGTATTTAGGGCTTTAAAAAGAACAAGCCAAACCACCAGGGCCATGCCATATCAATCATGTACACATGCATCCTGTATTACTGTACTTTGTGAGGATAGTCTCTCAACTACGTTCATTCTCTAAAAGCCTCCTCCTCAATAACACAACACAGGCCTATAACCTTCACCCTGTGCCCAAATTATGATGCTGAAACTGAACCTCCAATGTTACAATAACACCCCTTTCAATTTGAGCTCTGCCCGCCCCGTCCACAGATGCAAGCTCGGGAAAATCTTCAAAACGTACAAATACAAAGGAGCAAAGCGACTGCAGGCTTTCAAACTTGAGGTCCTGTCGTAAATTCTGTTAATGTGCACTTCAGGTACAGACCCAACCTTGAGTCAATATAGGGCTGAGCAAATACTGCTGATAGCATAAAGGAGTTGGTACGCATAAAAAACAGAGACAAAAAGCTGATGTAACACAACAGTCCAAAGGGCAGTGAGTTGTTGGATGGGAAAATGGGGAGAGATGGGAATGCCACGGATGTAGCAAAGGCTGTCAGGACTTGAGCCTGCTGTCAGGCTACACTGTAGTCGCTACGCCAGCGCACTGGGCTATCACTCGACATCTCTGTACAGCTGGATTGATGAAACATGGTGCAACATAGCCAGGAGAGCAGAGGAAAACATCACATTTATTTTTATTTAGTTTCAGCAGTAATGCACAGTCCACTGCAAGAATCCCATGCTTGTTTTCTTTTTTATGGAAATGAGAAGATGTCGTCTTCCTCCTTCTGCCTAGAGGCCCAAGAATAATACGTCATCCCTGGACCGTCTCTATAGAGCATGGATTTAATACTGCCAGGGTGAAGAGTTAAGTCCCATCAGAGCCATGCATGCTATAACTTAGCATTCATTCTTATAACTGTATACTGACACTAGACAAAGACGCTAATATGGGACAGACTTACTGTAAAACTGTGCAGGTTTAGAATTACATTTCAAAGACATAGCACCACTACATTAAACACAGCAGGGTCTCATGTTAACCCTGCAGTTATTAGTAAAATAGCCTTCATACAATCGGTTGCCTTTGATCAATATCTCTGTGATGTGGAAACCTCATATGTCACAAACGGCTACTTTTCCGGATTCATAATTCTAATGTACAGAAAATATCAGATCTACAAGCTCGATATGGAGTTGGCGTTTCTGTCAAACAGCAACAATATAAGAAACACAATCTGGGCTCAATGCAAGGAACTTATTTCTAGTACCAAGAAAATATCTGGTGTTAGCCCATTGAGCTATTTGCTCCAGCAGAGCAGAGGACACTCAATCTGACCCAGGGTGTGGTCCTCTGGCTGCGGTTATATTAGGGTTCTACAGACCGCTGACAGCCAGACATGCCCCTCAGACATTCTCACATGCAAGCAAAATGTCTTGTTAAGAGCAATATCTATTTTACAGTTGTATATGTTAGATCCCCTAAACGTGTTGTTGCAAAGAGTTTAGCTATATTTTTGCTTGCAATATACAGTATATAAGCCTATATCTCAGGGTGTCCAAACCCTTGTTTTTCAAAGGGGAGACTCAATATAGCCAACACTATTAAAACACCCAAGGACCAACTGCATCTCCTGACATAACTTCAAACTATAACAAATAACAGGTGAGGTGTGTGCTGTAAACAAAAAGTGTAACTCAGCTTTTTTCAAGTTATCAAATGTAACCAGAGGAGTATGGTAAAAAAAAAAAATACAAGAAAGACTGACAAAATATACCTGGGAAATTCCCAGGTTAAAAAACATGTCCCATACTGCTGGGTGGGCCGTTCATAATACAATTCAGGTATGAAGCTACCTGCCGGTATAAGATCCATCCCAGGGCCGCAATGGCCCACCGGCTGCACTTATGGACATCGCTGTATATACATGCTAATGTCATAGCATCACCTTCAGTATTATTAACTTACGGGGCTCTGTAGGATCTGTGTGACGCGTTTCTTCTGCTCCAGGACGTTGAAGTCCTGCCGGAGGTCGGGGGACATGTTCCGGGTCCTGATGTACTCGGGGTCGCTGACGTCCACACGGTCAAAGTAACGCTCCTTGGTGCCTCCTCCTCCTCCGCCGGGCGGGGGAGGGGTGGTCACCACCTCCTGATGGCCGTCCACGCTCATGCTGGGTCTACCGCACTGTGCTGCGTCGCTGGGGCTCCTCTTCTCACCTGCACAGGAGGAGAGGGGTTAGGACGGGTTATATCAGTTTCAGTTGAAGACGGAGGGAAAACAGTGTTCCTTTTATATCAGTGGTTTTCAACCTTTTTGAAACCAGGGCCCATTATTTATTCAGAATTTGAGGTACGGACCACCGTTTGAGGATATTTTAGCCCCACAGACCCCAAAACTAGAGATTTCTTTTGCTTTTGTCCACAATTCCAGGCTGGTTTGGCAAACGAAAGAGTCACACATACAGATCAAAATGACCATTAATCTCCTACATTTTCTAGTTGTGTAGACTTGGGCTAATTCAGGTGCAATCATGTGCAAACCAAATGGACCCTTGAGGGTCCATTTGGTTTCATGTTTACAGTTAGCTAACCAACTGTCCAACATTTAGTCTGGGGACGACCTGGAACTCTCTTAAGGACCACTGGTGGTCCCGGACCACTGGTTGAAAACCACTGTTTTATATTGATTACCCCTGAGCACTTCTTTCAATAACTTTCTGACAACCTATAGCTTTTTTCTTTTGACGCATGGCCGTTCATAAGCCTCCAATACACTTCCCCACCCTACACATCATCATTAAAACAGCAACACGGTGTAACATCATTCTACAAGCCACAGTTTTCCACTTTACATCTACATCTACTGTAAGAGCCAGAGCTTCTAGTGCGGGGTTTATTGAGAAGCGCTCATCCGATTGACATTGACTGAATGAATGCTTCTTGAGATATTCAACAGACAGTGAGAGAGACAGACAGGCATAGATGATGACATAACAGTGTAGAAAAGTCCCAACTATTCATGCAAAAATAATGCAATTTGTTTATCTCTTCGTAGTTGTTTGCAGATGGCAGCTGGGCAGCCATCAATCACAACAGTCACCCAATTCAAATGAGTGCTGAGAGGGGAGGGGGGAGGGGGTGACAGACAGACAGACAGACAGACAGACACACACCATTGTGTGTGTGCGTGTGTGTGTGTGCCTGAATGTTTGTCTGCCCTACAGGAACAGTGCAAATAATGTCCAAACTGTATAGCACCTGCGAATGCTCACGTACACTCCAGAGGAGCCAAGTTCAGACAAAATCTACTAGAGTAAGATTGAGTTTATTTGACTGCCAGCACCCGGCCAGGGTCATGGCCGGGTGCTGGTTTGTTTATGTTGAATTACTGTATCTCGCTTGACAAAAACGATTCCACAGGATACTGAAAGATACAAACCTGCACAGTTGTAACACACACACGTCTGTCACACCCGCAGGTTCAAGATCTCCTGATAAAGCATTCAGTTCTGCATACAAATCACCAGAGAGCTTGTCTGTCAGCCGCAGAAAACCGTTTTGTTGTTAGGCCAAGGGTAGACACCAATAACATTATGAATTATGAAGGAAAAAACCTGCAGTGCTGCACTTCCCAGCGTTCTTTGCAAGTAGTAGAGGATAAACTATTGGGAAGTCAAGGGGATAATGTTATAGACTGGACTAACAGATGGTGGACAAGGGAGAGAAATAAAAAGAGAAAGACAGGGAAAGAAGACAAGAGAGGATGATAAAGTTCTGTTTGGGCTTTTCAGCAGTGACTGCTTTCATAACCCCCGCTGGCCGTGTGACAACAGGCCTACTGACGGTTAAGGTTACTGTGGCAGGAGGAACCCTATCTGGTTTCTTTCTTTCATTCTGTTCCTTCCTTACTATTTCTCCCATCCACTTCTGTTGTTGATTCTGGGAAAGGAGGGGGGATGAGGGGTCGGGCTTTGCCGTTGCGATATGCTAAGCTGCTCATTCAGGTCAAATGCCACTTAAAAAGATGGTTCGGATTAGGGGAATGAAACACACAACTTGACTGGATTGGGGAGCCTAGACATAGATACTGTATATTATGCATGAGCCATTGGGTCCCTTGCTAGGCTGCAGCCGCTGCCAGGCTATACCGTCAGCAGCCTCATTGACTCACAAACTGCTTGTAAAACAGGAACTTCTGGAATGATTCACTGATTAACAAAGCAAAGTTTGGTTGGAAATTAAAAGGTGGTTATCAGAGAGAAGTGTTTGGTACAGCTTACCCCCCATGTATGCCTCTGTAAAGACCCATACAGAGTGGCACTGGCAACTGCATCTCAACAGTGCAGTAGCTACAAAGTGCAGTGACTGCAGGATAAGAACATTTACATGAAAGACTTCCTTGCTTCCGTGATTCACTAGAGGAGTGTATCAACCCAATCTGTGCAAACTATATACAAATTAAGCTTGCGTGGACTATTGCCCTTGAAAAGTGAAAGCTCCCGGAAGCCACATCTACTTGACTACCACATTTCTCATGTTTTCTACAATCTGTAGGTAACATTATAAAATATCCTTCTGTAGGATTTTTAGTCTTTCTTGCCACCCTTATGTGTTAAACCATTTTCAGCGTTGACATGCCCAGCTACTCTTGAGCAAGGCACTTACTGTAACAGCCACCTGATTTAAAAACACGGTTTCATAAATAGTGGGTTGGGACCCATGTTGTTGCAGAATCTCAAAAGCAGTGGATAAGTAAGTATGTTTTTAAAAATAATATTAAGGAGTTATAATTTAAATCAACCAATCAATTAACCACTATTTTATACTTCATCACACGTAGGTGTTATACAAAAATAGTGTACAATATAAATATATAATAATATAATAATATATATAATTAGATAAGCAGGAACTGACAATGTGACAAAATAAGAACTGGTTAATATAACTTAAAACTTAAAAGACGCCAATGCTAAAATCTATATATGTTCTCCATCTTATATCACTACATCCATATGGGAATACCCTACTTACTATAATTTGGGTGGGTGTGTCTCTGCTATAGCTGAGATTTATATGGAAAGGCAATAAGCCCAGAGACTGTGTGTAAACTGCAGACAGCTGGGTGCTGGTGCTGTTTGTTACATAAGCTGATATTGAATTCATCTCCCTGCCAGCTCTGCTCTGCTCACTGAGTGGCCCTGCATAGTGCAGCCAAATGAACACTGACATAGATATAGATATGACATTCGCGTTAATGGGGCAGCCCATGCCAAATTTGATCACTATTTGCAGCCGCTCATTTTAGGCATGTATTACGCAAGTCCTCCAAAGCCTATACTCAGCTCTGTGAGGTAATATAATGCACGAAAGCCTATCCTTTAGCAGCTGGTCTGTTTTTGGGCTGGGTGCCCTCTACTCCACTGCACCAAGCATAATGCACATGACTTTTATGGAGTGGCCGTGGGCCAAGCCATCCTCAAAAGTGGGAGTCCGGAGACCGCCAGAGGTCTATGAGATGGTTCCAGGGGGTCCCCATGCAGCATGAGGGTTTGTTTGATCATGTCATTCAACTATTAGGTTTCACCAGCAAAAAGTTAGCCAAATGTAAGAATGCATTCTTCAGAACATCGTCATAGCTCTCACTCCATATCCACCGTTAACTAGAGTGACATAAATGTTACTTATGTTGGTCCCTGGCACAAGACATTTTCAAATGAGGATCAACGGCCTAATACATTATCAACATGTCTTGCACTGACCATATGTGTAGTACTGTCTGTATCTGCCTAACAGTAGAATCACAACTCGCACCGCTATATGCAGAACAGATCTCTGGCCAAGAAAGCCTTAAACCTGGTAAAGTGAAAATGAACACAAGCTATCAATCACACACCTTTTGCTATGGGGAGAAAACTAGCTTTGTAATCACAATGGCATGTATAAAGATAATCAGGTGGGAATGTGGTGGACAGAGTGTGCTTAACCACATGTTCACGTTTCGGGTGAGAACATTTGGCTGAAACACGTGATTTATGTCTAGGTTCACCGAAGATATTTAGTGTGGAGCGAAAGGAACAGATATACCATATTGTATAGACCTGCTGGCGACTGTGGTCAAAAAAAGAAAGGAGAAAAGGTCAAAAATGAAACACCACTATGCTATCCTTGATTAGTGTGGCTGCCATTATACCATTATCAACCAAACTCTATGCATATACATGATGAGAACAAGAGGCTGTGTCAAAATGTTCTGGAGTAGCAGAACAGACGCCTCGGGGGTCGGGCGCAACAACAACAGCTGCAGCATCTCCAAAATAAAAAGTTAAGCGCACTTCAGCATACACACTGCCCACACATTTAGAAAACAACACGCGTGGCGCGCACACACACAACGCTCCCCCAGTGTTTACACCACAAGCCAGGCCTGCATTACGTACAGCTCCGTCTCATGTCTCTGCCAAATGCGGGGGGACAAGATGACCCGACCACAGACAGACACACTGCTGCACGCCCCAAAACCAAACCAAACCGCCGCTCCATCCCCATCCCTGTTCACTCACATCAGCAAGCACATCCTTGGCACATGCCATCGTATCTCTACACTGGGGGTGCCAACAGTTAATAGAGAAATTGTGATAATCTCTGATCTACAAACCCACTATTTTCAATATCTTTGTGCAACAGTATTAAAGGGGCTTAATTAAGAGCTTAATACCACAAGTTTAAACGATTGCTATTAGTGTTGCTACAATGTCTGAGGAACAATAATCAACACATCTTTATGTACACAAGATGTAACAATAAAGGAATCTTGGCTTTTATACTTCCAGGCAGATGTTTTACACAGCTGTGTTTCCTCTCACAGCCATAGAGCCACATGAATCTATTAGGGGCCAAAAGTCACAGTTCAAACCTAGGGCTGTAGAATTAATCTAAATAGTTAATAAAATTAAAAAACAAAACAACACCACAATTTAATTGTGAAACTATTTTGAAGATCTTTATTTGGCCAGTTGTTCCACTTGGCCTGGTCTTCTTCTCATCATAACACAAAAAGGTGGGGTTAAACATTTCACTTTCAACCTTTCTGGTCCTATTTTGGACATGTGATTATAGGCAAGCTTGTAAATATCTTTCAAAAATAGCAGATCTGCAAGCAGACAAAAAAGCATTACGAAAGGAGCAGTTTTCAATCTACCGGTATCTTCGTTAAATTGGTCTTCACTAATAATCATGTGTCAGAAACCTTTCCACCAGTGACATCTTCGATGGGCAATCCAAGCAAATAAAAACTGCAGCTTATTTATAAAGAAAATCTGTGGCATTTTATCATAAACTTTACGGAGGATATGTAGATAGGCTGCAAAGTGGTGAAGTCGTCCTAGTGATTAATAATCTGGTCAGTAGACAACCCATCTGTCATCAGCAGATACTCCAAGGAGCAGAGCAGTTCTCAAGTACTTGGCAAACTGCTTCTCCAGAGCAGGGGATGCCCAATGTACTCCACCACAGGGAGTTCCTCTGACCTTGTCCCTCCCCCCAAGTTCAAGTCACTTAAGGTTAAGAATGCATTCTACTACTAGTACAGTCACTCACAACACAGTGGAATGCTCTACCGACAGCAGACACAGGCTGAGCCTGACCATAAATTGTTCTTATGGAAATTTGTACCCCGGTTTTTAAAATCATCTCTCTCCTTTGGTGAGATTTTTTTCCATGTCTTTGTGATCCTAACGTGCTTCCTACTTTAAATTTTATTTTGTATCGTCTGTTGTACTGTTGTTTTGGTCCAGTTGCTTGAGTGTTGAATGTTTAGTGGAACACAATAGAGACCTGTCTCCTCCATTTGTCATCATTCTAATGCTTACAAGTTGATCAGGACACCCAGGAGCACTACTGGGCCCATTCAGACTACATCAGAGGTGCCCACACTTTTTTGACTTGAGAGCTACTTTCAAAAGATCTACACATTAACAATAAAATCTACACATCAAATTTTTTTATTATTCCTCCTAGAAAGTTTGAGTTTTGAAATAGTGGTGACGGTGTTACTGTTATAGTGTTTAAGAATAATGCATTTATAATGAAAAACAGAGGGGAGAATTGGAAGGTTTTCTTGTATATGCTACTACTGACATTTGAAAACAGTATTTGGGATTTTAGTTGACAGTTTGTGATGTTGAGTTTAGTCTCTTGCACCCAAAACTAAGAACTTTCACGTTTCTCTGGGGAAAGAGAACTGGCAAAACGTTGGTCAAAATAACAATTATTCTCCATCTTCTAATTGTGTGGACTCTTGAAAATTAAATAATTCATATTTACATATAATTTAACTCTTGAGAGTGTAAAATGAAACCAAATGGACCCCTCAGGGGTCCATTTGGTTTCATTTTACACTATCTAATAATTTCAACGCTATCAAGAGATACAGATCTATAAGGGTCCAAGAACCTAAAGTGGCCTATGTCCTAAGGGGACTGTCACGTGATCTACCTGCGCAGCCTGTGTGATCTACTGGTAGATCAGGATCTACCTTTTGGGCACCCCTGGACTACATTATTTAACTAAATGAGAGACGCCAGACACCAGAGGCGTTGTACTGCTGAAATGTGTCAGTAAAGCATTCGATAAATCAATCAATGTCATCAAGATCATGTACAGCAATACCTCCACATTCTCCATTACGTACCATTAGCAGTCGCTAAGAGGCACAGTGAGCCAAAACCTTCATCATTGTGATCAACGATGGTTCATCATTAAACATGATTCATGTATTCGGTAAACTAATCAAGATAACAATCGCCGTAGTTCATTTAATGACATTATTTTCCCCCCACAACACATCAAATCCAAATATGACAAGCACATGATAAATATTCTTCAGGGACATGCACAAGCAATAAACATAGTTTAAGAAGCCCTCCAAAGAAGAATCTAAATGACACAGGACTGGCCATTTCACAGAAGGTTAATTAAGTAAAAGTGGTAAACAGTAAACACAAGCGTAATGGATATAGACTCCAGTGATTTGTGTCGGCTAGACGCCGACGGCTCAGCCTGTGTTTGCTGAAGAGCAGTAGAGAAACTGTGACCGCAGCCTGAGGCAAGGTGACCACAACAACCTCTCACCCTGTGACCTGTAGTGACCCTGGCTGGCTACCACCCCCCCTCCCCTCCCCTCAACACGCGCACGCACACACACACACACCTCATCTGTCTGCTCTGTTCAAACTTCACAGGCCCTCCAGGCAAGAGGTGGCTGTCTCCCTGAATATTCATCACCAAGTGTTTGCAGGCCACTGCTGCTGCTGTGAACCATTCCTCAACACAACAACTCTTTGTTTATGAGGTGTCGCGTCAGACTAGCTTGCTAGTGGTTAACACAATAGCTAAAAATCACATGCAAAGATGTTTCTCTCAAACACTGTGACGTATGCTTTTGTGTCTTCTGGAATCAAATAGCTAAATATGTTGCCATTTGGGGCGGTCACAGCAAGATAGATGTGAGCTCATGGACACCTCAACATAATAGTCGGTGCTGTGAATCTAAATCCGTTTCCCAGGGCTCCTCTCCATTCCAAGGAGAATACTACACTCCATTTGATTCATGAAAAATTTACTCTCTCTTTCTATCTGGCGCTCTCACTCTGTCTCACATCTTTCACACTGCATGACACCTGACACACAAACGCTCACACACACACTCACCCGCCCCACACATCCATTTCCCCTGCCTCGTAGTATCTCTATCATGCCTGGGGGACAGTTCAAAGCCTCGGCCTGTGTCCCTCTGCTCGTTGCCACTTCTAAAAATAGACAGGGCGCCTTTTGGCTCATCTTTCGGACCCAACAGTAACAATACCAGGAAAGATTCTGTACATTGGCTAATTATATCTACACACAGATACATACACACCCACCACACAAGGAGGCGTATTATTGCCCCGTCTAAACAAGCCAGGCAGAGATAGGAGACAGCCAGTGAAACTTACAGTGAAACTAGAGAACGCAGGCTGAAAGTGTAGCTTCAAGATATTACTGTACCACATGGTTTACTGTGACATGTTGTTACACCTTTGCATTTATACGTGTCTGTGTGTAAATAGCTGATGGGTAGACGAGGTCTGCCGTGTCTCTTTTCCCATTTAGATTGTCTGTGTAGGTTGCAGCACTAAAGCTATCATTATGAACGTTCAAAGCGACAAAGCAGTTTACATCTATTCAGCTCAACTGCAGGTTTTGAGTGGGGATAAGAGGCTAACCTCTAATATTTTGTTTTGTTTATTGAACATTTTCAAGGCTGTTTTTAAAATGGTCACCTGCACTTCATAAGCACTGTTGTTGTTGTTGTACCAGGCTAATGACTAAATCCCATGCACCTCCTCTGTGGTGAGCTCTGAGTACACAGAGCCAAGCCTTTTGACTAGTGCTTAACGGTGTGTGTACCAGCACACCGGCAGTGTCTATGTATGAGGAGTCTATACAGGTACATGTGCCCAGGCACATGTACATGTGCCCCATACCAAAATATATTATTGGGATCATATCATATCTCTGTCTCTGATGCAATCAGGTATACAAATAAAGCAGGACAATAGTGATCTCCCATTCAAAAAGAAGTTGGTCTTCGTATGCCATGTGAAAACATGAAAGGGAGGAAAATCCGAGGGAGGAGAAAGGAAAAAAGACCACTTCCTATCCAGCCGCTAAAGCAACCACCCAAATAATCAGATAACCAGCCACAAACAACATAACAAGCATTCCCCTATGCAATCAAATAACTGGAGATCAACCAACCTTGTGTTTCCTCGTCAGTCAGTGTCAGAGCAGGCAGTAGAAGGCAGCAGAGCCAAAACACATGTCTATCTCTCTCTCTCTCTCTCTTTGAGTCCCTCACTCAAATTCCGCCACAGTCATTCACGTCTCCCATACAGAAAGCCGGGAAGCACGAGAGAGAAGGTGGCTGGCAGAAGACTATGAAAGAGCCACACGACACTGAGGAAAACCAGTTGGTTCACTTCTGTTCCTTACGAATATATTTCTGGCGTATATCCTCTTTGGAAAACAAGGCGTTCTTTCTCCCCCGATTCGATAGTGTGTGTGTGCACTGCTTCTTGGCTGCCCCAGCCGATCACCACTGAGAGATATCAACAGCTGTGAGTGTCTGTGTGTGTGTGTGTTCTCAAAAATGTGGGAGTGTATGTGTGTGTGTGACTGTGTGTGTGTTTGTGTGGAAAAGGAGCTAAAGTGACCACGTGACATTGGTTTAATCCCCGTCCCGCCCACTGGAAGCACACACACACACACACACACACACACACACACACACACACACACACACACACACACACACACACACACACACACACACACACACACACACACACACACACACACACACACACACACACACACACAGCTAGACCAATCAGAGCTCAGGATCAGTCACACACACAGAGACTAAACACCCCTCCTCCTCCTCCCTATCCTACTCTCTCACTCTCTCTTTCATGTGCTTCCCTTCCACCTCTCTCCTTTTTCAACTCTCTTCTTTTATCCCGCTCGCTTTCTTTTTGTCTGTCTCCCACATTCCACACCTCGCTGCTCCCCCTCTCTTTCATTACACCCCCCAGCCCCCCCACCCTACCCCCACCCCCAGGCGTCTGACTGTATTAAAGGTCAGGGTTTATGCCGTAGGCGGGGCGATGTGCACTATAGTGTACTCATATGTACACAACAGCAACTCTACCGGCAGCAGTAGCAGCCGTTCCGACTCGATGCCCTGTTTCAAACCCTCCATGGTTCTGTCCACAGTCTGCTATTACAGCTCAGCATCAATTAAAGATTCTGTTTATCTGAGGCACACAAGAGTGCACATTCTCTCGTTGCTGTCATCTCCTCCAGAGTGTAGAAAATAGAGCAGCAAAACAAATCTAACTAAATAAATGCCCCACCATTGTTTGCCCAGGCTTTGACTACAGATCCCATAGGTAGCACCAGGCTACTTCCACCCATGATCCAGGCCATCCCAGGTCGACACTAGAGTATAAGCTTGAATAGGCAGTGTTTGGTGCAAAGACAAAGCACCAACCAAAACCAGAGAAGCAAGAGTCTATTAAAATAAATGTTGTGTCACGTCTCCTCTCATGCCTGGCACAGCTCCAAGCAGCAGGTTCAGACTTCATGCAGTCAGCCAGCGTACTGTCAACAACCACGTCATCATGAAGGATGCTGTTTGTCTTTCATCTTGTGTTGCATCTTGCTATACACATATTTACACATGGATCTCTTTATACAACATATCCGAAAAAAAGTTCTGGCTGTCTAAATGATTACTATCGCTTTATGTGACAGTTTTCCATTATACGACTATTATTCATTCATTATATCGGCTTTGTGTGCAAGCAGACTACATGCATGGCAGGTTTTGATTTTGATTTACCATACAAACATAACAAATACAATGGAAGTACAAGAAAGTCACACACACAACTATGGAAGCCTGCCTCTTGCTGGGCCACGTCTCTCAACGCTCACAGACACTTCAATGACCAATAACTCATAAAACTGACAAACAAAAACTAGGAGGTCTGTCGCCACCAGTCGCTGACAACGTTTGACCAGCGCTGGTGACAATACAATACAGAAGAAAAACAGAAATCAGAAATAAATGCCACATCTGGGCTGCAAATACATGACCAGAGAGAGATGGGATCAGTGGGGGATGCCTGCATGGATGCATCCACCCTTTATAGAGTTTCTGTTGAAAAAAACAATACATGTGGCTTCTTCTGGTCGCATAACAAAGCCTTATACATACATGCATGTGTGTTGCCTTAGGACTAGTGTGTAGGTATAGGTATGTGACACATGCCTTTTAGAGGCACGTAACGCATGTAACACCTTGTTCAAAGGAAATGGACTGTGTGATTGAGACATTGGCACGTCGTTAACACCTCTCAGGCCGAGGTGAGAGACCACAGCAGCCTAAAGGCTAAGGTCAACACAGGGAGGTTCAATGGCACGCCGCAAGGAGCTTCACCTTCAACTTGATTATCACACCCACAAGCTTACACTGGTGTGAAGAAGTGGGTTTCGGTACAACCTCCATTAGAATAGAAAAAGAAACAAAAGAAAAAGTGACAACAATGACCCTCCCCCCTTGCAAAAAGGAGGGAAAGGCACAATATCAGTCTCTTGTGCAAGACTTGTGCAATCTGTGCAATATACAGCAGTGCATTATAATGTAATAGTGTTGTAATAGTAATTACAGTGATTTGGGAGAAATTAAGTAACACGATATGCACATGCTCTGCAGAGGGGGAAGTGCAACAGGCCAAAAACAGCACATGCACCAAGGCCCGCCCTGCTCAATCCTGATTGGATGAAGACATTACCATCCAAGGCCCAGGCTGAAAAAAAAAAAACACTATTTCACTGGGGACAGGGAGGAACTCCTTATATGGTCTGCACACTGTATAGTAGAGAGCATTATCACGAAAAGGGAAAAAATGAATTCAGTTAAATGCTGAATGTATCCAATGCCCAATGTGATCATCCATATAATTGTGGACTTTTTAGGAATGTTATGAGTGATTTACATAGAGGGAAGCATGGTGTGTGTGTGTGTGTGTGTGTGTGTGTGTGTGTGTGTGCGCGCGCGTGCGCGCGCGCGCGCGCAAGTGCATGCGCACATATTCGTGCGTTGCTGATATCGGCGTTACATCATGAGTCAATTTTAAATAATCTAAGTGTAATGCAATAACATGTAAGTAACGTTAAATTTTAATCACACATACACTAATGTGATTCCCATTTACTCAGAGGGAGCATGCCGTGCACATGCACACACACTTGTCTGTGCATGCACATACACAGTTGGTACCTTATAAACTAATGGGACAGGATGGACTAGTGGTCAGGTCAAATAGTCAAATGCATTCATTACACACGTGTGCACGCACACGCACACACACGCCCCTAGCTACATCAAGGAGGCCATGTGTCTGTCTAAATTGCCATCACATGTAAATGTGTATATTATTGCCAGATGTCATGGCTAACCCATCACATGCACTGTACTCTTACGCAACATATATATGTTAAAGATAGTGTGCTCCTCATGGAATGTCTTGTTTTTCACGCCTTCAAAGCCGTATTGCTATTAAAAAATCCACTGTACCACACTAGTTATAATACTTCATGATCGGAACAAATTTCTTGACCTCACACAAGTCACTCGGCAAGCAAACAGTCCCTGAGCTGCCAAAACACTGCTGCATGCCGCTCATTAAAGCCATCTGAGTAGCCATCCTCTGGGTGAAGGTGTGGTTTTCAACCAGTGGTCCGGGGACCACCAGTGGTCCCTGAGAGGGTTCCAGGTGGTCCCCAAGCTAAATGATGGAGAGTTGGTTAAGCAGATGTAACTCTTTGAGAGCGTAAAAATGAAACTGGTTTCATTTTACACTCTCAAGAGTTAAAATATTCACCATGTGAATTATCCCAGGTCTACACAACTAGAGAATGTAGAAGAATAATGGTCATTTTGGTCTGTATTGGTTATCAGTTTTGTTTCACAAATCCAGGGAATTGTGAGACAAAAGGATGGAATTGTGGACAAAAGCAAAAGAAATCTTTAGTTTCAGTTCAATGTGCATTCAGGCTGCAAGGTACAGTGCAGGGGAATCTCTGCATGCATGCATCGTTTCTGTAGCTTTGCAAAACAGTGCTTTTCTCGTTTCTGCAGACAGCACTGGTATCTGCATCTGCAGTGCAGAAAATGTACCCAGTAAGGAGTGGCACGGAGAGGGAGAAAAGGAGGAGGTGGTGGTGGGGATCTCTCCCCACGGTGATTCAGACTGAGAGGACACTATATCACTCAGCACTTTCGCCCCTCTCCATCACAAACCCAAGCTGGCACTGCCAGGCCTGAGTCAGGGGAAAAAATGCACCCAATGCCCCTCAACACAATACCCATTGCTGAAACTGCTGAACAAGCCCCAAATCTACTATAGAATCTGAACGGCAGTGGTGAGTATTTGTGTTTATGATGACTTCTATAAAACAGTACTTACTCTACTAATTCTAATTATAATTGTATACTATCACAACACACAGACATAATAGTGTTGTTATTTCAAGCTGTGTCTATTATCTCATCTCATCACTTGCATACAGTAGGTCTGAATCCGTTTTGAAAGTGATATCTACATTGCAGAACTAAAAAAGATTTAAACACTCAAACCCTATACCTTTACTGAGCACTAAGAGTTGTTTCAAGGCTTTTGCCGGGTTGTCAGGACACGGGTTGTGGTTGAGTGATTTCGGGGGACCCCCTAGCAGCTCCGAGACGAGGGACCGACGACTGACATTGAACCCTCCACGTTCTGTCCGTGGGAGGGATGCGGGTTGGGTACTGGTGGGGTGGCGGGGCCAGAGGTTTTTTCAGTTCCGTCCAGCCTGTAGTCTGTGGGTCAGAGAGACCCGAACCAGAGTCCACCAGGCTCACCATGCTCGCAACATGTAAGGCGAGCTTGTAGAACAGCAGAATGTTTTTCAGAATGTTTGCCCCGTCCTGTGCGGTTCAATCGACATTATCCGTTCTTAAGGTGCACTTTCAAACCCAATTCCTGCTGCAGTGACAGTGGCCCTTATATCATTTCTAAGCAACCGCATCAGGCGTTTCGTGAGCATCTCCTCAAATGATAAATAATCATGCTCTTCTTAAAAACAATAAGTTCTGTGATTGCTCGTCCTCCTCGGTGCCCCTGTGACACAACTCAAGACAGTCTAAAAATACTAAAAAACAGAAACATATGAATGTGTGTTTTGTAATCTGTGGTCGACCAAGCAACTATTTTTCAAGCATGATGATGAGTAATGCCTGTTTTGCACACCAACTAGCAAACCCATCCCTCTGTTTAAAGCAAACCTCTTACTGACCCGTACCATAATACAGTCAGTTACAAAAACAAGAGGCTGGGCTCCCTGCTTCACCATCTAAAACACTCTGGTATCCATTTACTGAAAACCCCTGCTATCAGCGTTCACTCAGCATTTCCCATCAGATGTCAAGCTGTAACAGCAGTGGACGGGAGTATGTCAGCCGATACTAACCGCTCAGGAATGCAAACACTTGACCTCATCAGTGGGACCGCTGTCCCTTAGGCAAGAACAACAAAATGGCCTCCTCGGGTGGTAGAGAGACGTCACGGGGGAATGACAGACGCGGTAATGCCTAAGATAATAAAAAACATTCTGGATTAAATGTTTTTATAAGGCCACGCCTCTGGAATAATATTAAAAAGGTTCCACAAAATTTTGTTTTTGACCTCTCCCACCTCAGAAACGAGATAACGGCTTCAGTCTGAATGGTTTAGGGCCAAAACATATTTTTGATCTTGTGATTCATCATGCACCATCCTGACCTTATTTCTTTATGTCCCCAGAAATAAACAGCTGAACATAGAAAAGCAGTGTTCAGTTATTCCGAAAACAGCAGGTCTGCTGCTCTAAAAGAAAACTTAATGCCCAGGCCGGCGGCGTAGTGGTCCGCGGGCACCGTAGGCTGTGATGCCTGCCTGGCACCGCTCCGTGGGTTTGAATCCCAATCCCGACAACGTTTGCTGCGTGTAGCTGTCCACCCCTTACGCATTTCCTGTCATTCTGCTACCCTATCAATAAAGGTATAACAGTCCCTAAATAAATCTGAAAATAATAATAATAATAATAACAAAACTATTCAGTTTTCTTCTGCTTTTAGATTTAATTCAACTTTTGATTATTGCGTTTCGAATTGTGAATTTAATCACTTTTACATTATCTTATCCCGTTTCATCCTAACTAAGT
Source organism: Benthosema pterotum (assembly GCA_039105355.1). Lineage (NCBI taxonomy): Eukaryota > Metazoa > Chordata > Actinopteri > Myctophiformes > Myctophidae > Benthosema > Benthosema pterotum. The sequence goes on along the minus strand of CM076973.1, from coordinate 26,540,877 downwards.
AAAGGTGTTGAAGTGTCTTTAAACATGCTTTACAAACAAACTTGCCTTTCCTTACAAAATTTGGTCAAGTTTATTTGGGCTGTGGAAGTGCCTTCCAAATAAGTTTAAGGGCCACTTCCAAATAAGCTTAAGGGATATTTGTATATCTTGTGTACAAGTACTTAAGAGTAACATTATTTTCTTCTAGCTCCTCCATTGTCATAGCAATAGAGAATAACATTAAAGGGGAATTCCACTCATTTTGAACCCCCCCCTAAAACGACCCCTGTTGCCATGGTAACCTACCTGGTATGGTTGATTTTGGTTGTATTGACTCCTGGAAGGCAAGCGGCAGCCCCCCCAGACCCTGTTCCTGGGGCTCCATTGATTTCCATTGATTCACTCGTATAGTCCCATTTTGAGCAGTGAAGGAGATAAAATCCAAAGCCAAAAAAAGTTTTTTTTTCCATGGACGGTCTCCAAATGGTCTCCAGCAACCCTCCGATGCAGTGTTAGCCTAGCATTAGCCTCCAGTGTTGTGCTATACATGTAAACTACTAGTGTTGCTAGTTGCTAGTTGCTTGCTGTTTTTTCCACTTTGTCATCCATTCACAGCTGTACTGTGGTCACACTGTCTTTGTTGTCGCTGGAAATGGTCCCATTTCTGAATCCACACAGGACTGAGTTTGTTCTGTTGTCTGTTCTGTTGTCGTGTTGGCTACTACAAAGCCTCTCCAGTGTTGCCAACTTGCCAACCTCCAAAATCCAAAATACACTAGTGGCACTTCCAAAATGCATTAGAATGCGCTAGAGCAGTGGGTTTTCAACCATTTTCATACCAGGGCCCACTATTTATACTACTACTACTACTACTACTACTACTACCACTACTACTACTACTACCAGTACTACTACTACTAGCAGTACTACCACTACTACTACTACTACCACTACTAATACTACTACTACTACTACCACTACTACTACTACTACTACTACTACCACTACTACTACTACTACTACTACTACTACTAACACCACTCCTACTACTACTACTACTACTACTACTACTACTGGCATTACTACTACTACTAGCAGTACGACTACTAGCCCCACTCCAACTACTAATACTACTACTAGCAGTACTACTACTAATAGCAGTACTACACTACTACTACTACTACTACCAGTACAACTACTACTACTACTACTACCACCAGTACAACTACTACTACCACTACTACTACTACTACTACTACTACTACCACTACCACTACTACTACCAGTACAACTACTACTACCACTACTACTACCAGTACAACTACTACTACCACTACTACTACCACTACCACCACTACCACTACTACTACTACTACTACTAATAATAATAATAATAATAATAATACTTCTTCCAGTACTACTACTAAATGCAGTACTACTTGTAATACTAATTGCACTACTACTACTACTACTACTACTACTACTACTACTACTACTACTACTACTACTGCTACTTCTGTTAGTAGTAGGACTGGTGCTAGAAGTAGTACTGGTAGTAGTAGTAGTAGTATTAATAGTTGGAGTGGGGCTAGTAGTCGTACTGCTAGTAGTAGTAGTAATGCCAGTAGTAGTAGTAGTAGTAGTAGGAGTGGTGTTAGTAGTAGTAGTAGTAGTAGTAGTTGTACTGGTAGTAGTAGTGGTAGTAGTAGTAGTAGTAGTAGTGGTAGTAGTGGTAGTAGTAGTAGTAGTGGTAGTAGTGGTAGTGGTAGTAGTAGTAGTATAGTAGTGGTAGTAGTTGTTCTGGTAGTAGTAGTGGTAGTAGTAGTAGTGCTATTAGTATTACAAGTAGTACTGCTATTAGTAGTAGTACTGGAAGTAGTAGTAGTAGTAGTGGTGGTGGTGGTGGTGGTGGTGGTGGTGGTGGTGGTGGTGGTAGTGGTGGTAGTGGTAGTGGTAGTAGTCGTTGTACTGGTAGTAGTAGTAGTAGTAGTACTGGTAGTGGTAGTGGTAGTAGTAGTAGTAGTGCTATTAGTATTACAAGTAGTACTGCTATTAGTAGTAGTACTGGTAGTAGTAGTAGTAGTACTGGTAGTAGTAGTAGTAGTAGTAGTAGTAGTAGTAGTAGTAGTAGTAGTAGTAGTAGTATAAATAGTGGGCCCTGGTATGAAAATGGTTGAAAACCCACTGCTCTAGCGCATTCTAATGCATTTTGGAAGTGCCACTAGTGTATTTTGGATTTTGGAGGTTGGCAAGTTGGCAACACTGGAGAGGCTTTGTAGTAGCCGACACGACAACAGAACAGACAACAGAACAAACTCAGTCCTGTGTGGATTCAGAAATGGGACCATTTCCAGCGACAACAAAGACAGTGTGACCACAGTACAGCTGTGAATGGATGACAAAGTGGAAAAAACAGCAAGCAACTAGCAACTAGCAACACTAGTAGTTTACATGTATAGCACAACACTGGAGGCTAATGCTAGGCTAACACTGCATCGGAGGGTTGCTGGAGACCATTTGGAGACCGTCCATGGAAAAAAAAACTTTTTTTGGCTTTGGATTTTATCTCCTTCACTGCTCAAAATGGGACTATACGAGTGAATCAATGGAAATCAATGGAGCCCCAGGAACAGGGTCTGGGGGGGCTGCCGCTTGCCTTCCAGGAGTCAATACAACCAAAATCAACCATACCAGGTAGGTTACCATGGCAACAGGGGTCGTTTTAGGGGGGGGTTGTAGTATAGGCATTTGCTGGCCTATACTACAGTATGTAACTGTAGTGCAGGCCTGCTTAGAATTCAAAGATTTAGGACACCAAACTTGGCAATATGAGATAGTCCGGTGGTTAGACGGATGATTCCGTAGCAGGAAGCCTGCACCAAATTCAAGTTCAATCCTCCATGAACACAATATTCCACCCACTGAATCCTCCAAATAAAAAATTAACGACAAAAATAGTCTTTAGGATAATGAATCGGGTGAATGATTTTTACAGCCTGGTTTGTGGTCCCTGGGTGTCTGGTCAACAGTCAGTTACCATGACAATGCAATTACATACACAACATTGGCCATGGTAACAAATTGAACCTCCATGGGCCTTGAAGGTTCAAACACAGAGATGAGTGCGCACACATTACGCATGCACGCACATTACGCATGCACGCACACACCTCATTCTGTCACTCCCATGTCTATTTGGTCGTTTTACGATTTCAGGGGTTGAATCATAAGTAGCCATTAATCCATGTTTGAGGGGTAAAGAGGTCTTTAGAGTGGGTCTAATGAATAACGCGCTCAGGTTCACTTCCTACGGGCATCTGAACAAAGCTGTCAATGTTTGAGCAAATGGACTCATTATCTGGAAGAACACACGCACAAGCAGATGCATGCATGCACGCGCACAGACACACACACACACGCGCACACACGCACACACACACACACACACACACCATATCACCCATAAATCTGCACACAAACGTGTGCTATACGTCCACAGACAGACACCCAGTCATTACATGGCGCTCAAGCATGACCAGGGTAGTTTGTCTCTGCCTTGAAGCTCAGGTAGAGACAACAGAGTTCACTGGAGGCTTTGGAGAGCGGGGGGGGGATAAGTTTGTTCAGGAGCCATCATTACTGGTTTACCTTCCTCTGCTCCGAAGGATGAAATGAGCCCTGCGGCAAGTTCAGATGACCAACAACAAAGAGACATTATTGCCCTCAGAAGATACTAGAGTACTACTGTAAATATACTATAATATAGTACTGTAGGTCAAGTTCAATCGTGTTTACACAGCTCTTCTGTACCTAGAAAATGAAACTACGTTTGGATTCGGGAAAATGAAAAAGACTTTATGGCTAGTTAGTTATTATAAAAGACACTAAACCCTGACAACAGTTAAGTTAGCTTTGATTGTCCCAGTTTCCAGTGTTATAGGCCAGTAATCCATTTTTGGATCCTGTACAGTATGTACAGTATATTCAAACATTCAATTTGTTTTCATGCTGATGTATAAATATTTGAAGTTTTTCAGAAAAAAAGGTCAGGCCTAAATGGGTTGAAGATTATTTAGTACATACTGTACATAAATAATAAAGCCATGCAACAATGCAACATTAACCAGGTGCGTTAAAACGCATTTTGCAAGTAAACCATTGAAACAGCGATATGATATGCTGTATATGAGCTTATTTAGAGTTACTTTATGGTGGTGAAAGCAGCGGTGGATACAATGGTGACTGATACAAGCACTGCAATGCATTTGACTAGCAACAGTACCTCCATGATGACCCATTTATGAATAGATCACCTTACTATGTCATGCAAGGAGGAGAGTGTGGTAGGAAATATGAAGAATTTTAAAAACAGCACCTCCAGAATCTGCAGAACTGCAGCTTGATTCAGACGGGGCGAACTCCATTATGTAACTATAACATTTTGGGGTTTATAGCAAAAGCAGGACTACACAGCTGTGAAGGAAGGAAGGATGCAGGACTTCAGTATGTGATTAAGTACTTGAGCCAAACAATATCATCCCTTCTTGCCGACACTTCAGCGACGCAGTGATTATAACTTCATGAACAGACACAACTAGGGATTGTCATAGAAAAACATAAACCCAGTGTGTTTGTTTGTCTGTCAATAGGCCTATTAGAATCATAAAAAACAGTAGCTTTGAGCACCTATTCTCTTAAACATTTCTGAAAGAAAGACAAACAATGAATTATATCGAATCACCTTGCTAAAGAATTCCCCAAGGCTGTTGTGGGAGCTATGGTGTGATCTGTGGCATTATTAAATATCAACGATGCCCCTGATGAAGTCTCAGGGTTCACTTTCTTTTTGTAATAGCTGCTGCTGTACGTTGTTGGCATGGCGCCTCTTTGTGTAACGTTGCCCCGGGGCTGTTCTCAACAAAGAATTATATATGCAGTCTGCACACTGCCAGCGCAGCTCTGATAGCAATCACTGCATTCTGACGATGTAGCACAGGCATATCACATCTCGTCACATGCAGAAAAGCACAGATACACAACTATCTCCTATGCAAGACGCATGCGCACACACACACGCGCACACACACGCGCACGCACACACACACACACACACACACACACACACACCACTGACAACAACATGCCAACACACCTCAGGTCAACACAACAAGTAGGACAAAAGTGAAAAAGAAAACAACACTATCACTAGTTTCCATGGCTATACATTGTCCCCTCAGTCACACAAAGTTATGCTTTTAAAAGCACAACACAAATAGATCTGGAAGGATTGTTCTAGATTAGAATATGTAGGAATGCTGCTGATCTGGGACTCACTCTATTTAAAATGACATGACAAAATGTCAGGAGTTCTGTTCCAGAAAGGGCAGAATGAACTGTCAGGAACGATGCAAGTTGGAAATGCATGCCCCACCCAGTACCCGTTGTCAAGGTACCCAATTGCTGCACCTGTCCGTCTCTCTCCCTTAAATGTGAAATGAACAAGCATGTTAAAATCAAATATACTTTAATATTGCATTATGACATTATGAAACACGGAAAAACACAGTATTTAATTCGGACTTTGTTCAAAATCACCAACCAACCAGTGGTGTTACCCAGCCAGAACACACAGGACCACTAACAACCGTTTCACTAGAGCGTTCACCTTTACAAACTTCAGTGTGGAATGTCAGCAACCGGAACAACCGTGACTTATCAAGATCTTGGCTTATTTACAGTAAATGTCAGGTCTGGCCATCTGCCATCTACTCACTACACACAGCTTCCTGGTTATGTCACCCACATTATAGCTGATTGTAATCACACAGACAGACAAACATTATCTATTGATGTCCTAAAGGCCACCAATCGACAACCAATCCATTGGCCAACTGTACACCCAGGCCTGGCCTATACTGCATGTTGTGTGTCATTGACCCTAGAACACTAAACATGGGTGAATTTTACCCAGACAATTGTATTTTTTGAAATTTTCATAATGTTGCTGATGCCTGAGGTGGCTGGGTCTTTCAGTAGCTTCATGATGCTAAGTGACACCATAGAATGTGCGTTTGTTTCCCTGCAGGAAGGTTTCGGTTAAATTTCCCCTGTGTTTAGTGATAGGGGGATTCCAGGGAAAATATATTTACTTATAATAAATTAGTTTTTTTTTTAGCAAAAATTCATGATTAAATATGAAAGGGTACCCTAAATTGCCATGTATTGCTGTACTTTGATGTATAGTGATGAGAAATATGTTTTATTAAATAGTTTACATCGGGTAAAATATAGTAGTTAAGTTAAATTAAGCTAAATGTGAATATAACAACTTAAAACCACCATTACCCTTTTCATGTCTGTCACGCAACTCGTAGAAGGGGCATTTGCTCACCACAAGGGGTGCACGAACCACAGTTTGGGAACCCCTGATGTACAACAGCAATGCAATTGAGATGCAGTCCTCTACATTACTTAGCTAATAAAACCATCTAGAATGGTGAAAGTCCTACAAGAAGAAATAATTGTACCACAAAAGAAGCCAAATAAACCCTCCATGTAGACACACAGCCCAGCACACGGCACACACACCCACACACACTCCCAGACGCTAATCACACTATAATTATGGCTGTTAATGACAGACCCATCGAGTCAGGGTTTAACAAACCCCTGTTGCTTCAACCACGCAAAACAAAAACAATCCGCTGCCGGTCCCATTTCTCTTTAAGTGCTACCGTATGTATGGACTCACCACACTGAGGAAGGCCAGACATAGCCGTGGTCATATAGCTGCACCGTCACCACAAACCTTCATGAGAGGTAACCTAAAGCAGTGGTTGCCAAACCTTTTCATGCAAAGGACCCCCAAATTGGCACCAATGTATTAGCCCATTTGAAAACATATGCCAGGTACCCCCATAGGAGAAAATGTATGTGGTTCTAGTAGTGATTCTCAAGCAGTTTATTTCAAGGACATCCAGGGTTACATGCACTAGTCTAGGGACCACGATCTAATGGCATTATATCTTTGGGACCTCCAATTTATATTGTAAAATGTATGTTAATCTAACTCAGAGTGTACACTATCAGAGTTTCCGAACTATAAGGCGCACCGGATTATAAGGCGCACCGGATTATAAGGCGCACCTTTTAAAAGTGTTTTCATATATAAGGCGCACTGGATTATAAGGCGCAGCGAATAGAAGCTACTACAGTTAACACAGAATAGAAGCACCTGCAGTCAAACAATCCATATATAAGGCGCACTGGATTATAAGGCGCACTGTGGATTTTTGAGAAAATTAAAGGCTTTTAAGTGCGCCTTATAGTCCGGAAAATACGGTACACTTTCAGAGTTACAGACCCATAAGGGTCCATTTTGGTTCTTAACTATCATTTAGCTGGGGAAGTCCTGGAACTCCCTCAAGGACCAATGGGACCCCTGGGGACAATCTTTGGGAACCACTGCACTGATGTAGAGCCAGTTGTAAATGTTAACGTTGTTAAATGTTAAAGCAGGCTGGGGGGGTTCAGGTTCAATTGCCTGAGCTACCTAAGATGCTGGTAAATTAAAAAAAAATACATTTTGAGACAGTTTTAGCTTGCTCAGTAAATGTATTGTAATGTACACACACATTTCAGAACAAGGTCAAGGGTCATTCTTTGTGTGTGTGTGTGTGTGTGTGTGTGTGTGTGTGTGTGTGTGTGTGTGTGTGTGTGTGTGTGTGCGCGCCTGCGTGCATATAAACTGGTCTGTGTGCATATGTGCTGAATATAAAGCCGTAATAGCTTGGTTTTCGACATGCCACAAAGAAAGCCAGTGTAAACAAAAATGAAGATAACAACCCGTGTCTTGAATTTGCTTGTAAATGCAACAGCTGTTGTGTAACAACCTTTAATAAATGAGACCCCTGGAGATGTGCCTGCTTCTCTGAAACCTCAGCTGATCAGCGCTCTGCAGTACAACACATAACACAGCTTTATTGTCCTGTAGTTTTCCACACAGTGTGAGGTAGTGATCGAAAAGTGTATCTCTCTCTCTCTCTGTGTGTAATCACTGTTATTATTGTGTAATTGTGTCAATTTAAAAAATCATAATGATCTGAAATAACATTTAAAGGGCATGAAAGCCTGGGCTGAATCATTTGTTGTTTGTTATTGTTTACACAGAGTAAAGGGTAAAAAGAATATTGCGGACTGACCCGACAATACAATAGAACACTGTGATGCAAGCAATGTAGCTGCACGGCTACTGACTTCTGTCAATGCTTGCACGTTTGCAGTTGGCACACCTAGCACACCCATTATTTATTTTACTAGCTACAGCTGCGTTGCTTACATCACGGTGTAAAATAAGGACATCCTGTTCTTCTGTAGTCTTTAAACTGTATAGTGTATAGGAAAACCAAATTGGCCTAGGCTGTAGGCCAGAGGTTCCCAAACTGTGGTCCACCCCTGTGGGGCATGAGCGCCTGCTATGCCCACAGCGTGCGTGAGACGAATAGGCTAATGGTGGTTGTATGGTGTTATTTTAAATATATAAACATATGCCAGTATGTGGCAAAACCCCTAACTTCAAGGGTTTCGTTTCATTTGCCTCTTCAAAACAACCTGCAGTCCTGCACATCACCATGTTTCAGCCATAATGACCATATGCAGTAAGTAGGGCAACGCTATATGAAAGATGATTTTTATATCAAGAATGAATATGAATTAAAAACCCATCTACTTTTCTACCATAGGCATCAATCCTCAACAGTCTGTGTCATTCATTCATGCAGTGCAGTGTGTTTGAAATGTACCCGTTTCACAAAGACGGGTGTTTTTAGTGGAAGACCAAAATCACATGGCACATCCATAATTTGGGCTGTAATAAATATGCCCTTTAACCATTTACGTCAGAATGCATCTACCAGAAAACCTTTTGACAAGTACCATTACATTTCCAGCAAGGACAAGTAGGCAGGGTTTCATCACACTTGCCATGTATTTTTACTATTAAAAAACAATAAAATGCCAGTACATTCATCCAATACATTAAAGACCAGTACATTAAAGCCCACATGTGTTAACACATCTGCACACAATCCCAGATTATAATCTGTTTAATAATGTCAAGTGGTCCCTTGGTGACAATAAGGGCGTTGGAACGACACCATTGGCAATGGTATGAAAAGCAGAAACAAACACAGCTGATGTGCAGAGAATAACAGGACATGGATGGGGTCAACGTCCGGCCATCAAATCATCTTCCTCATTTCTAAGGAAACAAAAATGACCGATTGACACTGCAGCAGCCCGCTCAAATATATCTAATTTCACGCTCATTCCGTACATAAAATCAAGTTATTCAGCAAAGAGTAGTACATTTTTCTCCTTCTCAAATAGGAATGCACTTGTGCTCTGTTGTCAGTCACTCAGCCACTGGACCTCATGACTAGCCTGTGGTCAGCCTAGAGGGGTTTCAGGGAGAAGGTCTGGTGTGGTTGAGTATTTGGGGACTCTCCATTACACAATCCAAGGAAACAGGCAAACTCAATATGTCGGGGTGTGTGTGTGTGCGTCTGCATGAGCTCATTCTGCACAGAGCAGAGCTCATTTCTCACACACCCACAACCCACTACCCCTCCAGCACACACGCATGCTTATCGGTGCACACACACACAAACACACACAGCAGAGTGCAGACACCCGTCCGAGTCACCCCAACACGACAGTTTCCATAGCAACCTCAAACAAACAGCCCCGTGCACGCTGTGACCCCACCCGGGGCGGGCAGGGAGGGAACGGAGACAGCCCAACAACAGAGGGAGAGATTGAGACAGAAAAGAGGGATAGCAGCAGTGAGAGAGAGATCACAAGGGGATTCCAGAGCGGCATATGGTTCACTTTATGCACGCTCCAGATTTCATTCATAGCAGAGACATTTAAAAAGATAACACACACACACACAACGCTGGAACTCTGCTCCATATGCAAACGTTTAACTGCCGCCCATATAGGTCCTAAACTGATTTGTGGCTCGACTGTGTTGAACCCTGTACCGTGACTGAAGCATACTGTTCCACTAAACCCTTCTCAAGTTGGGATCTACTTTAAGCACAACTTCAAGCCATGCTTTTCTGAGCATTGGTGAGAATAGCAATCTATAACATCACAAAATGTGTAACTCTAAGCGCAAATTTAATAAGGAAGCTCTCTGTAGTGGTTTGCAGCTTCAGAGGTGAGCACCTCTAGGCAATCTGCAGTCAGGCAATCAGGTGATTGGACTATTACTGCCTCTGACACTTGTCGTTCTATCTTCAGTGTGCAACAAGCAACAAACCACCATCCCCAATTCCACTTTGTCTCAATCGTCTAGTGTTGAGAAGGAAGGAGTTTCTTCTGCTACAACCAGCGTCTAGACTCCAGTGCAAGTTTGTACTTTATTGTTACATGTAGTCCAGGAGTACATGAGTGAAATTAATCTTTATTTAGCTTCCTTCAGACAATAGAGGCAGCATAAGGGATAGCATAAAGCGTGCAAGAACGAGCAAACAAGTGAAAAAAGTAATGTACAACGTACTTGTGCATGTATTCATTGTAGGAGCAAAGTTAGTTAAAGCTTTTGTTTCATATACACAACACATGATTGTTTGCAAAGTGCTGTTAAATGTAAATAGAGTCTATTCATAAAATGTTATCATTTGTAACCACTTGATCTTCTTTGAATTGATCGTATAAAGTATTGAGTTTTTAAGTACTTAAGACGAATTTCCATCCAACTACTAAAATGAAAAAAGTAGACCACCTCCACTGTGAACTTGACCATGACCTCTTGTTTGGTGTCCCACTTGAAAGGGCATGCTTTCTAAAAGAGTGAGAGGAGTTGTGAAAGAAACTCCTCCAACTGCAATCCCACAGGTCCTTTGTGTCTTCGCAACAAACGGGCCCGAGCCTCGACGCAGCGACCACACAGAACCCAGGGCCCCAAAGGACCAATTCATCCATCCAGCGAGCCTCAGAAACGGGTAAGGAACAAGCCAACAATAAACCTGTGGCTTCCCATCAAAGAGGAGGCTCCTTATGGAGGTTCGGGAACGTTCAAGGTCAATCAAGGTTGAAGACGCCCACATTCAAGGAACAAAAGGACATTGGCATTTCGGTGTTTAGTCCACTGTGGGCTCTGGGCATAAACCCTGACCACCTGACACTGTGGCATTTTCCAGGGTAAGTTTCCAAACACATTCATCCTGAGATGGAAATGTGTTACTCTACTGACGGGGTTAGAGTGCAAATTCTAGCCAACCAGAAGAAGGGGACAGATAGGAAGACAAACGTTTTTTTTTTTTTTTTTTTTTTCATTGTCCACTGTGATAAACTAGGCAATATTTTTGTCAAAATAAGATAATAGCAATGGGAAACAAAACAGGGGGAAGGGAGAAATTGTGTTTACTGTAATGGAATCTGTGTAATCAGTGCAAAAATGTTGAGGAAACCTATTTGGCATGCCCATCCAGAGTTGCTGCATTTATCACTGCACTAATGTCAGCGGTAGCAGCAGTTAAGCAGTTAAAGTGTTCTTTCCGAGGAGCTTGTACCAGATCCAAAACAATGGCATTCGTGTTCCAAGTGCCAAGAGTTTCTTGCTGGGCGAGTTCTGAACAAAAATATACCCATGATGCAGTGCAATGGATCACAGGCTGGATTCCAAATGATTGGAGGGTAACCAAGGTTGAAAGGGCATTTCTTGCCTTTTAAAGAGGCCATCGCACAGCACGACTCCACCAAGCAGGACAGGAAAGAAGCAAAGCGTTCGTCTCAATGAGTCACTTTGCTGTGACCCCCCTTCTCCCCACCACTCAATGCCATGCTGTCAGAAAACTCAAAACAGGGAGAAGGGGCCTCAGGAACCAGTGTGTGTGTGCGTGCGTGCGTGCGTGCGTGTGTGTGTGTGGCCTTGGAGGCTGACACATTTTCAATACAAATCATCCATCATGGGAGGATACGTGTTGGGACGCAGACACTGATGACAACCACAGGGTCAGACATCTTGCTGGACAGTCCCTCGGGATCCTCCTATGGCCCTCCAGAAACAGATCATTTGCTAGCAACACTGTTAGATTTCAGCCGAGATGGCTGTGTGGGTAAAGTCTGGCAGACTGGCAATTTAAACAGTATAAATGGATGACATGGCTGAAGAGAAGTTGGTGGCCTGTGTGGCATTGTATGTTGTGATATCACTGCACCATCCAACTGACAGTACTGGTGTGCATAGATTCCAAACAATTGTTTTTTAATTAGTCTGTATAGTTACGCTAAGTTGACTGGGAGATGGCTTCATCTTAGTGTTTGATAATATCTTCCTCGCTTGATGAACAAATGACCAATAATGATCTTGAGAAGCCTAGCTAAATTAAAGATTAGATCTAGCCCCTAGTCTAGTTTAAACTTCATTAACTCAATTTGTGATCTAGGAATCTGCTTCCACTTGTTTCTGATCCTGTTAGTCTCTTGGTTCTTTATGTCACCGGCAGCCTATTGAGCCTAGAGCATTTCAGGGCAATTGGCTGACAGCCAATTGTGTGTGTGTGTGTGTGTGTGTGTGTGTGTGTGTGTGTGTGTGTGTGTGTGTGTGTGTGTGTGTGTGCGTGTGTGTGTGTGTGTGTGTGTGTGTTCTCAAGTGTGCGTGGAGGAGAGTGCAAGAGATAGTACAAGTTTCCTGTGAGGATGTGAGAGGTCACAACTTTCTGCTGAGACTGTGCATGTGGTCGTTGCCCTCTGTGTTTCTCTGGACTATATGACCATGAAGCCATCGTACATCTTCCAGAGGAGGGCATTCGTTAATTGTGAGAAAATCCCGTCCGACATCAGAGAGGTTATTGACTGCCGTGCCGGGTACAGAGGGACCGCTTTAATCTCTCAACAGATGAACGCAGAATATGGTTAAACTATCAGCGCATGTTTCAGAACCAAGACTATGGCAGAAGTGTTCATTGAGCTACAAAGTATAAGAGCCATGGGTAATTAGACCACCAAAGAGGAGAGCCCTGAATAACAGTACACCCACAACCCTTGCCTGCCTTGAATGTAATACAAAAATACAAATGTGGGAGTGACCACACATCTCGTACTGCGCCAACGGATATGAATGGATGCTCATTCATTGTCAACTAACTCAAGTGTGTGTGCGTGTACAACTGAGGGAAAAGTGGCGTGGCCAGCTGTTTCCTTACACACCCTCTCATTCTCTGTAACACACATAAATCTCCATCCTCTCTAATCAGGAAGGACTTAAGGGATATCCAAAGCCAGTTGGCGTATCGCTGGGGGCAACTTATTGTTCTTACCTACCAATGTTATGGGTCTCAGCGGAAACTTTGACGTGGTGATGCAATCAGGCAGGAAAAGCTCATGACCCAGAAGAACCTTCAACAGAACCAGAGGTGAGGTAACATCCCACAACAGAATAGATTTCTTTGAGCTGTTCTCTTTAGGGCGGCTGTAAACGTGCAGGGTGGAGAGAGGCTGTCTGGGAACCGGAAGGTCAGACTTTTGACTGTCAAACAAGACACTTAATCTCCCAACAGCTCCCTTGAGTGCTGCTCATCAGAGCCATCTGAGCAGCCATGTGCTGGGTGAAGCATGAACGATTTTTCACCTATGTTCAGGGATGTAGGTTTCTTAAGAAAATGTTGTTCCTTCATGATGTACTTGATTCGTCTGGAATGCTGGATTCAAACATTCTTGACATGCAGCATACCAGTGTCACCGTTGCACGTGCCATTGTCAAGTCAGGGGCATACCAAGGGATCTGGTGACAAAGATCTTAAAAGCACTTCAAGGCAAGGCTCTGCGACCTTTTAAGCAGCAGAGAGAGGCCAAAGCAAAAGGGTAGAAAAAAGGCTTGCAGGGCCGATGAAGGCCCATAAACACAGGGGTGGGGGGATTATCTTTTCAACTTTTAGGATTAGATGTCTGATCAGTCTCTCGCAGTGCTAAAGATCACTCAGACGTTTATTCAAGGAAAACTCCTGCGGGCTAATGGTAACTCAGAACTGTGCGGTGTCAATGTACATTAGCGTCAGGATTGCTGGGCTCACTGGTCTACATCTGGGCTTCAGAGTGGTTTACATTCTCAGGTATAAAATGCCATGTGTGACACTGTTGCCTTGTCAGAGTGACTTACAATGACGGAGCAGGTATGTGACCTGCTAGATGACAGTTGTGGCACATTGGCTGCTGTAAAGGTGGAATATTTGTCCTTTTCTTCTCCATATTCATAGGGCCAGTCATTTTACCACTTTTGTGTCAGCTGAAGCTCTGTAAACAAGTGAACACCAACACTGAATAATTATTTACCCAAGCATCCAAGTAATAATCAAACGTACCACCACCTCAAACATACAACCACCACAATGTTCACTGGTGAATATAATGTTCACTGGTTCAAATTGATACACTGAAAGCAAGCTGAGAAAGTACTGACCAAAAGTCACAATACGTAAAACTTGTATCATGACATATGTATGCAGACCCTTGGATCTGTGGCAAAGGTCGCCTTGTTGAGTAAGAATGAGCATTAATGTTGGAAAGGAGATGTAGTTTCTCATGTTACACGCCAATTAGCCAGCAATCTGTAGACTAGACAGGGCAGGTGAATGCAGCCATCAGCCCCAGGGTATCCATTGTCGGTTTCGATTTAGAATGATCAAACGCAAAGAGGGAGAAAAGGGGAGATACACACATTGAATTAGACACACGAGAGAGAATGACCTCATCGGAGGTCTGTTGGTGAAATCTGTCTTCTTGCTCAAGCAAAGGAGTGTAGTTGGTGGAAAGCCACCTTGATTGGAGTCAATAATGGTCTGATATATCCATTAGTCATTATGAACCTTTTCTTTATGACACCGGTATCTGTAGTTATGTGACATTTTACACAATTTAAAGATAACCTATCTAGAAAGTGTTGTGATCTTGTGTGTTGTGACTATTACTATTTTTGCCTGATGAAGTCAGGCTGAAGTCCAACGTTGGGAGACCACACCATGCCAGATTCAAAGTACTTAATAAACTATAGCTTTTTCAACTGGATTAGAAAATGGGTCGACAGACCAAAAAACAAATCGGTCTGGCTCTGGTCTTGATAAATCAGTTGGCAATGCAAGGCAAACGCCGCAGCTATGTACAAAGAACAACAACACCCATTGCTTCTTCTCTAATGTCTTCTCAGACTGAAAGCACACACCATGCACCCATGCTTTGCTCTGTCCATCCACACTATGATGTCCATTCCCCCATTGCTCATCTATTATCAGTGGTTGTCAGATAAAACTGGAGGGAGGAGGAGGAGAATTGGATTGATGGGAAGCAGAGAACGGAGCTACAAGTCACTGGAGTCCTGTGAAGCGGTCGGCCATACATTTTCTCTAAAATCAGCATAACCTGAGATGGGAGCTGTGTGTATGCCATTGTGAAAAGGCTCAGTTTACAAGGTGTCTGGTGGAACGATAGAAGCCAACCTCCAAGTTGCACACACACACACACACACACACACACACACACACACACACACACACACACACACACACACACACACACACACACACACACACACACACACACACACACACACACACACACACACACACACACACACACACACACACACACACACACACACACACACACACACACACACACACACACACACCGTGGTGAATGGTGATACTCTACGACAAAGCCTCTTTCAAGTCCTCCTCTCTGTTTAACTAATCTGAAAAAACACCCACTGTCCCACGCAGCAGGGAGTTGTGGGCCGTGTCTGGAGACCGGCATGATGGGATATTTCCACATTTCAGACAGGGAGACTGGGAAGATTTATGGATGGTTGGTGGGTGATGTAAGGTATGACCATGTATCGCATATAGCAAGAAGTGAACCTTTAAAAAGAAAATCAGATACCATCTGAGGACTCTTAATAATTGTCGGGACCACTGTATGACTTTAACAGAGCAGACTTCTGATGATTTAATTCTTTCATTAAGTGACATCAACTGCTTTGTAAAATACTTAACGAAAAAGAAAACCAGCCTCAGAGTTAAACGCAAAAGAAAAATGTACTTGGTGGATTACAGAGCAGATCTACCAGGTTGACTTTTGGTGCCAAGTCCTCTAGTAGCCTTCAGAACATCAGAAGTTTCTGTGACAGGCCTATACACACCCACTACCACACAACCTTTGTTTTAACCAATCAATGATTAATAAGTTCAACGCCAACCTTTCCATGAAGGCAAAAACGTTGAAAATGCTGTATTGGTTGTTAGAGAGGTAATGAAATGAAACGCGGTTGAGGCAGTCAAGTGTGTATTCTCGACTCTCTCGGGTATACTTGAGTGTGAGACATACAGTAAGTCTGTGAATGAGAAGATTTTCCTGCGTAATAACAATAAAGTAAATTCTTCTATTTCTCTATTTTCCCCCCTGCTTTTACTTGTTTTCACCCTCATTCACTCCCTCTCACATTCTCCTCCAGGCCGTGTGTCAATCCATCCGTTGCTAATCCTGTTCCTGCATGGCTCACTGAATCCTCAGTGTTCATTTGTCTGTCCCCCTTTGTTTGTCTTTTCAGTGGTGTCTGCCTCGCTCTTCTTTTCCAGATATCCTCCGATCCTCTCATTTCATCCCCCTTCCATCACATCCGTTCAATCCACCTCTATCCATCCACCTTCATCCTTGCCCATCTCCATGACTCCACCCCTCTCTCTCTCTCCCCATTCATCCATCCATCCTTCATTCCCTCCTAATTGTCCTCCTGCACAGACACTCCTGTGCGCTCCTTCTCTTCCACACATGAAGGACAGTGCAGCATTCCAACCACTCCGCCCCTTCCAACCCATGCAGAAAAATAAATAATTGTCCACATGTTGTGCTGGAATTTTAATGACTTCCATAGCTCTACTTTGTCCCTCTTCCAGAAATGCAGGCAGATTCCAAAGACGACGAAAAAGAAGAGGGGAAAAAATCTGGTAATGACGTTGCAGAAACTGCAGACTGTGCCAAGTGGTGACTTTTGATCCGATGCCGGGTGGCTTCAAAAGAAGTCGGCATAACTTCAAACCAAAGGAGAGTCCTTTTTCCAGTGATCAGAAATTGAACATACATTCTATGCTAATATTAGCTCTCAAAATCGCTCTTAGTACATAAACAAACACAAAGTTGATTCAGACACTATAGAGCATCACTAAAACTAATGTGGGTTTATTTTTATTTTTTTATGAAAAAGTTAACTACCTTGAATGAATATGATGTCCTTATCTACACCTCGTCATACCAGTTGAAACAAGGATAACAATTCTTAGGCCAATAACTCAAAGGCTTTACCAGTAATAACCTAACTGCGTTCTATTCTACACAGCACATGCATCATATTGCAAGTCTTCTGAAGCCAAATAAGCAGATGTTTTCAAAAGCATTACACTCTTGCCATGTGTATGCAATGTAGTAGACCTCTGTGTAGGAGTGTAAACATCATGCGGGGGAGATTTCGCGTTCTCTGTGACCAGATGAGACAGATCAGTGTTTGGCTCTAGAAGAGTTGGGTTGGGTTGCACGCACACTGCAGAGTCATTTCTGGGTGACCTACTCCTTTCATTAAAAAAATAAATAAAAAGTATTTCTCCCCGCTAAAGTTCTCCCACATACGGGAACTAACCATCCCCGTTGACAACGCCATGGTAACCTCAGCCCCTACGGTGAAAAACCTTGGTGTTGTCCTGGACAGCCAACTCTCATTCAAACCACACATCACAGCTGTCACCGGATCCTGTAGGTTCACAAGCCTTAACATCACCCAAAAGTCAGCCAAGCCAGCCACGTATCCAGACAACAGTCATATCATAACTGTTCTAATGTAACTCCCTCCTAATTGGTCTACCGGCATGCACACTTAAGCCTTTCCAATTGAACCAAAACACTCTGTAACCATACTCACATGTCACTTCCCTTCTCTGCCAACTCCATCGGCTCTCAGTTGCTGCATGGACAGGGTTCAAAATTCACGCTTGCATTCAAAGCAACCAAAGTATGTCATCACCATCACTTATTTTGCTAGTCTCATAGCACCCTACAAGCCCTCCTGTGCAATCCGATCAGCCGGTAATACCAATAATAAATCCATTGGATCTTGAGAGTATATACTGTATACCAACCTATTTTTGCAGTGCATGCACTCCTTGTGACAATAAATTACTTGAACCTTGAAATGTAACAAAAGTGACTGTCCATTTGTTACATTTGTACGCTACAACGTAAATGACTGTACTTTGTATTGCTGCCCTGCTGCCCATGACGTTTGACTGAATATTTTATTACCAGTTTGCAAGGACATTACAATAAAGGTCTGCTAAAAGAATGAAAAATAAAAGCCTTTTGTCTGGTTTGCATTGGTGACCTCATGTTTTGAAAAGTGTAAGATAAGAAAAGGGAAAAAGGTCCAAGCTCCAATTAGAATGATTCTAATCAAAACACTAAACTAAGGAGAGATCCATGTGCACTGGATGAATAAATGAATAATGCTTGTATGTGCTATGCCACTTTCAAATATGGAGAGATGGCCTGGAGGAGCCTTCAGAGCGACATATGAGCAGGAAATTGATGGAATTTCCAGGAAAATAATAATCCCCACTAGAAATGACCAGAGTGCCATGTCCGTAGGCCACCCCTCCTTCCAAAAAGTGGGATGAAATGACTTCATATCTACACCTGCATGCTTTAGCCATCATTTATGCCAATAATCCATATGAATACACTCTCCATCAGTATAGGGAACACGCAGGACCAATGTTTACATTACAAATTCCTTCGGCCTTGTTGGGTTTTCAACCCAAGACCAGCTGTGGAGGAAATGACAATACAAGGGGAAAACAACAAAGATTAATAACCCCCCCACCCCTCTTAGTCCCTTCGACATCTCACCATCCATCTCCCAGCCGTCATTCAGTCACCTCCCGTAATCTTATTGCTCCCTCGCTTCATCTGCAAGGGCTGTGGCCCTTGAATCTTGAAACTGATACATTGTGCGCTCTTATACACATGTGCACACAGAATCAAATGTGCACATGCACTGAAACTTGCCTCACATGCCAGGAATCCAGGCAACATCCTCTGAGCTGCAGCCCACAACGAGAAGCAGGCCTTGGGATGCAGGCCCGTCGGAACTCCCCTACACTCCCATGCTGTGGCCCTAGAGAGCATGGTCTGGCATAGGGCCAGGGCTTTGTCCATCAAACTCCTCTTTTGTCTATTTGTTCAGCATCTAGCAAGGAGCACGGGGCTTTTGGTCCTTACGTTGTGTCTATCACTGTGTGTTTCACAACGGCTTTTATAGGATTTCATAAAACAGGCTTTTCATACAATGAATGAAAAAGAACCCGCTGTCATCTTCCGCTGTGTCAGTGACGACAACAGGAAGCAGACAGCGGGATACTACCGGTACTATTGAGTTTGTCTCTTTCTAATTCTGAACTGTAGATTAGGAAAATATGTTTATCTTCATTTCTCACATCATTTTTTCGATTAGTGGCTTTATCACAGACTTGAGATTCTGTTCCAGTTTCGTGTCTGCCATCCCTTTCAGCAAGAGCCCACCACTCCAACATGTGACTTTGTGTGTATGTCTGTCTGATCCCGCACCTCCCATCCCAAACCGACAGGAACAGCATATTGTAAACCGTTATTGGTTGTACATCATCATAAACAACAATTACTTGTTGATAATAGTTGATAATAACTTGAGTATGCAGCAGAATCCAATTTCATTCTCAAATGAACAGGATTGCAGTGTTTAGACTGATATAATAGCTTCCACTCTTTATCACTAAAGACCAAACAGAAAGTTTAGACTCAGTGAAATCATAGCTAGTTTTACGTGCAGCTCTGCTCTGGTGTAATTCCCCTGATTGGAGGAGTGAGACATGAAAAACTCAGTCCCTTCTCCAAGTCCAACACACTAAATGACTTCCAGGCTTAAGGAAAGGAAGGAAGGACGTAACGAAAATGAAAGATAAAAGTAACAAAGAGAGACAACATAAGCAATACAAACAAAGAAAGACCAGTTTGTAATGCGAGTTCTTGGGGATGAAACCAACAAGGGAGCAGGGAGTTGGGGAGAGGAAACCAGAGGTCTGCAGACCAATGTGCGCTTAATCCACAGCACCAAAGTCAATATTTGCAAGGACAGAGAAGGCGAGAAGCCCCCTGTAAGTTGATGAAGTCATTGTTTTTGGAGTTTGAAAAGCAAGGGTCTAGGTCGGAACTCCATTAGGTTCCCAGAGTGATCTATTGTTATGCTGGAGGCAAAGCAATATCCTTCCTCTCGGATGTTCCATACTCTTTCAATCCTCTACCACTTTTGTCTTCTCTATGATTTCCCTCTTCACTGCACTGTAAGAAACGACTACCATGACCCCTACCATCCGTAAATACCCCTGCTCTGCACCGCTACCTCTACCATATATACATAGCATTGCCACTACCATAATTGATAACTGTTCCATGTTAACACAGGCACAGTGTTGGTGATTTACAAAACCTCCCCGCATCCTTTTGGGTCTCATGTGGTTTCCAGACCTTTGCTTTTAACGTCATTGCAAGTGTTGTGAAGCAGATAATATCCAGTCACTGAACCCCATGCTTCGTACAACAAAGTTATCTGTGCCAGGACAGGGAGGGACGTTGTCCTCGACAAAAGGCTGATTGAATTGAGACTACATGAGACACAGCAGTGACAATGGGCTCTATATCTAATAAAGAGAAGAGAAAAGCAACTTCAGGTCATAGTAACAAAAAAAAGCTAAATTATAAGCAACAGGTCAATGAGAATCTACTCGATGTGACCTTAATCAGAAATGGGGTGAACTACAGAAAAGAAGGTCGCATCAAACCATGTTAATGGCTTATACATTTTCCTATACCAGGTCAAGGGGCTATTCTACCGGAAGCTTGCTTAGCACAAACATAATTCAATATATCTTTGCCAGGATTGTGCAGCCTTGGCAAAGCACCCCTAGTCACATGAACCCTGACCTGACAATAGTGATCTATAAAAAGTGTTGGAACAAGCTTCAAACTTTACTGGCGCAGCCAGCGCCTGGGCACCTCGGCTGACAGCATGTCGAGACTGATTTGCACTGCAGAGGAAGAGGAGAACACCAGACATGGCCTTGTGCCAATTGCCTATCCTTTCTTTTCCTCCAATACATGGTCCATCTTCGTCTGTATTTCTCTTTCTGCCTCTCTCCTTGACAGAGAACATTTCCTCTCAAACACATTCAGTTCGACACCAACTGTAAAATAACCATTGATCCTCAGCCAGTCATAAAAGCAGAGTCAAAGGGGAATGGGGATCGATGTTTATTTCCCCCTCAGTAATCTAAGAACCTAAGTATTAATATAAAACGAGTAAACCATTTGTGGAAAAACACCACAGAACCAGATCTAAATCCAGTGCAAAGGGAAATTGAAGATTAGCTCACTGCTCTCCCCTATGAATGTCAAGCTTTTTTCCAAACTACTCAAAGCGCAGTAACGGCCAGTTCAACATTGTGAGCATGATGGAGGGTGCATGCTATTCTCTTTTCTGGGAAGAAACGTGATATACAAAGTTCAAGTTTGTCACAGGTGTGTACGCATACACGTACACACAGGCTGAGCTATGTACAAGCCTATTGTCATAGCTCATATTTAAGGCATTCTGGAGGCCCTGCCCAAATACATTTGGTTCAGCTTAGCAGTGCTGTCCTGCAGTATTCAATCTTACTGAAATCACCACAAAAGGGGGGGGGGGGGGGTACAAGAAGAAAAACAAGTCTTAGAGAGCTTCAACATGGCCAAACTCTGGCAGGAACCAGAGGAACCCCCCCCCCCCCCACACACACACATAAAACAAAACGGTGTTGGAGAGTGTAGCTGTATATTTGCATATACAAATGTCAATACATTTAGCTAAATCTGCAACATTAACACAAACTTCACATGCATCTTAATGCTTGGGGAAAGCCTTTTTCTGTCCTTTCTTGAGAGCAGAATTAAGTGCAGCTGACTCAAGACAGCTGGAAACCGTGCTGTATGACATAATCTGGGAGAACATGCCAAGTGCGCGCGCGCGCGCGCGCACGCACACACGCACACACGCACACACGCGCGCACACGCACACGCACACGCACACGCACACGCACACGCACACGCACACACACACACACACACACACACACACACACACACACACACACACACACACACACTTTTTTCTCCCTCCCCCTTGGAACCTGCATTTCGTTTGTACCTGTAATCCTGTATGAGTTAGTGATAAATAACCCCTCTAAAGTCTTGAGGGTCATTTGTGCCGTCACACTGGGACTATACTTCACTATCAGAGAAAACTATTATGTCCACTGCCTCAGACTCGGTATGGGGTAACAGAATTGCTAAAATGTTTTCAAACTACATGTCCCAGTGCGCAACGCACTAAATCACACACACTCCACTGATTTGTCACTGGATGTACTTCATGACCTTGACCCAAGGTTCAGGCATACAGCGCTGAATCCCCTTGGATATACAACAAATGCTGCTGGAGAGGAAGTCAAGTCAGAGAGAATCGCAAATCATTCTACCTCGAGCACTAATATCATCTTCAAAGCCTGATGAAAAACAAACTGGGGACTATCATTTCTCAAACTATGAGAAAACTGCAAAGAATGTGGAAAGCGGAAGACCGAACAATATCTATGAAAATAATGTTACATTTTATTACATTTTTTTCAAGGGGGTTGAAACAAATATTTGAATGCTAACATTAAGACTTTGTTGGATCAACAAACCCTAGCAGCAACATGTGGACCAATATAAGTTATTGGAGAAATAGTTATGCAGCATATTACTAGGCTCAATACCTACAGACAAATGTTTCACTGACGGTTCTATCCCAAAAAGAAAGAGCTTTTGTCTTTGTGTTAGTGGGTGTAAATAATGTCATGATGATGTGCTCAAACCTGCATGTTGTTTCATTGCTCACTCAGCTAATAATACACAATACCCAACATACCAACACTTTTTCACAGTTGCCTCCAGTGCTTTTGAGACTTGGCAAAATGATCAAAAAACAGACAAAAACAAGCCCACTAATCCAATTTGAGAGTCAGATGGTCACAGTCTGCTGTCAGCTAAAGCGCAACAATGGATTTACATCAGAATGAATTCCTCAGCGAGTCACATTGAGGCACGATGATGCAAAAAATGTCAAACACCTCAAGCTATATGAATGACTCCTACTGTACGCACAGAATAACATGGCATCTGAGCAGAGGCCATTAGACCACACTATTTCCCATCATTATTCAGTTACCCAACGATGAAAGAAGGCCATTCATAAGAGCACCCAGAAAACAACACCCAGAAATAGAACCCGATTTCTTTAATGGTGCTCTCCTATCGCCACTTAGGCAACGGTGAGTAAAGAGACACCTATGAAAAGATTAACTAAACCAGTTGACTGCACAACCCCTCCCATTTCTTTTCTCTTTTAGGGGGGTGGGGGGGACAAACAGAATTATGACAAGCAGGACGACTTGAGTTCCTGGACATGTTTTTGCACAAGCTTATGTGCAACACTATTTTGACAAGAGATATACTTCAGTGATGCATTACTGTGCGAAATGCAAAAATACGAGTAACCTGTTGCGTGCTGTTCACTCACACATGGCCCGCATGACATGCAACAAAACAGCCCCCCCTCAGCAAACTGCATTATGGTGCCCCTCCCCCTCCCAAGGCATGCTGACACTTGAGAGCATGGCTCCCTTTATGCGTCCAGAGAGCCATCCAAGGCCCATTCACACAGCAAGAAACTTTTAAACCGAAAAGAAGGGAGAAGGGGGTTCTTCTGGCATCTCTGCATTAGCATGCCATGGAAGCAACCTGTAAGGGGAAGTTCTGAATCCTCTTTACCATACTGGAAAGATTGAAAATATTGAAAAAAGCAGTAGAGAGATTTAGTCTTTTCACTTGTGAGCAGTCAGTTTAGTAATCACCATATCTGCAGAATTTAAACCACAGAAGTGTGATAAGGTGTGCTGGCAGTGAATGCACAGTAAAATCTTCAGTGTTCATTTAATTCCAAGGATGGAGCCAAAAATGGAACTAACTGCAGCTTAAGCATTTGTAACTCCTGTGTTACAAATTGAGTTAACAAGATAACACTGAGGATTACTACAATTTTACACTGATGAGCCAGTAATCAACAGATGCTGTACAGCAAAAAAGCACGACTCACCTGTTGTGACAGTAAAGCCCAGCAGCTAAACGTTTAATGTAGTCTTCAATCCCTTCACTTCTGCACACAGCACAGATCCACCTGCAGTGCAGTGCAGTGACTAGTGGTACTGTTTTCACTCTCTTTCTCGCCCTCTCTCTCTCTCTCTCTAACACGCCTCTCTCATTTTAACAGTGCACAGCACAGTGGGGAAACTTGCCCGCTTCCTTCACGCTCCTCCTATCTCCCAGCTTGTTCCTCTCTTCTTCTTCCACGCTCTCTCTCAAGGCAGGGGCTGGTCTGTCTTCTTTATCTGGTTTTCTGCGCAAATCACACCACTGATAGAGAAGCATTTATCTGCTGCAGCTGAGGAGGAGGAGGACTGGTTGGCAGAGTGTGTGTGAGAGACTGTGTGTAGAGTGTGGACTGTGGACGCTCTAGTAGTCTAAATTGATGGGGGCTGCTGCTGTGTTAGAGAGGGATGGGTGAGAGGGGGTGGGGGAGGGGCAGCCATGATTAGAATTCTCCTGGACAGTGGACACAAGACTCGCACAACACATGCGACGCACGCGGCTTACAGATGAAATGACACAGTCAGGCTCCATCATGCCCTCCCAGGGTCCTTTGGTGGTCTGTCGTTAAAACTTTTCCGGGACCTTGAAAAGGATTTCACAGCCCTTCCTTTCAAATGTTTGTGTTACTTGGCTCAGACTTGATAAAGAGGCGCAGAAAGAGCACGGAGAGTGGCAAATGAAACTAAACGACCTTCTCTGGAAAAGCTTTTCTGGTTTTCTTTCTCCCTCTAGCTTGCATACACCACACGCATTACGTGCTTGGTTTATGGAACAACTGTACAGCACATCTAGAACATTAATGTTGTAAGTAAGCATGCGTGTGGCTTGCATAAACCTTATCCCTGGCTGTACCTACTCTCTCTCTCTCTCTCTCTCTAACGTCTCTCCAAACTTTCGCCTTCTCTCCCCTGTTTCCTTCTTTTCTCCACTCTTTCATACAATCATCATCATTGGCAAGTTTCAACAAAGGGCCAAACTAAGCCAGCCATACCCCACTGCTTTCACTGAGATCTTGACAATAAAAGCAAGGGAATGTCCCATTCTTCACAATCACACCCCCACCAGAGCCCCCACTGGCCTCCTCAGGACTGCCAGTACATTCCCTGATGGCAGCCTAAGAACGAGCAATATCCACAAAGATCTTCAAGAGACACAAAGTGGGCAGCAGGTTGTTGATGATGAAGTTAGAAACCATTTAATTTTAAGAACTATTCGTATGCTT
Source organism: Benthosema pterotum (assembly GCA_039105355.1). NCBI lineage: Eukaryota > Metazoa > Chordata > Actinopteri > Myctophiformes > Myctophidae > Benthosema > Benthosema pterotum. The sequence continues at coordinate 26,515,312 of CM076973.1, read as the reverse complement.
GCATACATAACAGTGACACCAATAGTATACTGTATAACAGCAGCACATTGACAAAACAGAAATGTGTGTGCGGATGAATTAATTTAACAACTTGGAGAGTTGGAATGACATTAAATTAGCATGTGAATGACTTCTGAACTCCACACAGGGTACGGCTGTCCTCCACATAAAGTTCAGAACAAGTCTTTATCACATGGTGGAGCTTGCTTCAAGCCTACTCATCTTTTGCCTCAATCTTTTCCTTCGCTCTGATCTGACTCTTTATTTGCACCATGAACATTATTAACCACCAATGGAAATAATAGTGAATGGCAGCTGCCTTGATGCCATCATTTAATTTAATTGCTGGATTTTCAACTTTCAAGTGTGAGCTCTGAATAAGCCCTTTGAGAGGCCCTCCTGTAGATTTCGTGGCAGTAGACCATTCATATGCATTCAAAAGGGCACTGCTTGACATTTAACTCAACCACACACCCATGCTCATTAAGCCTCCATTTTCTAAACCATTCCTCTCTGGTGTAATGAGGAAGCTGACCGTAAAGAGTACCGTAAAGGCAGGCATCAGGACATGTGTTAGGATGATTTGCAGTTGATCACTGCAGAAAACAATCTTCCCACCGTCTGTGGTATATTGAATGCATTTTTAATTGCCGCTTCCTCCTTCGGATGTGCATCCATTTGGAGCGTGGTTTTGCTGCTGACGTGAGCAGAACAGAGACATAATCATAGACAGCGAAAATAAATGCTTTTCCGCCATCGTACACAGCCAGCTGTCTTCAGAAAAGAGTACAAGCAAGCAAGCAGGCAGTTCTTAGATGACCCTAAATCAATTTCTAATCAATTATTCAAGTTGAGAGAAGGGGATTGGGGTGGATGCCGTCTGGCCAAGCTATAATATCCAGCTGTCAGACTCTAAGTGGCAGGGATTCCCTGCCTGCTGTGTCAGTGTGGGGAGTGTGGTTTTATGTTAGTGAAATCTGTCAAGGAGAAAAGGATCAATCCCTCGTTGAGGAGGAAAGCTACCATATGTAACATTGGAAAGATTGAAAATATGCAACATTGGAAACTATTTACTGGTAATGCCATCATGTTGCGCTGAGGGAGGACAACATATTGCCGTCTTGTCTGGAGTCATTTACAGCCAACAGTTAAAACTATTCAACATGTATTCACCACTCAGATGTTTCATTTGTCCTTCCACCCGTTTCGAATCAAGGCGGTACCAGCCGGTAACGCACAGGAGTCTATCCCTCTTAGCTTCACACCTAGTAGCTTCCAGCACTTCCAGCCCAACTGGATGCACCCAAGCTGCGATACTTAAACGCTTAGTTGGCCGTGCCTGGGGGTCGAACTCATGAACTTGTGGTTCAAAGGCAAAAGCTCTACCAACTGAGCGACCTGGACACAAAGGATTCCACACATCATTTAACTTATGTCAAAGTTAAATGTCTAACTTTGACAAGAGTAAGTGGGTGAATTGCAGGTGAATCAAAACAAGCCAATCAGTTATTGCTATTGAGTTCTACTTATAACCAATTAAAAGTTTGAAATACTTTCAACATCTACTCCCCATGGTGTGTTCCATCAGCAACGCTCCGCATACCTGTCCCAAAATAAACCTGTCCTGGCTCTCCAGTCCTCTGCTTGCACGGCACGGGGCTGGAGATGTTTGGTCTAACATTAGTGCATAGCGGAGTGGAGATTGCTCCGGGCCCACAGCATTCTCCACAAGTTAAAAAGGGATACAACTTTGGATTATTTATGAGCAGGGATTACGGGTTGTGACTCTCTCTCCATGCCGAGTCCTTCAGCAGGAAGTCAGAGGAAAATAAAGTACTGTAGCCAGGCAGGCAGACGGTGGCTGGTGTGTGTGTATAATGCATGTTAATAAGCACCTATCATTACAGGAAATTATAGTGCACGTTGAACAGTGTAAGCTTTATAGTCAGTGGAGATGTAACTCTGTGCTGCTTAACAATTATGTCACACCACATAGTATACTGCATGTACTAGAATACCCAAGGCGGATCTCACACAGCGCGTAAATCAGCAAACTGCAAAGCACTTGCCTGTCAATGTGCTTCCATTAATACACACCGACATAATTTTGTGCAGATTGTGCACCAAATAGCCACAGTAACCTGAATGGACAGCCCCAATTCCCATCCACGCGTCACTTGTTCTCAATGTGGGATATGGGGGACCCCCAGGGATTATAGAGAAGGTTCCAGGTGGTCCCCAGCTGAACTCAATGACTGAAAAATGTTAGCAAATTAGATTAGTTAGTTAGAAATTAAAAGGGTTGAGGAGTCACTGCTGTACATCATAGTGTTACTGTACCCCACTGCTCAGCCATGTGTGCAGAAAATAGAAATTCCTGGCTCTCACATGTCACACAGAATAACACACACAAACATGCATATATGTGCGCGCACGCACACCTGCTCCAACTGTGTGCATCACTGAGGTTTTTTTTTTAACTGTAATTATATTGAATACTTGGTCAGTTAATCAAATAATTGCCTAGCACATTTCTTTTAAATATACTTAGTATTTTATTTTTATATGGATAAAACATCTCATGGCTTCAACTTCAATGAATTGTATTTTATTTTTATATGACAGCAATGAAATGTCTTTATTGTTTTTTGCCTTGTGGCTCAGGTTTAAATTGTAAATGAGAAAAGGATAATATAGATAATATAGTATAGTATGTAAATCAGTAGAATCTAAGTAATTACCATCACACGGATTGGAACAAGAAATGATAGACATAGACCTATATGTTAACTGTAGTTACCATGTAATATTAATAATGAATGTGTAAATCAATTTCTAATAACTGGAAAGACACGAGCAAATAGCCACAAGCACTAGACTACGTTGGTTCAGTTGTTCAAATAATATATTTCTTGTACTAATTAATATGGCTGATTGGTCCCCCGGGGGTATCTCTTGCCCCAGTTTGTGATGTGGGTTGTGGAGGTTTAGACAGTGAACTCGCTTGACCTCTTCATAATGACTCTAACACCATGAGACAGAGGTGAGCGCTTCAGATCAAGAGCTGCCCTTCGTGAAATTCACAATATAGCAAGGAATTCATAAAATAGGACAATAATTTAACTCATTTTGGACTCAGGCCAATGCTAAACAAATGTCTTCTAAATCCTAAATCTTTGCTGTAAAGCCTGTGTCTGTCCCTCGTTATAAAAAAATATATACTGTATATACAGTGTACGCACACACACACACACACACACACACACACACACACACACACACACACACACACACACACACACACACACACACACACACACACACACACACACACACACACACACACACACACACACAACACACACACACACACACACACACACACACACACACACACACACACACACACACACACACACACACACACAAGCTAGCTATCCACAATTCCAGGCTGGATTTGGGAAACAAAACAGGCAAATTAACACATCAAAATGACCATTAATCTTCTACAGTGTAGGCCTGGGCTAATTAAGATGATTAATTTTAACTCTTGAGAGTGTAAAAATGAAACCAAATGGACCCTTGCGGGTCCATTTGGTTTCTCAAGAGTTACATCTGGTTAACCAACTTAACTGGGGACCACCTGGAACCTGGGGGGCAAGTAGAACCTGAATTGCACTTGCCCGATGGGCAAGTGCCTCGGAGACCTTAGTGTCAACTCCTGTAAACATATGAATTACTTAATTTTCAAGAATCAACACATTTACAACATGTAGAAGAATTGTTATTTTGACTAACGTGTTGCCAGTTTATCTCCTAAATTGTGGACAAAGTTGAAAATCCCTTAGTTTTGGGTCTGAGAGACTAAACTCGTAAGAACAAAATGGTGGACTGTGGCTAAAATGCAGAATAAATAGTGGGCCCTGGTATGAAAAAGATTGAAAAGCACTCTATTAGAGAATTAGTGGTCTACTAGATAGGGCCAATAAGACACAAAATAAATCTGATGTTTAGAAGAGTGGCTGTTGCAAAGAGTAGACCCACTGGGTTTAACATGGAGACAGAAAGGGAGGGTCCCAGACAAACACATTCTACTGCCAACTAGTTAGTTACAACACCCATTCCACTCAACAGCACAGATTATTTCCACGCCACGTGCCAGAGATTCAGGAATGATGACATGAGATAAAAAACAAGCATCGTTTCCACTCCTGCCGGTCAAAATAAAATAAATGAGAGATGAGGTATTGGGGAGAAAACCCATTTCTACAGTTTCAAAGAAAATGTGTGCAATAGGAACACATTACTTTTATCGTCTGCAAAAAACAACAACAAAAACACGCACATTTTTTCAGGGATGGATTCCATCGTAAAAAATGATGTAGCTAGGGACTAGGAAAGGTTACTGAGATACGATCAGTGCCTGGTACAGTTTTTGGACCGTTGTTATAACAGCCCATGGGTGAATTATCTGGAATGCTGCTATCTCTTGAACAAAAAAACAGAAAAAAGGGGGAAAGAAAAACTGTTTGGAGCCTATGCCATTTTTCACAACTATAGATGCACATCTAGGGTTCATGCCACTACACAGCCCTCAAACCGATGTACATCAATACACCGAATACACAGACTTTGCAAAAGGGCTCACTCAGACCGAAAGTGGTATGTTCACTTTGTTCTTCAACACTCAAACATCTCATAATTGCGTGCACCTGCACCTCTCGGCCACCATGATGGATCTGGAACCCTTTAGCTGCCAGTGCCCTTTGACAAGACATTCTTCTAATTTAAGCTCTTGTTTGTAATCAATGTAAATGCCACATGATGTCATATGATTAAGGTCACATTCCCACTTTAGCAAAAACTGTTTTGTTTAAAAGTTTGCTTCAACCCATCAATGTTACTACATTTTTGGGCCACCAAATGTAAGACTTACCACAGTTGTCCAATATTTGCTTCACCTCTGCAATGCAAGCCAGGGTGAGAACATGTACACACCTGTGCTAAACAGGTTAAGCATACATTACATTATTATTAGTCAAGTCTCTCGTGTCACAAACGCATATAAGTAAGTACCGCTAGGAAAGTGGCCGACTCATGTCCTTGATTGGCCTACCAAACTTCCCTTAGGTGACTCACATATACAGTAAACTTGCCAAGCTCAAGCCTCTGCTATGCTTCACAAAAATCTAGGGAAAGCTTGCCTTCAATGCCTCCAAGTTGCATTCATGAGCCACACACCCCAGAACCAAAGGAGGTGTCAACCTTTTTACTGCTATGTCCATTTGTGTATAAAAAGTCTTTTAAATCATAATTCGACAGGTCTATAAAGCCAACATCTGCATGTGACCAGACAACATGAAAACACTTACACGGCCCAAAATGAAGGATCTTCATTCATTTCTACCAAGCACAGTACAATGCTTTGAGGGCAACAAAACTGAACAAAACAACCCTACTACATCAACATTATCTTATGTTGCATGGAAGGTTGTGCTTCCAGGCGTGGACGAAGATTATCTCAGTTTTAACTTAAACGTTAACGTGGAGCTTTGCTTCAACGGCATCCACTTACAGTTCAAAGTGGCTCCCTGGCTGTTACTTTCATTAGTACTGTATATACCAGTATATCAAGCCACAAAGCAAAGACTGCACATCATATCTCATATCAAGGCAGTTCTTGCAGTGGCCAGAAAATACTCTTTGCCTGGTCACAGCAGCCAGCTGTGACAGGAGTTCTTCCCTGGCCATGCCCTCGGCCTGCCCTGTGGCTTCCTCCCAGCTGGGCATGCCACTGATGCCAGTATCTCCCTGGGGAGACCAGAAGGCATCCTTACGTCTTAAGTAAAGATGCCCAAACCTTAAAGGGAAGGAGCAGAGGCGCTACTAGTCTCTGATGGATGCATGAGGGAGATGTCATTCACCATCTTGAGAAAACCCATTTCAGCTGAATGCACTCACTATGCATTTAATTCTCACCCCTTATGGTTTACGACAATTCCAGCTTGACGTCTATCAGGTCCTGTCATTTCTGACGATAGCACATTGACTATAAAAAGCATCCTATCCACACCTTTACTTTCATTCCCCTCTCTTTCTCTGCACCTCCCCCTTTCACCACTCCTGTCATGAGGAAGTTCTAATGAATCAGCCTATTGAGATAAATGGAGCCATGAACTGGCCTGACACAAGCCAAATGTGTGTGTGTGTGCGCGCGCACACATGCGTGCATGTGCATGTGTGCGTGCACGTGCGCGCGGTAGTTGCAGTTCAACTTTCCCGGCCTCCTAGCGAGGACAAAGCTGTCGTTTGTGGGCATTTGCCGCTACAAAGTCATTCACAGGCCACCAGAGCTGAAATGACTGCCTAATAGTGTTTGTGCATTTGTGAATATTTTAGTTATTGCATGCTTATGGCTCAATGTCTATATAAATGTGTGCATATTTATGCATACATTAGTGGTATCAAAATAATCTATGCAGCAATGCATCATGATTCTGCCACGTGCAGCAACGCAAAGCAGCAATGTGACATAATCGAAGCCTAAATATAATTATATGTAATTCTTATTCGGGTGGGCCTCAAGCACTTTAAGCTGTCTTTTGTTGGGCGCCTAAGGACTGCTAAGCACATGATGGATGACAAGCCAAACGGAGTCCACCCTAAACTCCACCACAAAAACATCAACCCAGACACACTTGTACAAACAACTGCTGATAAACCTTGAGTGATATGACTGCTGGCTGGTTATGACCACTTAACTGCTGTGAGGACGGATTCCCCTTATTAACACTCAATCACAGGTAACCACAGTTCATGGCGTGTTTGTGCTTATTTTGCAGTGTCTATGTGTATCAGGTCAGTTTCCTCTGAGCTCAACCCTAATGCTGCATTCACACGGACAGATGCAAAGATGTACTGTATGGGAGTACAAGCGTCTCTACATGGCCATGCTGTGAGCTTCCACTGACAATGAACGGCAGACTGCATCTTTACGTCTGCCTGTGTGAACGCACTGCAAGCTTACATACCAATCCGACATTGATAATGAATCTAGCATCGTAGTGAACCGAAGTGCAATTTCCCAGGTGAAGGAGGTTGGCCTGCTGCAGTCTATGATGGTATCCAAAAATAAACCACTTACATACCCGAGCGTTTCATTCCGTCACGCTGAATGCTTGGTTCCGTCACTCTGTCTATCATAACACATATCACTCATCAGGCCCCTCGTGAAAGTTGTTCATATACGTTGTATAATGGTAAATGGTGCTTTTATTTAGTGCCTTTATCCAAGGTGATTTACAATATATTCACACATGCTTGCAGCTGAAGCCACGCAAGGTAACCCCTAACCCTGCTGTACCTCATGAGCCACAGCCACCCCTCATAGAATGAGATACAGTCCTGCCATGCGCACACAAAGCTGATCAAACAGATCTGTGTGTGTGTGTGTGTGTGTGTGTGTGTGTGTGTGTGTGTGTGTGTGTGTGTGTGTTCCGAGACACAGACAGAGAGGCATGTGGTGTGCCGCCACGCAGCATGCAGTGTTGGGGCCGCCGGGCAGATAAGGGCAGTCATGATGCCATGTAAATGATTAGAGCAATGAGGGCAGACAGCAGAAACACTATGCTATTGTCATGCCAGCTCCCACTCCGCCACTATACCAATATACCATGTGAAAAACGTGCCATCAGAGGACACAAGGCTGAATGTTTGCACACATCAAAGTGTGTCATTTTGATGTGTGCACAAATTTCAGTTCAGTCAAACTGGGAGGGATGGTGACTGGAAGGATGCCATGTGGTATAAGACACTGAAATAAACATACATGATTTTGTTTGTTTTTGATGACGTGATTACTGATTAGCCGGAATTATTTTTGTGACACAGCAATAATTTTAATAGTTTTACAGGTCCAAACTATTTATAGTGACTCATAGGAATAGACTACGTGACAACCAGGGAAAGACTTGGTGACCACCGGAGAGACGGGTGGCAGCCGGAATGTAGACGGCACCCGGGTTAGCAGTATGGGCTAGCGCCCCAGCCTGTGTCGTCCGTGAGGAAGACGCCCAAAAACCCTTGGTTAGTCCTTTAGGAGGGCCGTTTGTCCACCGCTCATGGAGTCTCTTCCACTTCCGATGCTGGGAGTCTGGTGCAACGCACAGGTCCTGTGCCTCCTGGTGAGAGCAGGATTGGGCCTGGTGAGACGTAGGAGAGGCACGGACAGGTGTCAAACCACAGAGCCTAGTCCCTCCAAGCATCAGAACCTCCCAGTTTTGGCGGAGTATTTCAGGGGCGGTGGATTGGACGGCCTTGGCCTTTCCCTTGTGGGACTGATCAGGGGCAGCTACTGGGACGTGAGTCGGGGCGTCATGAACCCCGGTTGGGTCACCTGAGTGAGGGGTATGATGTTCGAGAGACCCGAAACCCCAATGAGCTTGGGATACATCACTGAAGACACGTCCCAGGTTGCATCCATTCGATGTATTAAAAAAACAGGTCCAAACTACCGTATTTTCCGGACTATAAGGCGCACTTAAAAGCCTTTAATTTTCTCAAAAATCCACAGTGCGCCTTATAATCCAGTGCGCCTTATATATGGATTGTTTGACTGCAGGTGCTTCTATTCTGTGTTAACTGTAGTAGCTTCTATTCTCTGCGCCTTATAATCCAGTGCGCCTTATATATGAAAACAGTTTTAAAAGGTGCGCCTTATAATCCGGTGCGCCTTATAATCCGGTGCGCCTTATAGTGCGGAAAATACGGGTCCAAACTAATGGTTTGGTTTACATGTGTAAGCAGACAGCCGAGGCAGGCGCCACATTGCAGGATGACAAAGTGCATGAAGACTGCCTTGTAGGTAAATATTACACGCCATGGCTTGTTTCTTGATCATGTTTAAATTATTTTCAAGTTTTCATCCATTTTCAATTTTTGATGTGTGGTTTTATTTAAACCGCATAGAACTTTTGTTTAGAGCAACAGCATACATAAAAAGAGCATAATCATGAAGTTGATTACGTCTCTCTAGACTGCCAGAGAAAATGGGCGTAGAGAGTGAACAATGTTCTCCTCTCCCTCGCCAACAAGCGCTGAGGTCACCTTGAGCACCTTCCCAAAAGCCCCCGTTGTTCCTGACAAGCTGCCCAGTGGCCCAAATGTAGAACACTGTAACTGCTCTGGATTGTCAATGTCAAGCAGAAGCAGCAAAAGCACTGTGCAGTAAAATCCCGAGTGTAACTATTAGCCTGTAAAGCGTGGTGGGAGATAGAAGAGAGTACAAGAATCTACCCTTGGGAAAGATGTTTGGAAAGAAGACAGAAATAAGAAACCAAAAAGAGCAGTTCCCCGCCATAAAGGTACTATTCTGGTGAGCGTATATACAAATATACCTACAAGCAGTGTCCATTCACTTCTATGTTAGGTGGGATTTGTGCTTCTTTATAATATAATTTACTGCCGGTTGTATAACAAAGTTCCGTTGCAAAATTTGCCTGCAAAAACATATACGATCAGCCGACCAGCTATTTATGCAGCACAGATGTCATATACAACAATGTATGCAGCTTTACAATGACAACATGCCACCTTTGATGTCCACACAGGCATTTCAAGCTGGGTTTTACAGAACACTAATTTAATCTTAGTTCACCTTTAGCATTTTGTCCTGGTGCAATGCTCCCAGCACTGAACAGTGCAAATAGCATAATACAAAACTATCCCATACAACTACTGAAATCAGGCCAAAAAAGGTATATTGATTCACCAAAGTAACTCCCAGTCTGAGCCTAGTCAAAGATACATTTCTGTTACTTGCAACAGACAATAAAGTTAGGTTGAATCTACAGTACTTTTGCAGGTGGATTCAGGGATGTTTCAGTGTGGAGTGGACAGACAGCCTCACAACTCTGGAGAATGTCTGGTTTGTTTGCTCCCTCTCTCTTCCCTCCATCCTGTCCTGGATATTACTCACATTAGACTGCCTTACAGGAATGGAATACATTAATGAGAGAGAGAGAGAGAGAGAGAGAGAGAGAGAGAGAGAGAGAGAGAGAGAGAGAGAGAGAGAGAGAGAGAGAGAGAGAGACACACACACACACACACACACACACACACAGAGACACACAGAGACAGAGAGAGAGAGAGAGAGAGAGAGAGAGAGAGAGAGAGAGAGGCAGAGACAGACAGCCTTGATATAAAGTTAGTCCCACTTCGTTGGGTGCCGATTGTGAGCTTGCAGATCTGCTTGTAGATTTTAGGTGCATGACAGGAGTTTTCTACAGGTGGTCTGGGGACCACCAGTGGTCCCTGAGAGGATTCCAGGTGGTCCCCAGCTAAATCGAAAGTTGGTTAACCAGATGGACCCGCAAGGGTTTCATTTTTACATTCTCAAGAGTTAAAATATTCATCACAACTAGAGAATGTAGAAGATTAATGGTCATCTTGATCTGTATGTTGGACTGTTTTGTTTCTGAAATAGAACCTGATGTTGTGGACAAAAACAAAAAAAGTCTTTAGTTTTGGGACAAAGTGGTGGTCCATGGCTCAAATGCTGAATAAATAGTGGGCCCTGCCCTGATCTGAAAAAGGTTGAAAACCACTGGTGTACAACACACAGCATGCAACAAATAAAGCATAAATCAGGCATTAGATCCCTGCTGCTGACAACGGCGCTAGAAAATCCAAACTTACAAACCACAGAGAAATGGGGTTGCTGTGGATGTTGTACTTATCTGACCATAGTTAACTCGCATTAATCGCAGCAATACTTTACTTTGACACACAGGAATGAGTGGCCGCAATGTCTATTTCTTGTACAAACCAACAATCAGGGCAGGATATTGTAAATCACACAGCGAACTATGCGACTCATTAACTGGATTATGACATCAGCCATTAATCCACTTTGCTGTTGCTGTTCACTCATTTAAAAATGGAGCTTAGCCAGATGGCTTAGTTGTCATTTTCTCTCTAAAATTGCATGTACGGGCATAAATCACAAAGCACCTAACGTCATTAGTAGCCAATGAGACGGACATTATTATGAAACACAAGAGAGTCTGACACCAATCAACAGAACGTGGTTGGCAGTGCTTCAAACAAAATCATATTAGATTACAGAACTTTAATTTCCTCAGTGAGTACAAACATGGAGTATGAATACATATACACAAAACAAATTAACTTTAGCACAATTCAAGTGAAGCTGTAAAGGCGGACGTGCATTGAGAAATGTCCATTTTTTGTGCAGTCTATGCCAAATATATTTTAAATACTCCACCCTCCTCCAGCCAAACACAGAAATGTTTTCCATTTCCTCACCACAGCGGTGTGCGTCTGGTCAGTAAGATACATGCTGGAAATGACCGTTTGCTAGGGCTGGGCAATAGGCCTATGAGACAATAATACTGTACAATCCTCTCACCATCCGGGGGTCCTGGGATGCAACAGTATGGTACTACTCAGTACTGTGCTCTAATGTCGCTGGAAGTAGGACTTAGGACCCAGAACTTATGTTCCTCGGACCCGTCTAAATTAAAAGACCATCCCTTGGTCCCTGGTCCCATGACCATAACATTGAAAACCAATTAATATCACTGTGTGTATATATAGTTGCAGCCCACGGTGTATCACAATGGTTGTAGATTGGCTTCATTTGCTGGCCTTAAATCTCTAGACGAATATATAGTATTATTCAAAAGCACATGTGTTTTCCATACTATTAACAGACCTGTGTACAGTAGATGGTATTACACACAGACCACAGTAACACCGACACCTACAGTATACCTGCTTCACCCAAAGATACAGTGCACAATAGGGATGCCGCGCGATTTTCCAGTACAATACGGTATTTTTTCAACTGACAGCAGAGCTACACTGGGTATTCTTAGAACTGTACACTCAAAGGGTCAACGGAGTAGCTCACGTTGGTGTGTTATTGACAGTAATAGTTAGTCCCTGCATGGAAAGATGGAATTGGATCTCTCATCTGGTTTGTCTTTCAGCAACACCTTAACTCAAAGGTAGGAAGAAACCTTTCAAACTACTGAGGCTGTGTGGTGAAAATAAAAGTATTGATGCAGCCAGCGAGTGGAGTTGCACTGCATATGGACAGCATATGGGCAGCGGCATGCGCCGCCCGCTGACACTGTATTAAAATACTGTAAGCTCAAAAATCTCACAGTATCAATACCATGGATTTTATCACCGTGATAATCGCGAAGTACGGTATAGCGTGCCATAACCTGCCCTAACCTGAAATGATTTTGGCCTAGGGGGGCGGGGTTCCTTGGGATCCACACGGCAGATGAGCTGATCTGATTTGATCTCACCAACGTTTCGTCATCCCCCGTCCCGCCACTGCTGTGCTACATCACATCATTTGGAGCGACACCCCCCCCCCCCCCCGAAGGTTGACTCCTCCCTCTAGGCCACTGTGGGTAACAAATTAGTCCAGGCTTTACGTTTTCGCGCAACGCGAACGAAAATGAAAGCCTGGGTGTTGAGGCTAACCGTGTCATGCCTAGCGCCCGATATGTGCAGTATGGCATGGTTTGAGTGTTAATCTCTTCAGAGTACTTTCATTCAGCCACTAACCTTGGTAAGTCCCGCATGGGGACGTGGTGCAGGCTTGCAGCGATAGGGGGAACGCCAGCTGTGGCCTGACTTACTTTGCAACACCATCCCCAGAGCTATTCAACATAATAAGACACGTCAGCAAGTGTCTCTGTATTGTTCCCTGGCCCAGCGGCCTCCTGTTCTGGGCAGGAGGCCAACCTGGGCTGGGACTATAGTGGGTAGACCAGAGAGATGCTCTGAAAACCAGCCCACCGAGAGACACATTATGGAAAGTGGGAGAGAGAATGACAAAAGGCAGAAATAAGGGGCCAGTCCTGCACTATAAAACCCTCTCTGTTAATTTAAAGTTGCAATCCTGATGAGATGCCAATGAGTAACTTAGTATAACTTTAGTTTGAGTAAGTGTTGACTTTTTTTCTTGTGTACTGTACACCACACCTATCTGCCAAAAATAGACGTTCTAAAAGCACACACTGCTCTGCTACTTTTGGCTAACATCCCCGACAGAATAATCCAATTTAACTATTCCAAATCTGCAGTGGTTGGAGATAGTCTCTCTATTATTTAAGAGTATGCCACTGACCTGCTGACAAGTAATATAGCCTGAAGCTCACATAAAGAGGGGATTTCATCTTGAATAGGTAGTTTGCATAGTCTTTCACGCAGGAAAGGACATTTAAGGAATTTAAGAACTGTAGCTTTAAAATTATCTCTGAAAAGTTGACTGTGCATTAAGACAAAATAGAGGGCTAAGGAAAAGAAAGGGGAGTGTTTGAAAGAATATATGAAGTGGCTAAATGAAACACCATGAACTGCTCTAGTGTCACCATGAACCGTCTAACAGGTACAAAAAGGGATTTCCACAGCACTGTAAATGTTATTACACACACACTGTAGCAAGTGAGACTTTGCAGGCTTTCAGTACAGTCGACAAAAAGTACGCAAAGGGAAGAATTTCAGGAGGAGGAAAAAATGGAAATGAGGTGTGGCAGCGGTGGTCGGTGGCGTGTTTGCGTGCAGGAAATGCAATTAAACGTCTCATGTCCCGGAGGGCTGGCGGTGAAACAAGCAGGTGTTTTCTCACCGTCTTACTGTTATGTGGACGGGATAACAACAGTCTACTGTTTCCCTCTCCACCGAATTGGAGAAAACAGCAGTCAATGCAGATTTTAAATGCAAGTGTAGGAAGGGTGTAGCGGTTAGAGAAAAAAAGACAGCGGTTGGAAATGTGAGCTTTAAAAAAGACACACACACTGATAGAGTTAAGCCAGCTAAAGGTTCTGCTGTGGAAGCCACAGCAGGCAGTGCCACCGTCATTCCTTGACATGCAGTGACACTTGACCCTCGCATACCTTCCTTTGAATCGGGAGCGGTGGCACGGCAACAGAAAGCTATGCTGAACGACATTAAGGGAAAGTGAGGGAGGGTTTAGTTTCTTGAGCCTGGGGGAATGGGGAGGCATTGCTTTTACCGCTTCAGCCAGCAGATGGATGCTCAACCCGGCGACATTCTGATTCCCAGATGGCCCACACAGCTATGGCTGCCCATAGCTTGGGAGTTCAAGTTAAGACACCCCCAGAGTTAAATGAAAACCGAGAATTGTACTGTACTTTCATCCATCATGCTGTGTGTTCTTAATAAAGTGAGGCCATAGTAAGTCATCTTGTGATGAATGTGAACGATCCTTGGTCACTTCTCCCGACCACAATGGAGAGGTGGGGAAAAAAAGACGAGCAGCACAAGCCTGTCACCGTTTCCCCTACGGAATTACTTCCAGACCAGTAAAAAGTCTGGCCAGGACAGAGCCATTAGGTTACTGCCGAATAAATCCATGTCATTTGTTCAAGGTTTTCCAAAAAGCGGTCAGTCATACATACCCCTCATTTATTTTACTTAAGTTGTCCTTGAAAGGAGTACAGAGTAGCAGAGAGACTGGCAGGAGCTCTCCACTCCACCTCAAAGCTTAGAGGCTATATTTGATACCACTGACACTAGTGCTTCCTTCCCTCGCTGAAAAGGAGTATGAATGTTAATGGTGTAAAATAACCCGCGGGTCAGTTGACGTGTTGACCCAATCAACAGGTGTTTTACTAGTTTTTAAGTCGCTAAAATGTAGTTTGTTGATGGTGTACTCCTTACCTCTCACGGGATGGAAGCCTGATCTGGTTCTACAGTTAATGCCGGCTCAGCAGCTAGGATGAAAACAGACATGAAAACACATGATTAGTCTCTGCGTCCTGGTCTTCCGAGACCCTGTGGGGCGGATACTGCAATCCAACGCTGTCCCCGGCCACATTATATTTTCTGTCTGAGACTCAGCCCTTTGAAAACAGTGTTAACGATTAGATGCAGACATACTGCAGCATGTTTGGTTTAAATATCTGTATTTGGAGTCTTTCTCACAGACGAAGAAAAAACACAAATTAGGCATGAAGATGCTAAATGAAAGGGGAGTCGTCTCCTCTCCTCTCCCTGTAGTCTCGCCAAGGGCAGCATGACGCCTTTTCATTTGCTTGGAAAAATATAGTTTATGTGCAACACAGACAAATGTAAAGAACTAGAATGATACTAGTTATTATTCGTGTTTTATTTTGTGTGTGAAGGCCTGACTCGAATTTATCCATGTGCCACATTTTGTGCTTGCATTTGACTGTGGGCTGTTTGGGCTAGGATTTTAATTATGTGAAAACTGTGAGAGGAAAAAGTAAATATTTCGCTTTTACCCTCAAGTACCTAATCAACTAGCTGATGGAGATGTAAAAACATTGCGGCCTTATGAAAACCACACATTACTTCCAGGAGGGGATTCTGCTGTCTTAATTCATTCTCTCTCTCCAAGGATTGCTTTAACCATTTGTAACTCTGAGATGGTACATAGTTTTACCAAAATGATCCTCTGGTGGTCCATTTGTTTCTGTTGGTACCCTCTCAAGAGTTACATTAAGCTGACACTGATGATTTTACTGCATATAAGAGTGTGTGTGTGTGCGCGTGCGGGGTGCTTACTGCTCACGTGTATGCGCGGAGGTTTCTGTTCTACGTGTGTGTTCTCCTCCTCAGTGGAGCTGAGGTCTCAGATTGTACAGCAGGCCCGTAGGCAGCCTGAGGGACTTGACCTGCCCTTGATAGCCATCTCTGTCATCTGCACAAACACCAACTGTGTCAACACAGTATGGAAGACGGCTCCCAATAGGAGCCTGTAACAGACTGTAGATAAGGGGCTACGGCCAGGCGACGCGTCACGTGTGTTATGGCTATAGCGTTGCTAACGCCCACTGTCCACATTCCATCGTAATGATAATTGGCTATTAGGAAATATGGAATTTCAAAAGGAGGCCGTGCCATTCCATTGCACGGCTGCCTCAGATGTATTTTAACATCATAAACATGCCATTTAGTGGAGCCTTTTGTCATGAATACCAAGACTACAGTATTTGCAACATGCTGGAGGGGGTCACCTATCCCTCTCCATACCCAAGATTCTAATAAACACAATGTAAACCATTTTATTCGTTGGGGTTTTCATCAAGCACACGTTAAATGTCATTTATCGACTGAATTAGGCCTGGTCTAGGGTGACTGGATTTTGTGGGGACACCGTGTGGATCCCACACACTACAGTTGCACTGCTCAATTCATGCAGGTGTGACTTTGTTAATCTAACAATCAAAAATAACATGAAAATACATAGATTTCTGTAAGATAAGCTAACGACAGCCTTTACTCTTGCACACAATCATTAATCATCGGGCGTGTGCAGATCATGACACTGTTGTGTGTCAAGTCAGCTTCCCCCAACGGCCAATTCTTCTGAGCAAAGGAAATACCCTGGATGCATGCATGCTCAGTCATATACTGTAATATACGACCACATGTACAAATCTGAAGGCTGAAAATGCACAGTCTGTGTAGCAGAGCCCCTGGGAGTTCAAGCCCTTAACATTGATCTACAGTGACATGCTGATCATGACTCGTACAGAGATAGACATCGGAACGACAAACACGTGTTTGTGCCTCATATCACATTTGCATTATGTGGCTTCGGCTTCATTTGCCCCGAGTGAACTATTATATACTGCACACAGGCAGACAACAAAGGAGACAGACCAGCACACTTATATAACATGTCCTGCTGACAGTGTGTTGTCTGTATTCCGAGACTGATGCCTTAGAGCCGTTCAGCGACATTACACCCATTATATAAACCCACAGCACAATTCATCGTAAAGTCCTCCTAACAAAACCAATTTGGCTACTGATGAAAAATCCCATTCCATAAGTGTGTGTGTGTGTGTGTGTGCGTGTCTGTGTCAGAGAGAGAGTGCGAGTATGGGGAGGTCTAATCTGTCAAACAGGGGGCACTTCCAGGTCGTCAACTTTTGAGCTTGGAATTCAAGACTGGCAATAAGTCACACTGCTTCATTAAGAATGGAAAGACAGGGCCGATGCTTCTCCTCATTGGGCCAAACACCCTCTCTAGACACACACACACACACACACACACACACACACACACACACACACACACACACACACACACACACACACACACACACACACACACACACACACACACACACACACACACACACACACACACACACACACACACACACACACACACACACCTCATTAATTGGATTTGTTCAGGGGGACTCAGAGATATGATGTGACAGCAACGCCACCCAGGACCATGGATGGAAGAGGCACAGTCTCCACAGATGTGAAGCGGTTGGTGGACATCACGTACATTACCCAATGCCACTGGCCTTTTTCTGCTGACTGTTGAGTTAGTGTTACATAATGTTGGATTTGTCCCGTTAGTGCTAATGGGGATAATCATAAGATGATAGGGAGAAAGGCTAAGAATAAGGAGAGAAAAGGGGAAGAGGAGAATGGAGATCAAGTGGGAGGAATGGGAGGAATGAAAGACAAGACAGCCCTAAATGACAGAGCCTAAATGAAGCTTCAGGGGAAAAAAGGGGTCAAAATATGCTCTGTGCATTGGATGTCATTCTGTGTGACACAAAGACATACCAAGGACAAGCCTATCAGGAGCATGCTATTCACCAAGCAGGAAACGTCAGCAGACAACAGTCTCTGCAAGAGTGACATCTGGTTAGAAAAAAATCATTGTCAACTGCATTACCGAAGACAAGGAGGAGGGATAAATTTAGAGGGATAAATTATAGCAGAAGAGACCTCCAACTCCCATCACCACCTGAGGGGACACAATAACTTGACAAACACAAGCTGAGCAAGCTGGTGAGGAAAGCCATGTCTGTAGTTACTGTACTTAGATGAACCCCCTCAGCCTTAACATTTTTTTTACGTATCAACGTTCATTATTTATTCCACATTTGAGCCACTGACAAACATTTGATCTATCTATATCTATATCTACGGTATATTTTGCTATCATTGAAAATGCTTTTGTCCACAATTCCAGGCTAAATTGACGTTGGTACCACAGCAGAGGCAATAACATTCTCCAAATGTTTTAAATCTCTAATAAAAGTAATGCAGGTCTAATAAGGTCATAAAATGCCACTGGTGAAAATGGTGATGAATCAGCCTATCGGGCCGAGGTGGCAGCCGCTGTGGGTTGGTGCACCTCAAACAATCTGATCTTAAACGTGGCAAAAACAAACCACCAAAGGTTACACTTGAGGAGGTTTGGTGTGACGGGGAAGGCTTTAGTTCACTTTTACAGAGCGACGGTGGAGAGTGTCCTTGTTTTCTCTATTACGGTGTGGTATGGCAACACATCTGCTGCTGACAGAAAACAATTGGAAAAAGTGGTCTGCACAGCGTCCAAAATCATTGGCCTGGACCTCCCATCTGTCTCCTCCATCTACTCCTCCCGCAAACATAAAATGCAGAAGGTGTCCGCAGACCCTTCCCATCCGGCTAAAATAGTACCTACCCCGAGGCAGTTCGCCTACTGAACTCGGACCCTACGTTCATACGCACTTTACAGCGTTAAAGCTGACCAACAAATCAGCATACTGTGAAGCTCAGTTTTTTTGCCCTGTTATTTATTGTTGTGAAGCTCAGTTTTTATTGCCCGGTTATTTATTGTTGTGTAGGCTACTTATATTGTTATGCACTTTAATGTCCTTAAAAGGCACCTTAATGTCCTTACCTCTGCTCTCCTATTAGCTCGTCCTTTTTGTCTGTACTGTATGTATGTATGTCTTCTTTGTTTGCATTAAAACAAATTCCAATCAACTCTGTTGATATGGCAATAAAGGTTTGAACTTGAACTTGGTTGAAATGAAGCAACCACTTATATGATGAGCTAGCATGGTGAATGGGATGGTCTTCAACCACAGACTCATGACTGGTCACTACCGGTAGCCCTTAAGCCATGCACTCTGTTCTGTCATTGGAATAGCTCTGGCACTTTTGCCTTTATTTGATTATTATTTGATTATTACAGTCTCTCTACAGTCAATCATCTTGCCATGATCCATCAATGCAAAAGAACTACAAATGATAGAAACCTGCACATTTCATCAACTCAATTATATAGATACATTCCTCTGTTATGTTAAGTACGCAGTTCACGTATGATTCATGTTAGCTATGTTTTTTGCTCTTGCTAATTGTAAATCTGGATTAAGAATGTGTGCCAAATGCCTAAAATAGTAATTCAAAAGTACAGTGGCTCGATAGTCGATATAAAGTTTGTTTACCTAACCCTGTGCTGTTGCCCACTCGCCTGAGAAGCAAATGGGGTCATGATAAAACGTAGATTATTTTCCCCTGATAGCAGCAGTTTTGCAATGGTGTGATTCTGTCTGTGCTGCAGTCCACTCTAAAAGGTCCCTAATCCCTCAGATAGTCTGGCTGCATTCGTCCAGCATCACGCAACCTCATCCATCATACAGGCAGTGATGTGTACACTTTATTGGTTTTCAACCCTTTTCATGCGGGATAGTAGGGATAGCCCGAATTAGGGAATAAAGGGTGGTCTACAGCCTATTGCTGCTGAATTGATTCAAGGTACCAACCAACTAGGCCTGACCCCAACTAGTCGACTAGTCGACTAGTCAGTCGGTAGGGGGCGCTGTCGACTGACAACCTCCCAGTCGAATGTCGTTTTTTTTTAATTTTTTTTTTTACTCTTTTTTTTTTTTTTTTTTTGTACTCGTTTTTTTTTTAATCATTCCACTCTCGGGGTTGGGGTGGTTAATGTCTAACATAAACAAATGAACAGAGAGAGCCTATTGTTGAAGTGCTGTCAGATTTAACTGTCAGTAAAAAGTCCGACCGTGCACTTGATCTCACAAACGCCCAGTGAGAACAGCAGAGGACAAGCCAATGATAACCCAGACGGAGCGCAGGATATGAATGCATCGCTGTCCGGCTGTATTCTTTGTCATTTCTTGTTCAAAACGTTATAGCGTTACTGTTTTATAGGGAAGAGAATTGCTTATTTGCTTATTTTACTATCGCTGTACCGAGGACATGTCTGTGCTGTGCGAGTCTGTGCTGCTGCTGCTGCTGCTGCGGCGGGCGGCGGCGTCCTCCTCCTCCTCCCCGCAGTCTGTCTCAAAGAACGCGGCTATGATCGCTTATTTGCTTATTTTTTGGAACCACGGCACAAACACCTAAAGTTCACCACCAACGTGATGAGAGGAGCCGTTTGTGAACATGTCACTGCTTTCTTGTCAAATCTCGAGCTCCGGTGTGCGCGCTCTCTCTTGTTGTCGGCTTACGTTACTGTTTTCAGGTCCGGGTATAAAATTTCACAATAGGGGGGGCAGGCGAAAAGTTTAAGCCTAGATTCCGGAGATTTAGGGCGTTTAGGGGGGCATTCCCCCCTGTGCACAGCCTTTTATCCGGCTCTGCAAATGCTTCCCAAAAAAAAGGAAATAAGAAAGAAAGAAAGAAGGCGATCCACAGACGCTCTTTCCCCTCCCTCAACCCTCGTGGATTACGGTATATATGGATTATATCTTTGATAAAATACTGCAAAAGGTACACAGTGACAGTAGCCTAAGTTAACATCGATTCTCTCAGAACACATGCACACGGCTGCGTTGTGAGCCGTATGGCAACATTTTGCGTTGGGTCCCGCGGGCGCCGCGGGGTAAAGAAATAATAATAATAATATTAATATTAATGTTAATTTTGCCCGCGGGGGGGGGGGGGGGGGGGGGGGGGGGGCTCATTCGACTGGCAGTCGACTAACGGCACATTTATTCATATTAATTTCGACTATAGAAATCCTTAGTCGGGGACAGGCCTACAACCAACAAATCGGGAGCAATTTTGAGGTCAGTGTCTTGCCCACGGACACTTTGACATGTAGACAGGAGGAGCCAGGATTCAAACCAGCGACCCATGGATCATTGAACGACCTCTTCTACCTCCTGATCCACAGTCGCCCTCCACTTTTATATACAGTATATACTGTATATCTTTAAATATATATCTTGAAATTACTAATGCGTATTATTAACAATTTCCCCATCAAGGCCCACTGGTGATCCCCGAACCACTGGTTGGAACAACTGATGTAGAATAATAAGCGCCCCCAAGTGTTGGTCTATATTACTTAGGAAAGTAACTTCTTTACTTTACTCGTTACCCCTTAGACAAAGTAATATCATTACTTTACTTATTACTGGATTTGAAGAGTAATATATTACATATTACGTTATTACTTTCCCAAGTTCTCAACACCGCTTTTGAAAAAATAGAGAAGTACAACATAATCCGTTTATTACAAAATAAAGCAGCAAGCGATTTGTAGTGTACATAACTGTGCAGGATGCAGCGTGTGGACTGGATCTACAATCTACTGCACATCTCTGTTATAGTACCTGTCGATAGCTTGTACATCTGTTCTATTTTTGCATGCAACAACAAGCTAATTTTAAAAAAGTAACTTGGCGTTACTTGCAAAGTAATGCATTACTTATTACCCATTTTTGCAGAGTAATCTCGTTACTTTACTTTTTGGAGCAAAAGTAATAATATTACAGTAATATGTAATCTAAAATTAGTTACTGCCCAACACTGATAATAAGTGCCCCCAAGTGTTAAGTAATTCAATATTTGATGAAGCTAAAGTCTGATCTACATTGGGTTGATCAATCATCATCAATCATTAAGTCTAAGATAATTTATTTCAAGGTTATTATAGAAAGTTAAGATGGGCTTTACGGTCTTGAAATAAAAGGATATTAGTTGCAAACACTACTGAATCATGTAGACCAATATGCGGTGCGGGGTCAGGGGGGGGGGGGGGGCAGCTAAGTTACTGAAAGTCAATAGAAGAGCACAAATGGGCATTCTCAGAGTTAAATTAACATGGATTTTACAATAAAAATGGGGTCCCAGATACAGAAATGCCATTTAGCCTACTGTATGCCAAACTGGGGCTCCCTGGCAGATTCTTTTGAAAGTGGCTCAGCAGGGCAAATTAGTGTCAATTTGGGGATCCTTGACATGAAAAGGTCTGAGAAGTAGAACCACTAGAGTACACTGTTTTTAAAATTGAAGGCGCTGACTGCCCTAGTGGTCCAGGTGCACATTTACTATACTGCTCTGGCCTGACAGCATGTTGCGTTCAAGTCACGTTCATGAGGATCTTTGCGGCATGTCTCTATCCTTCTCCTTCCCTCTTTCCTGTCCATCTTTACTGTAACTACCCCTCCCCCTTCCCCCCAAAAAATGAAGGTATTAGGTTAGTACGTAAAATGTGTTTTGATATGATATGATCTTAACTCATTGTCTAACAGGTCAAACTCTGTAGCCTCTACGTTGAGCCTTTGCCAACACTACAAATGCTTAGAGTGCAGTGCAAAGGGCTGGAGGGATGCATACCCTGTGTGGAATGTGGATGATGGGAGAGGAGAGGAGAGAGATGATAGGGGGGGGGGGGGGCACATCATCAGTGTAATCTGGATGGCTAGAATAGCATTGCAGGCAGGGAGTGGAGACAGGCACCGGGCCTAGTGGATGAACACAGCTGCTCTTAAATGTAGACTCAATAAATGCAGGAAAGCCAAAAACAGAATCATAAAAATAAATAGAGAAGGATATCTAGTGTTTCATGCAAGCAACTTGTAGATGCAAGTACGCCATGCACTGTACACAAACAGGACACACATAATGCAAACACATGTAACTATCTCTCACATGCAAATATCTCAAGTTTTTCAGAAACCTTAGGTCAGGCCTAAATGGGACTGACCATAGAGACAAATTCTCCTACCTAGACGTTCATGACGGAAGGAAGACAGAAGCATGACAAAAAGTTTGCGTATTGCCATTTCCATTTTAAGTTAATTACTTCAGTTGATTAGCAGAACATATTTGGCAGAAAATGTCGAATACAGTAATTCATTTATTCGGTTTTGGCCAAAATTGGCATAAAATATACCATCAAATAGCGTATGCAATTAATACAATCAAAAATCCTGAGTAAATGTTAAATAATAATGTAACTATCATTTAAGTTAATTTTGCCATAATCATGCATTTTGGCATAGTCGGGTATTTTTTGGCCAACTGTTATCCTATATTCTGTATTTTGGCCAAGAATTTCCCTTTTGGTGCACCCATATAACTGTATTTGTCATGTGAATTAATTTAAAAATAAATTGCAAAGTTGTTCTTGGTGTGACACTAACAGCAAGACAGAGGTGAGCTAATCCTTTCTCCGCCAAATCGTGACTTGTGTGTTAAATTATAAGGCGTCTTCACTGCCAAATCTTGAATTATGCAGGATTTATATTGTATAAATACGTTGATGTGATGTAGTGGAGGTTCTATTAGCTTCGAACAGCTGTTGTTGACAGACCCTGTGTGCGGCCTTCACGGATTGTGCACGCGCATGTGTGCAAGAGCGTGTGCATATTGAGTCGCTATTAGGGATGTTAATCGACACATATTTGGAATACCGACGTGTCGCGGCCCATTGTCGACAATCGATCGATTTTTTTATTTATTTTTTTAGCCCGCAGCGCCGGTGGGACCCAACGCAAAATGTTGCAGCGCGGGCGGCATGAAAATGCCTGCAGGAGGGAGAGGTGCAAGATAAAATAAGCGGGACCGCGAAATCGAGCAATATATAATATTGAAAGCCGGACTCGCCGCGGCAGAACGCAGGGGGAAGGAGGAGGACGACGACGCGGCGGCACAGACGCGTGCAGCACAGACATGGTCTCACAGTGACTGATAGTAGCCTAATACCCGAAATAAGCAATTCTCTTCCCTTGAAAACAGTAACGTTGTGACATTTTTGAACAAGAAATTGCAAAGAATACAAAATAAAAATCATTAATATAAAAAAAAAGAAAAAAGAGGCGATTTTCGACTCGTACTTTTTTGTGTCGACGTCAGCACGTGTCGACAATCGTGTCGATTTCCGACTTTTTTTCACATCCCTAGTCGCTATAGTCCCCAAAAGGCTCTACCAGCCTGCATTTCTGGTCAAAATTCTAATCCTATGAAGGAGGAACGCGAGAGCTCATGGATCGACACAATATTCAGCAAAATAAGGGTAAAATGGCACAATATATTGGTATTATCTAATAAGAGCTTAGTTAATGACAGTGGTTGGTAAGTTAAGGTACCGTACTAAGGCAAGATAAAATGCTGGTACCCTACAGCTTCATGGACAGGAATAACAATTGTGTAAAATACAGCAGGCGATTATAATGTGGGGAGATTGAAGATTCAGTGTCTTTCCTCCTTGATTCACTTGCTCTGATCAATCAACCTGTGCATCTTACTCAATGCACTCCCGCCCACAAAAACATCACAAATGAAGTAGGACAACATCAAACCTTTTCTAACCACTTAAAAGGGATCCACCATTAAGTCAAGTGGATCATATAAATGTTGCCTTTTAATACATTTTATACACTCTGAAGCCCCTGAAGCCTAAACAACCACTCCTTCAATCCACCTTTGCATCTCCATCCTCTATTACTGCAAAATAAAAGACCTTCTCTTCCCATGTCCCTTGATCTCTAATCTACCTTTGTTCAACCAGAGCATGGCACACTAAAAAGGCTTCACATGCAAGGCAGGGTCAGCTTATAGGAGGGGATTCCCAACCGGTCGCCCACACCTACAAAAAGCCCCTCTCTCACACACACACACACACACACACACACACACACACACACACACACACACACACACACACACACACGCACACACGCACACGCACACGCACACGCACACACACACACGATAATCCATTTAGTCATCTTCTACAAGAAGAGGCTTTGTTTGAAGAAACACCACCAGGATGGTTCTAAGGGCAGGGCAGTTTCCTTAGAGCGTTTCCCCCCAGATATGACCTGGCTGGCTGGGGATCGAACCACTGACAATCCAACCAATCACCTACATTTTGAAGCCCTCAGCCAATGAAATCATCCCTATAGCGCACACACAGACACACAAAGCAAAAATCAGGAAAATACAAAACTCAAAGATGACAGCAGTCCTTTCTGCCTCTTTCCTGTGGGTGGATCTACACTCCGCCCCGGCATACAGCCATGCTCTATAAAGTTTATGTTAGCAGATCACCCACATAGCTGTATTAAGGAGAAGAATAGTACACTGTGGGCCGGGACCAGTTCATAAGACTATAGGACTAGCCTGGACCTGACCCGATGAGTCAGTCTGTTTGTGCTAGTCAACGTCACGTGAGGACTTGAATTTCACAAGTTGCCACGGTGGCGGAGCGGCCTTTGGGGGCTGTTTTGCTAAATATGTGGATTGCGTTAGCGCCTGCAGCAGTAATTGTTTCAGTTTTCACCGTAGATTGCTCCAGACCAATCATAGCCGTAGTTGTGTCGTTTGTGGGTGTGTGTACAACATGCAAATACAGGCTAAACAAATGGCATCAGCCCACAAGCAGATGGGTCCAAGCAGAGAACACAATAGCTCTCATGGCTATACTTACTGTTTGCTGAAAACTTGCAGCCACAAACTAGCAAGGGCAATCATTTAACTTGCTCTGAAACAAGTTGGGCACAAAAATAGTTTGCAACCCCCTCAACATCACACCACAACATCTGTGTCTGAAGTTCACATACACATACTGTACAGCTGAGTGTACAAACATAGCCAATTGTGATGCATTGTGCATTTTTTTTGTCATATGACAAATGTATGGCTTAAGTGCTTATAGAATGGAATAGATCAAGCCATTAACCATTCTTGTCATAGTTCACTGTGCGGTTTGTCCTGTCTGTATGCATGTATACCATGTTTACCCTTTGGTGTGATGCTGCATGACAACCACATTTTCCTCCAGGGATCAATAAAGCATAGTATCTATCTACCTATCTACCTGCATGCAGCAGCCCGGACTAGTACAGCCTTCCAAGTATCACTGCATCACCACTACAGTCAGTCACAGCAGTGCCAATGAAAATATTGCTCAGACTTGGCATGGCGGATACAATGACATAAGCTATGATGATCGCCTATGTGCTGATTCAATCTGGACAGAGTTATAAACGGTTAAAAGGAGGGAAAACCTTTTTTGTTATAAATCACAAGAAAATGTTCTTTTTTTTAACTGCCCTACTCGCAAACATGAATGCGTTTTCTGAGCCTGATCCTCAGTTAATAATACAGAGTGGTTCTAATTACATAAGTGCTATTTTGGGGGATTTTTTTGTGCTAGCCAACCCACATGCACATTTGAAGAAAATACTGCAGGGCTTATTTGTCACATTCCCCCGTCACCATGGAGTAGATTTTTCCAGCACAGAGCAACTTCACACAGCCCTAATTGGTGACATCATCTTTAGTGCGTCGCCACTTCCTTTAGCTGCAAAAAGGATGACATCACTGAAGGTGAAGATGATAGTAGTGAAACACTAGAGCATATGACATCACCTGATGAAAGACTCAACAACACCACATGACATTCACCCATCTTGAAACGGGGCATTAAATAGACTATTTTAGATATCCATTATATAACTTTGTTATCAGTCTCCATTCTGAAGGACGGAACAAAAGATCCATCACTTCTTGTCATTTCCTCCACGGAGGAAAGGGATATGGGAGTCCTTTGCTACTTCCTGATCATGTGATGTGACAGGGGTCTGGGACATGTGACATGACACCAGAGACATGTAAACAGGTTATCTATCCCATGTCCCCATCCAGATACATCCTTTAGTGGAAACTGTGTGTGTGTGTGTGTGTGTGTGTGTGTGTGTGTGTGTGTGTGTGTGTGTGTGTGTGTGTGTGTGTGTGTGTGTGTGTACGCGTGGGTGCACATGTGAGTGTGTCTGTCTATGTATCCTCAACCAGGAACTGATAAGGAGCAAAGTGTGATTGACATGGTTATCTGTCTTCTGGCGTAATGTAGCCTTTAGGAGCTACACAATAAAATCCTCATTCATACGTATGCAAATGCAACCAAAAAGGACCCTTACTGGATATCACAGTTAAATTAACACTTTTTAAATCACAGTTTATATTTGTGCCCCTCCCCATTCGTTGTAGCTTGGGACTCACAGCTTGTAGCTTGTCACCTTGCGTTGACATACAGGAGGAGGGAGAGGGCGTGGTGTATTCTCATGGGGGAAGTAAAAGCCGTGCAGGGGGATTTGATGAATCTGATAGCGATGCTCCAGTAACCATGATTGCAGAATCAAAGGATCAGACAAGAGACATAACAAAAGCTTCGGGACTGAAAGACAACTAGAAGCAGGTGCTGATGTCAAATGCTTCCCCCCGTCAAGCCGGAGAGACGGCAACATGGTTTCGAGTGGGTTTCTGCTAGCATGAGGATGTAGTTTGAATCAGGGGTTTTCAACAGGTGGTCCGGGGTCCACCAGTCGTCCCTGAGAAGATTCCAGGTGGTCCCCAGGCTACATGATTCAAAGTTGGTTGAGTAACTCTTTGAGAGCGTAAACATGTTTCATGTTTACACTCTCAAGAGTTAAAATATTCACCATCTGAATTAGCCCAAAGCTACACAACTAGAGATCTATGTTTGCCTGTTATGTTTACGAAATCCAGCCCGGAATTGCAGATAAACACAGAAGAAATCTTGGGATTTTGGGTCTGTGGGGCTAAAATGTCATCAAATGGTGTCTGTGGCTCAAATTCTAAGTAAATAGTGGGCACTGGTATGAAAAAGGTTGAAAACCTGGTTTGAATCATTAAGGGCCCTCCACAGGGGGAGAGTCTATACCTGACACAGCTTGTAGGAAATCGTTGTGAACGTGAAACGCGATGTGAGCTGGAGTGTGCACAACGTGTGTGAACTTTCACAACATTGTATCTACCTCCATGCCTGTCAGAATGCCCGTGCCATGCAAACTGAACGGTTGCCTCTCATTAAAAAGAATTACTAGACGTGTCAGTTGCTTCCCGTGTGAAACAGCCTATACAATCACACACAAAGCAGGCAGCATAATGATTTAAGCCACTGAGCCAGTGGTTCTCAGCTGCCTGTGTTTACAATAAGCCTACAGTGGTTTAATTCTGTCTTTTGATTCATATCTCAGATTTCTGATTCTTCTTTTTTTACCCATTGGTCTTTTTGAGCTTAAAGTTGTTTTCAGTGAAATGTGAGGATTTGATAATGCCAGACACATGTCTAGTTAGGAATTCTCTGGATATAATTTTGTGAACTCCACAAAAAGAGCCCAAAACAGATACCATTGCCCATTTTTGTTTATCCTGAACAAATCAAAGAAATGCCAGCTTGGCTTTGTCTTAGGTACAATTTAGCGTAGGTTGGATAAGCAAATAATGGTCTATCTATAGTCAGAAACGTCATGTTTGGCTGGGCCACAGGCACAGAGCGTTCCAGCCCTGGCTATAAAACTCTGTGTGTGACTGAATTACTGATGGTGTTAAGATGTGCCAATTAAATCACATATGGAAAGGAAGGTGATATAACTACAAATTTACGTCATTCTGAGCTTCGGAAAAGGAGGTACCAGAACCTTTCTTTGGAACCCCAGATGTCCTAACCTGCCGAACTATAGTTTGAGAAGCCTTTGCAAAACGGCCACCTATGACTCGACTGCTTGGCCTAACAACACACAAACGAAACCAAAGGCAGAGTAATTGTCCATCCAGTCTCTGATGTAGACCTGCCATTCAGCTTTTAATCCCACTTCATATCACATTTCCCAAGTTTTTATTTTATTTTTTGCTAATGCAATGCCAAACTACGAAAAAAGCAATTCAATTCAAAAATATAGTGTGGGTATATGAACCTGCAGATCAGGGGCGGATGTAACATTTCCCAATTGGGGGGGTCAGGAAGAAATGGTATGGGGGCGGCTTCATCGCCTGTGTCGTTTCGCACCACAGGCGATGAAACCGCACCCATACCATTTTCAGTTGCAGGACTTATATTAGTCGAATAAAGATCAATAATAACATCAGCTGTTGTTGAAGTTGCAACAAACACGCAGCATGCATAAAGCTAAAGGTCTGACTCAGAGTTTTCTGTTTTCAACGATGAAATGATGTTGGTTTAGTGATGCCACAATTGTAGTTAGTTAGCAGTAGTAGTGTTTCAAATCATTTTAATTATAAGCACTTTAATTTGAAATATCTTGGGTTGTTTTGCTTGCCATCGTGTTTGGTGGGGCAGTCAGGGCATTTAGGAGGGCATTGCCCCCCATGCCCATGCCTAGATCCGCCACTGGATACCACCACTGGATACCACACGTGCCTCTTAATCCTGGGCCATCCTGCTGAAGACGTAGGTAGATTGGCATCGTTTGGTGAAAGAATGTGCATTACATTCCTGGCTTGGCGGATGTCCAAAATACACTGGGGTATGAGTTACTGCTATCAACAGCAAATTACCCAACAATGAAGCCAACCAGATTAGATTCTCAGCTGACTACAACCACTGAGGTTGCAAAGTGCTATGCAACTACACAATGAAACGTGACACCCAAAAGATAAACTCTGAATCGTTAAATGTTTCAAATTGGCTTTGACTTTGGGTATAGCCCAGCAAATACAAGGGAAATAGTGTTTAACCTTTTCAGGGTACATTGTTAATTAAGAGTAATAACACCTGCCATATGCATCTATCACTGTCAATCTACAAAAAAATAATTAACTGTTTGTCATTGTCAACACAAACTCTCATTGACACCGTTATGTCTTTGATCTGACAACTGCACATGAGGCCTGGCACAAGAGAGACGAGAGAGAGAGAGAATGTACTGGCCTCAGTCGGAGCAGTCTGTAGTGTTTTATGCTGCGACCCAAACCATTACCCCAACCTTAACCCTTATCATAACCCTCTAACCGTAGTCGTGAGAAACGTGCAACACCGAACCACTGCATGTTATTCAGTTTAAAAAACCTTAAATCATTACTATTGGAGGTTATTTTGGTTCATTGACTGGCCTATTATGAGGGAGCTCTATGAAGGTGAAGGTAATCCATACCTAGAGGCTGCTTCTCCCATTCAGTGTGTAGCTTGCCGCTCCTGCAAGAAAATACATCATTTAGCCTTGTGTTATGCTACAAATGTAAAATGACATCATTTAAAGAAAAGTTTAAAAAAAGAGAGATTTCAAGACATTTAATCCATGTTGTTCAATGTTCATCATAATGTATATTGTTAAATAAATCTTCACAATAGAAATAAGCTGAGATCAATCCTTGCACGGTTTGATTTTGTTTTTTTCAACAAAGTTGAAAAGATGACATTTGTTTAAATGCACTCAGTCTATAAATATATCCATTTGTATTCTTTATATGCTCTACTGATGGATTGAATACACACAATAGGACCACAATGGAAACAATTACCCAGGATGAATTTGTTTTATCCTTTTAATGTTTACTGTACTTCTGTGCTGTTTACTGTACATTTTTGTCTAATAAATTATTATTATTATCATTCAATCAAATCATTTGTCTGGATTAGTAAGTATATGTGGGACTGTCACAGTTATCACATGAACCAAATTTATGTTAATTGTGTCAAATCAGTCATATCAGCCCTAAGCATTTTACTATGCCCATAAGGCATAATAAACAAACACTGCTTTTGGATTGTTTGTTTTTGCAATATTGTATTGCAGAACAGACATTTTTATTCCTATGGTTAATATAAAAAAATAAAACACAATCTAAATGTTCTACAATAATAAATAGTCAAGCAAAAGCCCTAGCTTTCCCCCATTCACATCTGCTCTGAAAATGGCAGAGTTAAGTGCATCTCACTGGGCTTGCCAGAAACACCTTAGGGTTACGAAGCACAATGAAAACAGTGTGGCCTGTTTTGTCTGCTGGTATGTGCACACAAGCCCACGCATACAAGAGGCACATTGGCACACTTGGCAATGTCACTGCAGGAAATGACAGAAAATTAGAACCTATCTCACCTCTTGACTGCAGTCAATCAAACTCTGAATTAGCCAATTTCACACATCATGTGATAGTAATTGCTACTGTAAACAAACCTCTGTCTACAAAGCGCTCTTTTTCCCCTGTTGCGATGCATCAGTAAGCAATGCCATCATGATGGTGTTGGCTTGTTATTTTTGGCGAGAGCCACGATTGTGTGCGACAATGTATAAATGAGGCTTTAGCCTTCAGACATTGATAAGATAAGGACAGGACAGCTTCCCTGCAGGAGCCACCTCAATCAAAATATAGACAGGCCTATAAATAGGCCATCTCATTTGTAACTTCAACTTGACCGACTGGGGAGTGGGCATGGCAGGGTTTCTCTATACCACCAGTCACGGGCGCCGACACGGGGGGACGAGGGGACAGTTGTAGGGGGGCCAGAAGCCAGGGGGGCCCACTAAAAGCTTGGATTAATAAGTGGGGTTGCAGGAACAGCGCTCGAGCGCTCAGTTTCTGAGGTGCGCCCACACATTTGCTGTATAAACATGCGACAAACGCGCAGCTCCGATTCAAAAACTTGATCCACGCATTGTATATAACGTGTCGCCCCCCCCCCCCCCCCCCCTCCAGGAAGGGGGGCCCATGTCCAAAAGCTGTGCAGGGGGCCCAGAATTGCTAGCAGCGCCCCTGCCACCAGTCAAAGGCTAGGTTTATTATCTGTATCTACTTCATTTTGTTTTCCACAATGTCAGGCCAGTTCACACATTGCTGTGGGTTGTCACTGCCGTTGTATTCCACGTGATTCACCTGCCAGGGAGGAGCCGCCACTGGGAGGATGTCATGTAATCATATTAAACGTTTCTGATTCTTTGATTTGTATGGGTCCAACCCACTTTTATTCAGGTGAGCGGGAGACGCTTGATGACCCATAACCAGAATAATGCTTAATGCATTTTCATGCATGTGATCACCACCCTCATGTAGTCTCGGTCTTGAACATAGTTTTCACTTGCTCTGACATCAAATGGTTTAGGCTACCACAAATGTTTAAGAATTATCTCAATGATATTGCAGCCAGAACTGTTCTTGGGACATGCATGCACTGATCTGCAGATTGCTAAGGGTTGTAGATGTTTCACCAGGAATTCAACAGGATATAACGCAACAATCCAATGGCAGTAACTGACAGTATAAATGTGAAGGAATGGGTGGGGTGGCATTTCCCATTTCCTATTCCGATCTAATTAACAGCCTGTCCCCATGTTTACATACACTCAATATGGTCACCTCTATGTGGAACATGCACATGGAGACTGAGCAGGCTGAGTGACAGCCAGGGGGGCTGCAGACAGATGGAGGGGCATGCCATGACCAGAACTCATGGCACTGCACCTGTGGTGCAACACAGCGCGCAATACACAAACAACAACATCATCATCATCAACACCACCTCCCAAGAGGCTCTGTCTGCTGTTAACACAAACATTACTACTGCTCTAGTTGACTAATATGGACACAAACAAATAATAAACACACCCACAAACACAGAGGCATCTGACAGGGCTGAGGAACTATTCAGCAAAACACGATATGCGTAATGACAGGATTGGACTGCGGAGACAAAAGGCACAGCAGAACGAAACTGTATCTACACTGTATCTGCACATTGAGGTGTTTTTAGCAAGCTGAAACGATGACCTTAATAAAAGGAGAACACAACAGACCTAGATATGATCCCCATGGGTCTGTCTGTCACTGTCTATATTCTTCGGCATGTGGAACTACCAAGTAAATTGTGTATGGATCAACCAGCAAAAAACACAAAGGAAACACACACAAACACACACACATAAACAGACCAAAGTCTTTTTTACAAGTTTGAACTGGCCAAGCGAAGAGGCAAATAATGTTATACAACTCTGCCAGTACCAGCAATTACAGGGCACAACATTTAGAACAGACAGATAACATTTGTAAGCACAATAAATACCCACTACCTATAGGAAGCTCAAGCAAAGAACAGGAACAGATGTCTTAAATGTCTGGAAAAGTGCCCCTTTAAAACTCATTCTCTTCCATAACACCAAAAGGCAATATTTGTGATTCAGTCACTGAACAATTCACATCGAAAATGATCTGCGATTTTCTGCGATTTTATCTCAGCGCACAATTACATTTATGTTCAGGTTAGCAAGCCTGTAAACAATCAGCACGGTAAGTTCATGATCCAACACTGATGTTGCAGCCATATAGTAAAATCCTCTGTAAATTACCATTAAGGATTTTACTTGGCATATACATAGTTGAGACTACAGTTTTGCCCGACACTAGATACACTATATACTTAAAATATGTCCCGTCTCTAAGGCTGACTCTACTATGTTCTAAAAACAGAGAGGCCATGTGACACACAATCATCTGCTAGCGCTCTCATTATAGCACATTGTTTAGTAGTATCACCATGAGGGTCAGTTGGGCCCTCTTGGGGCCCAATGTAAACCATGAGTGTCTCTGGACGCAACTGTAAGAACCATGAATCTCTAAACTAAATGCCAGCAGCCTACCACCACCACCAGACCAGTGTTGCCCTTCATGAAATATTTCATGGCAAGTGGGCCAAAAGACAAGCTAGTGACTTATGGAAATACTGTCGCCACCCTATAGGGATGCAGTGAGAAAAATTATTGGACAAAATCAAATACCAAATATAGGAAACAGTTGGCCACAAACTGAAATATTATATCGGTGTATGTTTTGTCCTACCATTACTGTCATGGCTGGCTACACCTTATAAAGCTTCTTGTTCATGGCAAAACTTAAATTAAATAATAATGGCTATTGTGGTTCCATTAAACATTTATTCAGCACTTTGGAACCCTAATCATTGCAATTTGCATATACCATTCAGTGATATATTTTCTGCCTATTTGGACCGAAACCAAATTTGTTTTTTTGGCCGAGTATTCAGTGCTCACTAGCCACCTCTTTGATAAATTATCTTCCAGTGAGAACTTATACTTTTTGTTATTCACTCAGACACGCTAGCATATTAATACCTACTCACTGACACAGCTTCTTTTTTCTTAGCTAAGTGGTAGTGGTGAGGTAAAAGAGTATAAATTAGTATGCATTCTGACCTAGTTAGAGACAAGACAACAGTGAGTACATACCCACAGAACCACAGCACCAGCAGGAATCAGCAGGAGTCCCACCAACATTGATTTGTCACTGGGTGGGTGCACAAAGAGACAAATATGATGGTGTGCGCACACACTGCCCCATATGTGCACGTGGTGTGAGCACGCACGCGCACACGCGATCGTGTCCCACAAACAGGAACTTAGCATGGGTGTGCCTGATGAAAACAGTGGCAAATTATGTGGTAAGTTCAGATGTTTGGTAAGGGAGGCAATAAAGCATGTTTCCTGGACAGTGTGTACACACAAGGGTCCATGTGCAACGGTTCACATACACATTACACAGAGGGGTCAACATGGCATAGTGACATTTAAGGACACACCAATACAATCCATCACATGGTGCATTTAACGTAACAGGATGGGTACACACACACACACCTACACACTACACACACACACACACCTACACACACACACACACACACACACACACACACACACACACATTCAGACATCACACATACAGACACACAGTATACACGCACACACTCTCGCACATGCACACACACCAAAGACCCCATAAAACCGTTCCCATTCAAGTGACGTGGTTAAGACAAGATTACCTCTTACCAGTGACTAGCATTATCACAAAGTATGAGCACAACCTCTTCATTCAGCAATGCACATTGCCAATTAACTGGCACGCTGCTCATTAAACAGAAGGTCAGGTCATGATCAATGCATGCATGCTGGTGACAGAACAGCCACCCTGCCTGCACACTTGTACGGTTTACTGCCTGAAGATTCTGCGCTGAATGTTAATGTGCGACTCAACTACATGTAGGCACAAGATTGATGTACAGTATGTGACACTACGCATGCGTGTGTGTGTGTGTGTGTGTGTGTGTGTGTGTGTGTGTGTGTGTGTGTGTGTGTGTGTGTGTGTGTGTGTGTGTGTGACTGTGTGTGTGTCTTTTATGAGAGGGTAACAAAAACAGCAGACAAATGTGACTCAATTAACTGGTGGTCTACATGCAGCACCACACCAAAACAAAGATGGCTGGGCTGATATCACATACCTCACTGTTCAGTAGGGAGCACCATAGAGCTGGAGTCTGGAGATGGTCTCTACATTACACACCTGGCATACACACTAGACATCCGGATGATGCAGAGTTAAAATTTTTCTTTCTTGCCACCACCATCCATTCACTCCAATGACCACAAACTCTGTCCTTGGGTGGGAAACCAAGTAGGCAGACAGGGGCTGCGATCTGTTGCTGCACTAGTAGTGATTACTACATGTTGGTCAGGCTGGCTGGCAACCATTCAACACGAAGTGGATGAAGGGAGAGATAGCATGTTCCATCCACACATGTTATGCTTTCCCAGACCCAGTGAATCTCCTCTCTGTCAGGTGAAAAGAAGCAGCTCTGTGTATATCACAGGAGGGCAGGAGGCATGTGGACAATGTGGGTGTCTACTCTACACTACTGCACACTCTCCAAGATCAACAGTAGGGCTTGGCAGTGACGGGGGCCATTGGTAAATGCTCTCCAGAGATCCCTGGGTAGCAGAGGAATCAACACCTATAAAAGTATAATCTGTGGTTGGCTGACTCAGACAGCTGAACACAGCTGTACCGCATGTCTGCTTTACAATATGCATGGACTCATTCACAGCTCATAATGTGGTGTCACCTTTCCTCAAATATGGAGACACTGACTGTGAATGAAACTAACTAAACCAGTTTGGTCAAGGTATACCTACTGTAGTACAACTTCAACCAGGACAAACATGGTGCACAACTACACTTTCAAGCATGCTCATACACATGTGTGGACTGCCTTTGCCTATGAAGAGATGCAAGATGACAATGGGAGATAAAGAAAATCCAATAATATTAGTATGATATTATGAAACTATGTCAATGTCGGAAATATACTCGTACGCTCCTTGTAGTAAATAAATTACAATGACTTTGTAACTTGGGCTGATTTGCTGTAAGCCTAGTCTTTATTTTTGATTTCCTCAGTAATCATCAAAGCAGAACTGCTGATAAACATTACGCAAGATGGGATAAATAGTGCAGTGGACTTAACATTCCCAAGTACAGGACAGCTTCGCAAAAATCGGAATTCATTGTCTCTCCAGTCTGACCTTCGGAAACACTTTAATAAAGACATTGGCCTGGAGATCAAACAGGCCGCTCTCGGCTACAAAAGCTAATTTGGCCCAAAAATTGGCACCTCTCGTTCTCCCATGGCCAGAGGCTGACCCCCTTGCC
Organism: Benthosema pterotum; assembly: GCA_039105355.1. NCBI lineage: Eukaryota > Metazoa > Chordata > Actinopteri > Myctophiformes > Myctophidae > Benthosema > Benthosema pterotum. The sequence goes on along the minus strand of CM076973.1, from coordinate 26,478,961 downwards.
ATCATGGCACTGCAGTATCTATGCAGACGCCTTTCTGTGGCTTAGGAATCCCGCCTCTGGCCTGAGAAGCTAATCCGTCCAGACAGCGTTGCCATGTCAAGTGTTCTGCCTTCATGCAAAAAGGCCTACGCAATATATGCATAGCCTTTATTAACCTACATATATGCAACAGTAGAACATGCAACACATAAAATAAATACGTAAATTATGCAAGAAAAGCATGTGTGTAACATAGTATGCATGTTGCATCTTTAAACCTTTAGTTTCTATTTATAGTGGCTCATAGGAATAGACTATGTGACAACCGGGAATAGTCTGGTGACCACCGGAGAGACGGGTGACAGCCGGAATGTAGACGGCACCCGGGTGAGCAGTATGGGTTAGCGCCCCAGCCTGTGTCCTCCGTGAGGAGGAAGCCCAAAAACCTTGGTGAGGCCGTTAGGAGGGCCATTATGATTCACTGCTCCTGAATGAAATGCCGGTGCTGGGAGTCTGGTGCAACGCACAGGTCCTGTGCCAACCTGGTGAGAGCAGGAGCAGACCTGGTGAGACGTAGGAGGGGTCTGGACAGGAGTCAACCCACAGAGCCTAGTCCCTCCATGTGCCAGAGTATAGTGCCTCTCAGTACCGGCAGAATAGTTCTGGAGCAGTGGATTGTGTGGCCTTGGGTCTTTCCCTAGTGGACTGACCGAGAGTAGCTACTGGGACGTAAGTCGGGACTTGATCAACCCCGGCTGGGTCGCCTGAGTGAGGGGTATGATGTTGCGAGACCCAAAACCCCGATGACCTTGGGATACATCACTGAGGATACGTCCCAGTTGCATCCATGCGATGTATCTTTAAACCATGTACGTCACCTCAAGCACACGCACGAACGCGCACACACACTAAGTCAGATGTTGTCTAAGTCCAAGCGGATCCTTTCAGTCCACCCACATCTGTATAAAGAGGTTATTCTAACTCCACCCCCTGGCTCTGGTAACCAAACAACAGCCAACTATAAACACTCAGCCCACACATAACAACACATCAAACAACTCCCTGGCTATGGATACACAAAAAATACACAGAAAGAAAGAAAGATAAGGAAGAAACAAAAATCTAAGCTCTAGAACAGTGGTTTAACCAGGCTTTTAACTCACCCCATGTAAAATCTGCTTGCCTCCGCCCCTACCATTAAATCAAAAAAATAAAAGTAAAAAGAAACCCTGCATGCCACACTGGCTAGTAAAAGTCACAATGTTAAAATGTTTCGTTACAAATTTCCCCTTGAGTTCTAAGTCTTTCTGTGTATCATGAATTCTCTTCATTACAAATTCTTTGCGGGTTCACTGCCCTCAAGCTATCTGGATCTCCTTGTGATCACCTGATCGAGTCCTACTGAACCACAGATCTGTCTGTAAAAGGTGCATTTATAAAGTGCATTGTTTTATTCACCCAGTCACACACACACATGCATACACCGATGGTGGAAGACACCAAGGCACCAACCTGCAAATCAGGAGCAAATAATGGTTCAGTGTCTTGCAACTCCGACAATGATACTTCGACACTAAACTCCGGGGAAGCCCGGGATTGAACTGGGAACCATGTGGTTCACATCCGGCCGCTCTACCGGCCACTCTACCCCTGAGGCACTGCTGTCCAGGTAACCACGGTCAATGACAGTCCACAGTGTTCCGGCTTGAGTGAAAGTGAAAATGTCCTATAAAGCTTACATTCAAGTTGCAATGTGAGCAATGTGCATCACTAATCATTGTGATGTTAATGTCAGTCTAGAGAGGAGAGACCCCCATATAGAGCCCTTGTTGACCCTATATACTGTAATATATATATATATATATATATATATATATATATATATATATATATATACATACATATATACACATACATACATACGTACATACATACATACACACACACACATATTTACACGGACACGCACACGCACACACACACACACACACACACACACACACACACACACACACACACACACACACACACACACACACAGTATATATATAAAACACTGTAATAGTTTTCATCTGCTTCCACTGGGTGTTACGCACACACCCCAGCACTCAGACATGATGTGTGAGCCTAACCAATGGAGAGGGCCATCAGACCTGGCTGACCAATGGAGACGCCCTCAGACCTGGCTGACCAAACGCAAAACTGAAAACTGCAGGCTGAAGGAAAACGAGCCAAATGAATGACAGATGAAGTCAAAACCCCGGAGAGAAAAGAAGAACGCCAAAATAATAAAAGCAACGCTCACTGACACATACATACACAGGCATTTATGTGTGTGCGGCTGTGCGTGCGCACACACACGCACACGCACACACACACACACACACACTTCTAACAAAGAAAAAAAAAACATTGGAGTCCAAGACTCAATCAATTTGCTGTGTGTGGAGAAAGCGAAGCCACATGTTTTTGATAAGTTCTCTAACAGAGCAGGGTGAGGTAATGATGATGTCATCTCTATCCTCTGGACAGCTTCAAATTAATACAACTGGGCTGCATTCACTCTAAACACTTTTATCCCCACCCACCCACCCACCCACACCCACACCCACACCCACACACACATCCATGTTGTGGACACACATAGGACATTATAATCTATCTAAATACGCAATTATCTATCTAAATACGCAATTATAAATGCATGCATGTATACACTACACCACGTACAACACATACTACATACACACATGCATACCTACAGGTGCAACCCATATCTATGATGCAAACATATCTATAGTGCAGAATAACTGCATTTTACGTTTTTACAATGCATTTCTGTAAGTATTTATGAGTGCTTATTACTTGGATGTCAGACTGTGTTTGGGCATGGTTTTCCTTTAAAAAAAAAGTACTTTAATAGCAAGAAATGCAAAGATTAAAGTACATCCATTAAAAACTGCATTATTAAAACTCTGATAAAGTAAATAAGATCATTTGCATTCATTTATCATCATGGTGCCTTAATTATACCTACCTACAGTATATGCCGGTTATATGCCTAATACTAATACCAAAGATAATTCATTCACAGGCCTGATTTGGTCCCCTTGGCATTGATATAATAATGTATGTTTTACATATAACAATAATGTTATAAGCCGTTTACAATGCATTACATACATGGTAATGGAATCCATAGCCAAGTGTTACCTTGGTTTTTACTTCTTTATTATCTCTGAAACTACTCTATGCCCTATAACTGCACTTTTCTTATTTATTTCCTACTTCCTGTCTCTTTGCAAGCACCTTAGAATTGACCAGAAATGACCATCTTGCAAGGCTGTAAAGGCAATCGTCAGAGAAGAGTAAGTAAACAACCAGCCAAGCATAAATTACAATGTACTTACTTCAACAACTTAGAAGTGTGTTTTATTGTCAATGTCAAATAATTTGATTTATTTATTTTAATATCTTAACACTAGGATGAAGTATCAAAATGATTGCACTTGAGTTTGTTTAGGCATGTGCATTGTTGTCCACTTTTTTTAAAAGTCAAATAAATATTTCAGCACAGAGGATTCAGCACTAAGACTTCAGGGAAGCATTCACCTTCCCTGGGACATAGAAATGTTCCTCTTTTCCCAGACAAGGCTGGCAATAAAAGCATCTAGCCTCCCAACAGCCCCAGGACAGCGACTGCAATATTCATGAGTACGCAAAAACGAAAGTAAAGGAGGAGGTTAGATCAAAGACGAGGACGAACAATAAATATATGTATCACGTTTGCATTTTCTATCTGCACAGTCATGCGCTTGGGGATAAAACAATACAACATTCTTAGGTCCCTCAAGCAGTTCAAATTGACAGTGACCCTCAAATCTTGAGGGAAAGCTTTGGATTTCAGATCCATATGGTGAACAATCACCAGACTTTAAGCACTGGGAACCAGAGAGGGAAAGGCAGCTTGGACCACGGGCCCTTCAGACAATCATCATATTTGTCTTGGCCCCTTTCAAAAGATCAAAAAGACTAGCCCTGGTTGCCTGGTATGAAACTGATATCCAAAAGAGTCATTAGAAGTTGAGAAATACCAAAGTACCAGAGAAGAGGTGGTGCTCTTAAGTGTAGAATAGATCGAGGGAAAATAGGAGGTCCAAAGAATAGTCTGGAGTAGAGAAAAGGTGTGACAACAGAGAGGGGGGTATCTTTCAACCCTTTTCATACCACAATCCATTATTACTTGTGCAAGGAAACAAGCACAAATAAAAACAATTGTTTTGTACAGGGAATATATACAGGGTAAACAAGATTGCATTGTGTTCCTGGAATATTTTGACTACCAATTAAATTTGCATCATTTATAAATGGTAAATTGATATACTGCCTTTATCCAAGGCACTTTACATACGGTAGATTGTCACCCATCCACACACGTAGTGATGGAAACCACAAATTAGTAGCCTAGTTCTTATGCAGATATTTCATTTCTTTTCAAAACGTTACCTTTAATTACAGCTCCACCATCAGGCTGACTTAGCTCATTATTTGTTGTGCCACTCTCCAGTTAACATTGAAAATGCACATGGGCTGCCATTTACCTTCTCATTAAAGTTGAATAGAATCAATAATAGACCAGTTCACTGCAAGCACTGCACCAGGGCTATAAGCAGTTACTGCACCTACTGTCAAAATATGATTTTCAAAAGCCATGTGCACTAGTGAGTGATTGATCATCTGGTTGATGAGCTTGTTCTAGACACAGCAAGGGCAGATTTTGTTTTGCAACTCGTCGTGAGCACTTTCAGTTCAGCAATCGGTTGGAATCAAACGATATTTCTTTACAATTTTCACATTATGATTATTATCGACACGGCCATCGTCTTTGCTCATAGGCTGGTAGTAAGAAGGTTACGTACGATCGAATCGATTACCCACTAAAACGATTCATTAAACATATGACGCCGTTATTGGGCTATTTAATCCTCGGAATTGGATCATTTAGAGTAGCACCATTAAGTGAACCTGCCAACCTGCCCTGTACGAGCATCACGTGAAGCGTGGCTAAACCTGCCTTCATAGCATATTTTATTTACCATGTACAATTACAGTAATACACCAACCACCAAGTAATTCGGTTCAATGAGTCTGAGCGGGGACTAAATGGGTATGTAAATACACATTCAAATGCGACAACATTCACTATAAAATCACGACTAATATTAAACTGGAAATATAACACTTCAAATTAAACCATACCTGTCCTGGTGTTTGAACGAGCCAAGTGAGGTGGGAAAGATGTGGAATCAGTGCGTCCACATACCGCAAGCAAGTGTCCCGAGAGACTCCCGAACCAACCAACCTGTCCCGAGTTGATTCTGATTCAGGGTTTGAATTGGATGAGCACGTTGTTGTCAGAGCCATCTAGTAAAAGAGTTGCGGCATTGAGGGGTCAGAAACCGAGCAATCGAACGCAGTTCATGCGACCTGAATAGGGACAAACTGGAGTTGAAAATGCATTGTTTTTTTTAACGCGGGCGGCGCAAATAAGAGCTGTTTTTAACTTAAACACATGTGCAACATGTCAACGGGTTTAAAGTATTGTACAGTAACAACTAAAGTAGCTGCACACCGGCCCGTTTATGTTGTCCTATTACTACAAAATAACCGAAAATACACGGATTTAAGAACATTAAAGCTGTTGTCCCCATTCCCAATAGAAGTCTATGTAGAAGAGCCACCATTGGACTGGCCCCATGACGTGAACGGAGTTTGCGTCTTTATTTTATGTCTCTGGTTGTTGTGCGGGCGCCGCCGCCGATATACAGCAAATTCAGAGATCTATAAATGACCTGGATTGTTGCGAGAGTTCTCGTGTGGACGCGGACTGGCCAGCCACATGGTCTATAGATCTAGTAAACCGGCTTATACAGGAACTAGGGTTCACTATGTGACAGGAAGTCGTCTGGCGTCCTCTTTCTGGTTTATTTGAATTAGAGACACGTTTTTAGCAAAACACCTGCTCTGGAACACGCACATGCGCTGAAAACCGGACTGTTATTTACGTTACAATACATTGTTTTGATTTCACTGTAATTGTTCTATATTAATAAGTAGCCTCACTAGCCTGCATCGGCATAGTCTTTAATTTGTGATCGCATTGCATTTCAATACCCTACTACCACTTTCTAATAGTTAGTGTGAAATACACACTTGCATCCTTTGCTTCAACAGCCTATTTAATTGATATTCTACTTAAAATAATTTAATAAATAAATAAATAAATAAATAAATAAATAAATAAATAAATAAATAAATAAATAAATAAATAAATAAATAAATAAATAAATAAATAAATAAAAAGTAGCATACACTCAATTCAATTACAGCAATAAAACCCAAAAACAACCAAAGCTATACAGCACCCGGTCTATGTAGAGTTTGGACGCCATCTACTGGACAATAAGGCCATATTGTCGGTTATAGAACTGTAATATTGTTTATTTAGCAAGTGCTAACTGACTGACTGAATGGTTGGTTGGTTGCTTGGTTGGTTGGTTGCTTGGTTGGCTAATTGATTGATTTACATTTTTGATGGAATGGGTAGGCTACATTTCAACGAAACTACAGGTGAATACTAAACCTGTTCAGGATGACAGCAGAAAAAAACACTTAAGCCTTGTTTACATCTGGGTCATCCGTTTTTAATTCAACAGAAACATCTTCACCAACAACTTCACCACCTTTCAACTTTTTTCCATATAGGACTACGGGTAAGTGGTTCTCACATTTTTTCCTACTAGGTCTGTGGACATCCCTCCTATGAGACATAAACCAAGTAGTGAAAAATAGGCATTTTGTCATGAGCATTAATGAAAACCAATTACATGAGGGCAGGTTGAAAATTGGTCCTACAGTATACATTTTAACAATAAAGCATTACACTTGTTTAAAATAGAGGCCACCATGTTCTTTTCACCATTTAGAGATATTTAGAGATTCATTTCTGTAAAGTCAGAAGCATAGTGACATAGTGGAGGCAAATCATAGTTGAGCATCATACAGTTCAAGAAATCAAAATAGAGAGGAAAAAAAGAGGAAAAACATATACAGGTACATGTATGGAAAAGGGGGAGGCTCCGAGGGCTTAAATGACAACTTCACCACTTCACCACCAAATATTCACTTCTGTAAAGCCAGAAGCAGCAAAACATTAAGGACATTAGGGAAGTATTTGGACAGGTACGTTGTACATTGGTATTTTAGTCGTGGACCAGACCCATTGCAAACTGTATACTCTGTTGTACTCGTCAACTCTACTGTAAGCCAACCCATTCTGTCAACTGTTGGTAGGGTGTTCCACATTTTAATGGCATAGTGAAAGTGAAATAAATTGTTTTAGCCATTCCAGCCTATCAAAATGGGCAGGGGTGAGATGGGTTCTGGGAGCAAAGTCGAGTAGTAGCTTGACTAGTTTCTTTTTGGATGTCTGGAGTCCTGTTTTAAGGGCCTTAGAGGTGCTGTGATATGATATCAGATACAGGCTTATACCGGTATGAGGGCTCTTGTTAAGGTCTTCAAGGTGTTTTAGTGACCAGTGCAGCAGGGGTGGACCACTGGCTGTCAGTGAAGGTGTAGGTGTTGCATGTGGGCCATGAATGCATTTACCGTAGGAATGTAGCAAAATGAAGATTGTGTAGAATCTCAAGAAAGCTTGCCTGATTGAGTCATCATTCGTAGGAAATGTGCACATCATGTGTGTCTGCTCTATCAGTACTGCATAAAGGGATATTACACTTTCCAAAAAAAAAAAAAATTTTTTAAATAAATTCTATTTTTTGTAATTTCATTGTCTACTCAGGCTCATGTGAACACAGACAGTTTTTACATTACCTTTACAAACCCATTATAACTTAAAACTCTTAAAACTGAATGATAATAGATTAACCGAAAACACACAATTTTTTTGTGGTGACTGATGTGTGAGGGGACTGTGGAATTTCCTTTACAGTTTTCATTTATTTTTAAAACATTGTTTTTTCTTTATACATAAACATATTAGCAGGCAGCATGTTGTTTCCTTCTTTTAGCCAGAGAACACCATTCTACCCGAAACCTGCACCAGTAATAAAGCACTGTGGTAAATTGCATCAAGGCGTTTTAAGGTGCCAGTGGCGTACATATACAAAATATCTCCATAATCAAATATTGCCTGCCTGGTTGCCTGCCCTGAATCTTTCTGTTTTATTTAGAGAAACATCTATTTCAGTAGAGGAAGCCAAATTAGGTTTGATATTCTATGAAACTATCTATAACCTACTGTAAGGTTTGCTATATGTGTTTCAAAAGAAAAATCCTCATCTAGCCAGATCCCAAGGTACTATACAATATAGGGCCACCTGTTCCACTTTTGTCTTAATTGGGAACAACATACTGTATATGTACATCTTATCTACATTTAGGGCAAGTTAGAGACCCGCTAGCAAAGGATGCTATTACTCAGCAAGCAGCTGAAAGAATGTTATTTATTCAGCAAGCAGCTGAATAATCAGAAAAGCTGATTATAAGTTTGTTGTCGCTTCGCTACTGGATGGTGCAGTGGAGTTCAGTATTGTGTCATCAACATAAAGTAAATATCACAGTTCTTAACATTCTTTGCAATCCCATTTATGTTGATTATGAATATAATGGGTCAAAGTATGGATCCTTGACATATTGACATGGCCTGGACATTCATTTTCTAGATTTTTCCAAATGTTTTTTAAAACCCTAACTACATCAGTGTGTTTTGTTGCAGTGTGTACTTGACTTGTACTGTAACTGTCATCTCTGTTAATAACATTTTCATTCATTCATTCATTCATTCATTCATTCATTCATTCATTCATTCATTCATTCATTCATTTGTTTCTAATATTGCATGTGTCATTCTTCATTACCTGCAGTAGACAAATGAAATGAAAGAAAGGGATGCTAAAATGGTAAACTCAAGAAAGCACTATAACGGTATGGCATGTTTCCATCGAGGTTGAGTATAATGCCATTTTGCAAACATTTTGCAAAACACCTTTTTAAAACATGGACTTTAAAGTAACTTCCATAATTATATGAATAAGGAAGCTGACACTGTGGTTTAGATATGGACTATTATAAATTAACAGACTTCTCTCTGTTACACTGCCTTTAATGATAACAGTCATCTACTGTCCTGTATAAGCAGACGTTGCACATGGAAAAACTGCTTGTACTTCCCTGTCTTACTTGGCTATTGTTACTTGGCAAAATGTGACGCTATGATACTGAAACACCCTGTATGCTGCACGCAGGTGTAACCCTTGTCCCCGCATGGAGGAACGGTTTCAAGACAACTTCCTCATGTTTAGAAATCTTTTTAAGCACATGATCAGGTAAGATAGATTTAAACCTTAACTTTTTCCAATGTGAGATTATTCTCAAAAACCAAGATATGCACGTGCAATGTCTCAAGGTATGTAGAAGTGATGTACTGATGTAACAAAATAATAGAAACACATTATGGCCTGTGATACATTTGGACGAGAGTTTGCACTGTTTACGCTTCTGTCAATAATATTCAATCAATATAAGCTATAGCCTTTTTGGAATGCTGTCCGACTTGAGCTGTCCCTTGAGTGAAGGATGTAATGCAATCCGGTCTTATGACACTAATATTAGTTAGGAATTGCATCAACTGCGTGCTAGTTGCAACAACTCCACTGTCGTTGTAACTAATGACTAAACCATTTTTACATTGTACCGTTAGTTGCAGCAATTGCAGCAACAATTGCAGCAACATAATTGCTGCAATTGATGATGTTGATGATGAAATTTATTTATATAGCACCTTTCTAGACAATACATCACAAAGTGCTTTACAATGTCAGCCAAAAACATGAAAAACAACTAGTCAAAACAATATAAACAACAACAGTTAGCAGCAGGAACAGCAAACAAACAAGGAACAATAACAACAATCATGTTGACAATCATGTCATACATATCTCTTGACAAGGCTGAGAGGTAAGGAATTGCTGATTGACTTTGAATTGTTAATTCACCATACACTGTAAGGGAAACAAGGGACAAGGGAAATGGTACTTGGTGAGGATTTTATTTAGCATAATTTTGCATTATGGCAAAGATTGTCAACATTTCACAGTAGGCCTATCTGTAGGCCTATCAGAAAAAACAGAGTGACCAATACAAAACAGAATGTCTGTGGTGCTATTACAACGTAGCTATAGTAGCCTACCATAGGCCTACTATATTGTTCTGTTCAAGTTCAACGTAGCTTAGTCATTGCCTGTTGATTTAACATTGTTCACAAGCTTGTAGATTGGCTATTTTGTGCAAGAGATGGTGTGTAGAGGGGGAAAAAAGAGTGCAGCAAATACAATCTTGGCTTAATAAGTATGTTATAGAGGGTGGATTGTTCCGCTGGGATTGGGTGATTGGAAATCAGGGCTTATCACCTCATTTTCAAATGATCGGCATAAAAAGGACATGATCAGGGCATCCGTATACATCCATATCATGATGTCTTGTGATATGGCTACTATTGTGATAATGTTAACTGTTATCTGGAATCTGCAAGATGTAATAACAAGACCTATAATATAAAACTGTAAAAATATACCACAAAAATGTACCATTGTCTCATGGTTAATTGTTGTGGTATTTTTACCACATAAAGAGTTCCAAAAGGCTAATTAAGTTTTCCAGGATGTTAACTTGTATCCGCAAGGGACAGGTTTAATGGAATCCACGGACACAACCATATCGTCTCTCTCTCTCTCTATCTCCCGGATACAACTTATCATCCTAAAAAACGTAGCTCTTTGACTGGAACTCTGTCTGATAGTCAAAATCAAATGATCGAATCGGATAAGGAGGTTTAATTTGTTAACAATAAAGAGCGTAGAGATGCAACCAAAAGAAGGGCCCATTTTGGTTTAGTTCATATTGTACACTCTTCAGAGTTAGGCTGAGGATTTTACAGGATTTTACATTCCCTCTCAGCATGTACAATAATACCTGAAGTAAGCCTAACACAATTTCAGTCTTGCTAACTGCAGAGTGCAGACTGCTATTTTTAGGCCACAAAAGCATTTGATGCACAATGATTGCGAGCCTATCTGGCCCAGAACTCCCCAAGATGGCTAGCTTGGCTTAACCTGCCAAGCTAGCCAGCTTTTTGGCCTAGAGGGGCGGGGTAGATCTGGCCGGTAGATCTGATTTAATCTCACCAACGTGTCGACATCCCTGGGCCCCCTGCCCCTCCATACCTCCGTCCCTCTAAATGATGTCACATCATTTGGAGCGACGCCCACCCAGAAGAGTTGACTTCCACTTCTAGGCCACTGTGGTTAACGATTTATTCCAGGCTTTCCCTTGTCACGCAACAAAAATGACGAAAATGAAAGCATGGCTGTCGAGGCTACAACTGGCAGACTCAATATTTAGGCATGGCACAAGCTGCATTCACTTCCCACGCAAGAAAGTCAGTAAAGAGTAAAGCCACACTTACATAATGTGAATTAACTACAGGGTATGTGCGAATATGCAAGTGAATTGCAAGTGAATGCAAGTGAAATGAAAATGAAGGGAGGTGAATTCACTTGTCATTTGTAATACAATGTGGAATAAAGTGTGTGATAAAATCTAGCGTATGAAGGTTGACCTGGCTGGAACAGGTCCTTGTAACTTAATCATTGGTCATGGCTCTGGTCATGGCTCTTGGTCATGTGACATAAGGTAGTGAAATAAATTATAGGAACAAACTACTATATGTAAAATGGCAACTACATTGTGGCCAAATGAGAAACCATGAGTGACAGCTGTTAGTTCCGAGTTCTGCTATGTAAGGTATTTAAAGAACATAGTTTCTCAGTTATTCACTGCACAATTGTTTAGCTGTAATCTGCAGATGGAAATGAAAGAAAGGTTGTCGAGGCTACACGTCTTCTGCTATGAATGCTATGAATGATGAGTGTGTAGGGTAGGTTTAGGGTACATGTAATTTGTCAATTTGAGTAAATGTGAGAGTATATAAATATAAACAAATGGGCCTGTTATTTCCAATTATGTGCTCTTAGATTCAAATGTACATTTTCCTTTGTATTATTATACAAATGAAATTGAGGGACATGCTACCTGGAACTAGCAGCCTGTTGATTGCCTCCCTCCCCTTCTCATTTTCTAGGAAGTCAAAGCTAAGGGGACACTGTTGTTCCTGGCTCCACCAATCACAGCCTAAGGTGGTCAATGAGGGCTGTCTGCAGTGGAGAAATGGAGAAGCTCAAAGGCACATAAGGCGGCTGCACAACTCACTGATGAATACACCCTCACAAACCGGTACGCACTCTGGAGGAGCACACACCACTTGTGCATTTATTGCACTGAGAATTCTGTCACAACTCTTTTTGTATTTCCCTCCATTTAGATTTAGATGGCTTGATTTTTCCCCCCCTCTCCCCTTTGGAAAAAAAAATCTACATAGGACAACACAATATTTTTTTTTCTCTTGTTCTGCACTCAACACTTCTGCCAGAATGTGCCTTTCAGCATTGACCCTGTTGTCTGCTTTACTTGGTAAGTATTTATTTTTTTAATTCATTATTTTCAAAACCTGTATAATGTTTACAGTATGTGAGAATACCCAGTAGCAAAGACAATTTAAATATATGTTTTAACTTGCTTTGAAAGTCTAATCCTGGCCAAAGATATTCTGTATATTTAGGTTTTACTTAATACATGTGTGTATCAGATTGCTGTTTGTTGTTTAAAGAGAAGGGATTATCCTAGATCAATAGCCTTTCAACTTCAGTCCAAGGCAGGTTCCATTATCTGAACTTCATAGGATGCATTGCCGTCATTCTGCTTTGATTGAATTCCAAGTCATAACATCACGTCAGTTGGAATTTTAAATATCTTGTGGGCCATCTATGTGCTTTTTGAGTACTTGTTGGGTGGAGTCTCCCCATCTTTAAAGCTATAGTGCATTGTGTATTAGCGCGAGAAATCTAACCCTAACTCAGCCCAATTCATAGGTGACATGTTATGTATTCATATCCATATGAAAACGTTATTTTAAATATTATATTGGGTTGGAGTTTTTTTCTTTCAATAGCTGTTTTTCCCTTGATATTAGCTTTCATTTTACTCAAATGCCAATTGAAGACAATTTTCTCACTCTCATGTAAAACATGTAAACAATATGTGCATGGGAATTAAGCCACACATAAACAGTGCTTTAGTCTACAGATCTGCTTATAGAGATATTTCGCACATATTTTATTGGAAATATTACCAACATTTCTTATTTTCTTCTTATAAGTTGTTCATTTCTTAACATGTTATAAGTTGGAAAGTTAACAGCATTTACGTCCAGTCACAGCAAAATGCTTGCTATTATCACTCTCATTGTGTGTGTGTGTGTGTGTGTGTGTGTGTGTGTGTGTGTGTGTGTGTGTGTGTGTGTGTGTGTGTGTGTGTGTGTGTGTGTGTGTGTGTGTGCGTGTGTGCGTGTACTGTATGTATACTGTATGGTACTGTATGTCTGAATTGCTAAACAGCTAAACCAATCAATACAAGCAAGTAACAAATATAATCTCTTGTTTTTTCAGCTTCTATCTCCTGCACTTTGTTTGAGGCTCCTCTGAACATGCGTGGGGTCACAGGTCTGGTGAGTTTGAACTCCACCTCCCAGATGGCCACTGTGAATGTGTCTGGTGCCGGAACCTGCTCGTCTCTCAATGTGTCCCTCAGTGAATTTCCAGTCATGTATGGCCATTTCTTTGAGCCTTGTTCCGAAGCTAACATTGGAAATAGAATCTTCACCTTCACCGCTGGTTCTGCCTCAGGCTCAACAGTCAATGTGTCCAACCTGTTTGAGCAGAGGTCAAACTTGGAAGACCTTTCGCTGACCATGGAAACCTGTAATGGCACTAAAGTCTGCACGGTTTTGGGTAGCAGTCGCACATCCACAACACTTCAAGCCCGTTTTTTCCACCCCATTGCCGGTAACATTTACATCAGGCAAAACACAGGAGCAACCGATTTCAGGCTCTTGGCAGATCTAGCTACGATTGGTAAAGTCAATGCCTCAAAGACTAACATAACTCTCTTTGGATCAAATAGCTCTGCTGCTAATTGCGACGTCATTCTTGGAAGCCTTGACCCCTCAGCATTGACCCGTTTGGGTGTCCTGAACGTTGGAAGCCCCCTAGAACATTTGAAGTCCCGTTTAGACCTGACTACTTTCAGTCCCAACACTGCCTTCCTTCTCATGGAAACGACAAAGGACATTTTCAGATGTGCCCAGCTCTATGAAGTGCCAAAAAAGGAAGTGAAGGCAGTGGTTGACATGAGAGGAATCAAAGGCTACTTCAAATTCAAACAGGCTTCACCATTCGATGTGACAGAGTTCAGTTTGAACCTGACTAACTTACAGGGCAGGACATCAAAATACCATGTCCACTTGTTCCCCATGCCTTCAATGAGGGCCCCACCTGAAAGCCGATGCAGTAACGACAATGTAGGCGATCATTTGATGCCATTTGGAATCATCCGAACCCATCCGACATACCCCAAGGGACCGGGGAAGACGCACGATAAGTATGAAGTTGGCGATATCAGTGGTAAACACATGTTACTGGACGGCAAAAATGAGATAGATATAGTATTTACAGACTTCAATCTCCCACTTTTCGGGCAGAACAGCATTGTGGGCCGATCAATTGTGATCCACGAGCCAACGGGTGACAGGTTTGCATGCACCAACATTGGTTACCCAGGGGAAATGCAGGTAGCGAAGGCCGTTTTCCGCAGCCCGGTGGTTGGAGAGGTCCAGTTCTCCCAGCTGAAGGACAACCCTGTGTCTGACGTGTCGATCTTCTTCGACGTGAACTACGGGAGACCAGATGCCACCGCCACCGACAACCACCAGTGGCACATCCACACAGATGCAATAGGCTCGGAGAGGGACGACGATGACGGACACTGTAGTCTCACGCAGGGTCACTGGAACCCCTTTGCAATTAACATAACAGACCCCAGCTACGCTCTCAACTGCGGCCCCCACCACCCACTGAGCTGTGAGATAGGGGACCTTGCACTGAAATTCAGTTCCATCAGCCTGGGTACCAGAGTTGGTGGCCTGGAGGGAAAATATTTTTTCACAGACACCACAGCCTGGATGCACGGAGAGGGCTCCATGATTGGCCGGTCGGTCGTCATTCATGACGCAAATAGGAGGTCGCCCAGGATAGCTTGTGCCAATATCACTATGGTCCGACTCCCGGTAGCAAGCACTGGCACGTGGTTTGGTGATGGGCCCGGCCTGGGACAGGTGCAGTTTTCTGAGCAGTTCCTACTGGGTCCTACGTTGATGAACATGTCCATGACCAACCTACAGTCCAGGGCAGGGGCCTACTATGTTCACCCGCTGCCGATCAAGAGTGGCACGGCCTGCTCCGAAGCAACGGCTCTCTTCAATCCATTTCACAACAATACGGCAAACACTCCTGCCCCTGGGACTGGTACTGTAGATGAGTACATGACAGGAGACCTCGCAGGGAAGTTTGGGATGTTGACGAGTGTCGATGAAATGCATCGTCTGGATGTGGACAACAGCTTGCCGCTAACTGGCACTAACAGCATCATTGGGAGATCGCTGGTGATTCAACGTAACGATAACAGCAGGTTAGATGTGTCACTGTGAGTGTGTGTGTGTGTGTGTGTGTGTGTGTGTGTGTGTGTGTGTGTGTGTGTGTGTGTGTGTGTGTGTGTGTGTGTGTGTGTGCGTGCGTGCGTGCGTGTGTGTGTATGTGTATGTATGTATATGTGTGTGTGTGTGTGTGCGGGCATGCATGCATGTCTGTGTGTACACTCGTGCAAATTCAACTAGCCTGCAGTTTAATAGGAAAAAAAGAAGTTACCTGTGCAACACTTGACCTCTTATACCTTACACATCATTTTTGTGTGTCCTGGGTCTATATAGGCTATTGTAGTGGCCCCTCTCCTGTCTTCTGCAACACATGTACAAGTTATATTACTACTGTATAACAAAGATAATGGTGAACCTGATATGTTTATAGATTTAGTTATCATCAGCGCAGGTCCCTACTTGTATGTTTACATACATACAGAATACATTCTGGGATGAAACTTGTCAATCTGTATAAGAATAATAATAGTTAATAATGGTTACGATCATGGTCATGTAAGGCTAGAAGTAATTTCCCAGAGAGGAGTGTCATTAAAGGGAGGAGGAGTTGTCAATAAACAAATCTGCATTATGGTGAAGTCTGTCTGTTGGGCGTTCAATTCAAAGATTAATTAAATATAACCTCAATCTAAAATATTCAATCAAGTAACTTAGAAGCAGCCTGGGGTGTAGACAATTGCTTGACATGTGAAAATGGCCTACATAAGTGTGTAAACATGAAAGCAAATCTACAAGTTGACCCACAAGCACAATTTGAAATGTATTGGAATGTTTGCCTGCCCAGTTTGGGACAGCAGGTTGTTGCAGCATGGAGTGTTGGAGTTTGGAAGTGCGCTTTGGAAATCATTCAGTGGCCCTGCATATACAGTATGTGCATGCATCCATATGCATCCATACTGTTGCTAAATTTCACATAATACAACAAGCAGGAACTCTGATAATCACATGCACAGAGTTTCTTGACAGAACGGAGTTAAGTTAACTGTGAGAATTCTTTTCAGTATGCAGTGTTCAAACATCATTGATGTCCATGAAGCAGAGGGACATAAGGTGTTTGCCAAGGCTGAGTTCAGCGGTTCAGTGTCTGGCACAGTGAAACTGGTAAGAGCATGTCACGTCATGTCAGACATCTCTCTCTCTCTCTCTCTCTCTCTCTCTGTCTCTCTCTCTCTCTGTCTCTCTCTCTCGCTGTTACACAGAGTAAAAGTACTCTGAATGCATAATGTCCCATAGAAATCTTTTGAAAATAGCAGAAAGTCTTAAAGTTTCCACCTAACCTAATTGTACCTGGCTCATATCAATAATCTTCTCACTGAGCACTAATTTCTATTTCACAAGCTGACGTTGCCAGACCAGGTTATGTAACTGATTTACTTAACCAATGTGGTCATGTTCTGTTGACAAAAGAAAAACCCACATGGTGACTGGTATGTGTCTGTATTTATGTCTCTGTAACTGAAAATAAGATGAAATCGAATACGTATTTCAAGAGACAAAAAATATGTTCAATAAAAAGGCATACTATAGTAATACCATAATAAAGGGAACATGATTGGCAAGAGTCTGAGTGCATATACACAGTGTTTTATTGACAACTTGCACTGTGTTTGTTCATGGTAACCTTTTAGAACCGAAGCTGCCACAAAAACATGACATTCTGCTGTGCTGGACAGACAGTGAATTCATTAGGCCTCTGGAGAGCAGTGATAGAGAGGACCCATCTTTGCATCAGCCTACATGCTGCTGGAGGGCAGTGGTCTTCCAGACTATGTAGGCAAATGTGCTTATAGTCAGGAAGCCACAGGCCCAAATGCTCCACCGTTAAGGATTAATCTGTATACTTTTATTTTATTTATTATCTATTCACTTGATCATTAAGGTTCACAGAATGAGTCTGCTCTGCCAGAAACATTGCGAAAAAAGTTTTGTATACCCACCATAGAGGACCAATATAATTCACAATTGTGACATGTCAAACTAGTTTTTTTTTCATGATTCTGAATCCATTCCAAGTATTCATTTTCCATGAAAAACACTGCTTTGTCTAAAAACCTACATAGCCATCATCACAAATGTGATGAGCTCAGCACATTTGGGCATGTGAATATGGCCGAATAGGCCAAGGAGTGTTTTGTATAAAACTAATGTGTGGGATGGATTCAGAATCATGAAAAACCCCTTGTTTGATATGTCACATGCTATTAGTATGATGACACGTTGCCTTATATTGGTTCTCTATGGTGTGGGTATACAGAAATGTCTATAATGTTTTTGTGATGCTTCCAGCAGAGTAGACCTCTAATTCTCTGAACCTTAATCTTAGTGAATAGATAACAAAATAAAAGTATGACATCACAGGTCCTCTCACATTTTGTGTGAGTGGCTCCTCGGCTATCAGGGGAACAGCTGTGTCTGTCAGTCCCCTCCAGAAGCCCCACACTGAGCTCCAATGGGAGAGCACTAGTATTATTGCTGTATTTCAGTGGTTCCCAAAGATGTGCAGAGGCACAGTGACAGTGATATGCCTGTGCTATCTACATGAGTGTAGGTGTGCCTTGGGATATTGTGACAACAGCACATTATAATTGCAATAGTCAAAAGGTTATGAATAATTTTCTTAGTTTCTATATCAGTACTCATTTCCCAAATACAGAGGCAAATTTTATGTCTTAAACATTTGTTTCAGGGACAGCGTATATTAATGAACAGTTTGAACACCCATAGTCTCCATACAATTTGAAAAGTATATGGAACAGTCCGTCCTAACTTACACTGTGGGAGCCAACCCAAGCCACAGCTAGGAAGGGAAAGAGCATACCACGTTGCTACGGCATGTAACCAGAGCTCCAGTCTGGAACCATGGAAGGCTTTATGGATATAGCCTAGTATGTCATGTCTACTGTAAATATCTGAGGCAGAAGATGATCAAATATATGGATATGTATAACCTGCTGATTTTTATTGAAAAATGTACCATAGTTGAGATCAGGAAATTCTCACTGACTTTTCCTATTTCCATGCAATTTTATTGATGCACTGTACTTCTGATTGTCGGTTGCAGTCTCAGCTGACGTTTGCTGATGGAAGCTACAGTGATGTCCAACTGGAAGTAGACCTCCAAGCATCAGCCAAAGCTGTAAGCACAAATACACAGCCACATGCTGCACTGCAAGAACTACAAGTCGTTGTGACACATACATTGTAGATGCAGATACCATACTGCATATACAATACTGTAAGAATGCACAAATGCATAACCGTAAACCTCATAATCACATGTGCACGCATGCAATCTACCGGTATAAGAAGGTATTCAGCCCGAAAAGAAGAACAAAAGCTATACACAACAGTGAATTACAATTTAGGCGTTTACTGTAGTTAGCTTCACATGCACAGTGAAGGTGAAAATTGCACCATTGCAAAGAAAGACATACAGTATTGTTATTGTTGCACTACAATCTAGACACACACACACACACACACACACACACACACACACACACACACACACACACACACACACACACACACACACACACACACACACAGTACATAGGAATATGCTCCAGTAAAGTAAAACTCATCCATGTCATCCATATTTGACAACATCAGATCACTTCTGCTTCCTGGGTCATCATGACAGACAGCCAGTGCCAAGATGCAGGAGGAACCTTTAATCCTTTCAATATGATGTCTGGGGTAAGAACACTACCTTTTACATTAGCTCTGAATGAACCAGCTCTAGCTGACAATAGAATGCACATCATTTTGTCTGACATTTTGTCTAATTTCTAGTTTGACATACTTGATTCATGCATAATTCAATTCTGGCATCTGTTCTTGTGTAAACAAATATATACTTGCCTAAAAATATCACAAAGCGGACAGACTGAATATCACTTGCAAAGTGATATTCAGTTTGTCTGCTTTGTGGTATTTTAGGCGTTTATAGCAGGCACTCCTAATACAGACAAAGACAACAGTCAAAGCACAGTGTGATATGATCATTGTGATATGATCAAATACATCAGTGTTTTTTAACCTTTTTGATTCCAGGGCCCATTATTTATTCAGAATTTGAGCCACGGACCACCATTTGATTACATTTTAGCCCCACAGACCCAAAACTAAAGATTTATTTCATTTTTGTCCACATTACCAGGCTGCATTTCAGAAACAAAGCAGTCAAACCTACAGATCAAAACGGCCATTAATCTTCTACATTCTCTTGTTGTGTAGACTTATAATTCACATGATGAATATTTTAACTTTTGAGAGTGTAAACATGAAACCAAATGGCATAGACGGGTTAAGAAATTAGCCCGAAAGGGACCCCCTACACAGGAGCATTTTTCTTCCGGCATTTCAGCGGAATTCATAGCATGCATGGGATTCCTTGAAAATAACACGGAAAATAACTAAGCCAAATAAATGCAAAATGTTTAAACACTTTCAGTATCACACTATCATGATGGTTTAGGACTTTTGAAGTTATTTTAGTGGCAGAAAATGAATAAACCCATTGTTAATAACAGTGACAAGGGCCATGTGTGCCACTGTTGTTCACTGTTACCCCTTTTTGGGGTGCCCTGAGCTTGAGCCTCTTGCGATCACAAGGATCTCAAGCTCAGGGCCCTCCCTAGCTTCCCTGCCGCAATGGTCCATTTGGCAAGGTTGTCTGCAAGGTTGTTGAGTTAGGCCAATTAATGCATGTTCTCTATAGCCTGGCCAGAATCTGTTTTTATCTAAACAGATTCCACCATTACACCATAAGTGTCTCACTTTAAACAGTGGGCTCTCTGACACAGCTCTGGGGTGAGCTGAAACATAATTCAAATTGATTTGTGCCAGACCAATTTCCCTAGATTTGTCTGATTTCCAGGCTACAAGTGCTAACAGGATGTATCTTAGGCGATGTGATTACACTATGCCTCATGTAATTAGTGGACTATACACAGAGATTATTACACAGTATCCATTCTCCTCCTTAGTCCTCCTGTACGCCTGACACCCCCCTGGGATGCATGATGGGGGCCATGACAGACAGACTTGGCAAAGTCAACCTGCCAGAGAGACAACTCTACAATGATGTGAACATCCTGATGGCTTGGGACTTCACAGGTACAATACTGCTTACTCTGTCATACAACTGTGTTACAGACCAAATATGTGAGACAAATACCAATATCATAGAATAATATGGGCAATAATTAAACTAAATATTTTTATTTTTAGTGTGTAAGGCCTACCTACCTAGCTGTATATCTTGTGTTTATGTCAGACTCCTCACTCAGTTGTGCAGTTTGGCCTACACAACAACAAATTCTACATACACCAATATTTTATTTACCTGCCATCAACCATTTACTCCTGTGCCGGATCGGGGTTAGACTGGTATATTCTCAAATACCAATATGATTTGATACTTTTGTGATACCGGTACAGTAAAAGCTCTGTATAAAGCTAACAGCATCTGTATAAAGTCATCGATCACAAATGAAAATCAAATGTTGTTTTGTTTTTAGTTATGCACAGGTCTATACTTCTTAAAGATGGTGACAATGTCTTGGCATGTGCCGATATCCTGCCAGAATCCCCTTCTGCAACTCAGATGTTCCCTAAGGTTGAATCATTCAGCAGGTTAGTAAATCCTACATTTTTTATAGCAATGAAATGTAATGATTAAGGTTTATTAACACAGAGCAGTCTTTATTTGGCCATGAAGTGTTTGGGACACGAGTGCATGAATGCCTCCCTTAAAAGATAGAGTGACGAGTTCAGTCACAAGAGAGACCGAGATGAGATGCTGTTTCTTCGCTTGGCAATCAGCCCTTAGGTGGTTCAGGAATTGGTGGTCTCCCAAGTGTCTCCTTAAGGACATCCTCACTGCTTGTTCCAAGGGACGACCGGGGCAGACCAAGAACCACATGGAAGGATCAGTCCTTTAAGGCACTTTATTGATTCATATCTGTGTAACGTATGCTTACACAGTCTGTGGGTCTGGATGGATTGATGGATGAATATTTGCATGATCCCAATGCATCTCCAGGTGACAGGTTAATGGTTTCCTTTTCCAGGTTTGACTTCCGTTCAAGGGTTGCTGCTGTCCTTGGGTTACACATTTCAAGAGTTACCATCATACCCAGCTCCCCTCTTCGTGCATCCGATGGCAGGTGCCAGCAAGTGAGCTTTTACATATCAGGTAGGGCTGACTACTGTTCCACACACAACAACACACATTTTACAAAATGTATGTATTTTTCAAATCTTTTTATTTGTTTTTTCAAAAACAAAAACAACATTTACATGTCTGGGCCTTGTACTAGGTGCTTACAGTACATTTTTACTGAAATTGAACTCTGTCAAGTCAGTGCCAACAAGTGCCAACTTGTGCGTGAGCAGAGCGAGTGAGCAGAGTGCAAGTACCCTTGATACCTCCAGGAGATAATACTTGCGACAATACTTAAAGATGTTTCAATTACATCAGCATTACATCAATGTAATGGTGATGTAATGGTGATGAGTGATGTTAGGAGTGATATTTTGACTTTTACAATTGCAGCAAGTTACAGTACAGTGGTGAGTACACTTGTACATGGTCGCAATTATTTATTTAAAAATAATCTATAAGCATATAGAAAGAGAAGCTGATAGCACACAAACTATCTGAGCCTAATACAGATGCATGCCCCTTTTGAATATCCTATATATATATTTATGCTTTTGTTTTTTTGTGTTTGATTTATCCAATTTATTTGTATTTTTGATTGCAATTGGGGGTTTCTATAATACACTTGATGTCACCTGCTCCTTCCCTGATAATATGCGATTCCCATATATGTTGAATGGTGAATTGTGAATTGAATTTTTCTTCTCATAAAATTAAAAATAACCTTAAATAACCATACAGACAAGGAAGGAATAAGGAAGAAACACATATGTTGAATGGTGAATTGAATTGTTCTTCTCATAAAATTAAAAATAACCTTAAATAACCATACAGACAAGGAAGGAATAAGGAAGAAACACAATCACCAGGGACTAGGTGAACCCTGTGGATTTTACAAAGACATAAATAGCATTACACTATTGTGTGTGTGTCAGCAAAGCATCACACCCCTATGACTAGTTATGTACTGTAGTGTATGCAGACATTTGCCTAGCTTACCGGTTATTATTCTTTTGCAATGATGCAGATAGAAATTCAGACTGATCACAATAAGCATGGGCATCTAGCTCCTTATTAAGGGCTTAAGCTAAGTAGGTTATGGAGGAAATAGAGTTGACTCATCTCTCCTGTTCAAAGTAAGAGCAACCTTAGTAGTGTTTAAACAAAAACACATTCAGCAGAAACTACCACTGATACTACTCTGTTGCACGATGGTGTCGCTCTCTGAAAATCTGTTGTTTTCACCATGCAATACCATTCTGCGAAGTATGATGGTATTTATCAAAGTATTACACCTCATAAACAAGCTTGGAATAAGGCAAAATTACTTTTAATGCCATAATTTATTCAAAAACAGATCAGTAAAGATGGTTGTCCAGGTTAGAACATTTAATGCTATAGCGGCATATTTGTGGCATATTATAACATCAGTGTTCAATTCATTTGTGTACATCAAAGCCTTCATTTGAATTAAATTAATCACTCCAGGATGGGGTAGTGCAGCCAGGTAGGATGTGAGTTTGAATCTAACGTCTTGCATTTCTACCCTTGGGATCCCTGGGGTCTCTACCGATTCCCAAACACCAAAAGTAGTGCATGCTACGGTACATGTAACAGTAGCACAGTGAAAAGTGAAAAAGAAAGACATTTCTTTAATAAGATAATGTAGCCTGAGATATTATAATATCAGACAAAAATGAAAAGCAAACAGAAGACCCTTTGTCCAAATGAATACAATGGCTTTGGACAGAGACATTATGTTTTTGTGTGTGAAATCAATTAAAGCCATTGGAGCATCTGTAAGTCTATACGCCTGGGCTGTATAAGTCAACCTCAAAGTGTTGTTTCCATTTTCTATGGAGCTTTTTGTTCACTCTGCCCTCCAACAGAGGCTTGGGTCTGTCTGGACAATGGACAATTGAAAAGCTTCCCAGGAAAAAATAAGATTGTTGGGAAACCTGATGCTATAGTCTGTGTGTGTGTGTGTGTGTGTGTGTGTGTGTGTGTGTGTGTGTGTGTGTGTGTGTGTGTGTGTGTGTGTGTGTGTGTGTGTGTGTGTGCGTGCGTGCGTGCGTGCGTGCGTGTGTGTGCGTGCGTGCACGTGTGTGCATGTGTGTCATTTTATTAGTTCACATAAAATTGTACACAATAGCTCTTTATCCCCATTAAGGCTCTCATGTAAAATTACCGGTAGGTGTTTCATCATAAAATTATTAAGTTACAGACAGTTACAGAAAGAGCCTCTATTCCTCTAGTTCCTGTGGCCATACAGATGTTATACAGCTAAAAATACCAATGAAAGATAAACATACGATAAAATAAACTCCCCTTCCTTTCCAAAGTTGTGAAAAATGTCATCCTTACTCAGCTTTTAACCCAGCTCAATAATAATAACGGCCTATTAGAGAAATTTCAATCTGGGATACGCCACTGCACAGAAACTGCTCTTCTTAAAGTAACTAATCCTGTTATCTGCATACGCTGGTCATTGTTTTCATCTCAGCCAGTCTTCATTTAACAGACACCTTTGACACCATTTATCGTATGACACTCATTAACAGGTGGTACTTGAAAGTACTTGAAAAAGCCTGGAGGGGCGAAACGTTGTTAGGTTAAATAAAGACAATAAAGACAAATGGTGGCAGATAATCTCTGCCACCATTTGTTCTGTTGGGAATATCATATCTCAACAATCCTTTTGTTATTATGCCAGCCAATTTGCCCTTGTACTTGCCCTTGATCAACAATATTTGATTTACAAGATTTCAACCGAAGGTCAGAGTAACTAGGGAATTGTGCAGTTGTGCAGGTGAGAGCACATGTGACATCATGTGACATTATTATGGATTGAGCATGTGACTCATGAGACATCAAGTGTTGGAGGATATTATGCCCATATGTTGATCCTTCCCCATCCTTGCGCTTCATTTTGAAAGTAGAGATCTTAACAGGCCCGAAAATTAAGATCTTACCCCCCGTGCCAAGCGCTAGCACGCTCTCAGTATGTTGATCTGACGCAATCCAAAGCGAGAGCATATAGCTGGGTGAGATTTCTTCTGCCCTCAGGTATCTTAATGACAATAGTAAATGTATTTTTATTTACAGTAAAGTTAAATGCCTCATAAAGATAAGTACTAACTATTAACAATTTAGACATTTAGCAGACACTCCAGAACTACTTACATTATGCATGGGGAAAAAAGGAAAAAGCATGACACTACATACCAGAAATTCATCATTCATTCAGCGGCTGTGGCTCAGGAGGTAGAGCAGGTCGCCCAATGACATGTGGGTCGGCGGTTCAAATCCCGGCTCCTCCTGTCTATGTGTCCTTGGGCAAGACACTGAACCCCAAATTGCCTCCAATGAGTTGGTCAGTGTGAGCTGGCCACCATTGGTGTGTGAATGTGGGAAGTGGGGACGCTGGCATTGACTGTTCGCCGCTCTACTTCCCAATGTATGAATGAAGGACCATTGTAAAGCGCTTTGAGCACTTGGAAAAGCGCTATAAAAATGCAATCCGTTATTATTATTATTATTATTTACTACAGTTGACCTAATGAAATCGACATGGTTGCAACTCAATCTTGTTGCAGGAATCTTTCACAATGCACTTATTTAACTCATAACCCTTTGGTTCCATGTCCTGATGATTGTAATTTCAGCTAATGTCGTACTTTTGCCTTTTGGATTTCCATGAAATGAAAGGACTACTCTAGACTTTGGACACAATAGTCTGTTGTAGTGTGTGTTTTACACCAGTTGCCCAGTCTGCCACTCACTGTACAGTATGCCTAACTCCTCACTGTTGCAGCACTTTACCTGTAATACAACTCTCTACCAACTGTACCTTTCAGAGGTCTACGCACATGCTTTAAAGTGACCGATTGTTCTTGGCTTAGCGAAATCCTGTTCCTAAAATTTGACTTGAGGAGCATTTTTTCAGTCAATTAAAACAGATTGGTATATAGCGCATCAATGAGTGAGTCCACTGTCTGATTGGTGGGGACTGCCCGTAGATTGCCCGTACTCCCATTAGTCCGAACATGCCCTGGAAATCCACCATCAGAATAATGGTTGGCCGTCTTGTTTCAAGCCATGTGTCCACACTGTGACATGTTATGTTGAGGGTGAGGGTTAGAGATAGGTTTAGTAATTTTGAACCAATGGGAGGACGGAACACTAGGAGGTCAGATCAATGGCAGGTTACACTGATTGCATGCAGTGGTATACCTTGGCTGCCATGCTGTCCTTAACAAACATTTTCCTCCCCTGCTGTCACTCTGTAGGCCTTAAATAGCCCTCAGGTGGCAGCAGGAAACAACTCTGCTTCCTCCTTCCTGGTATACCCTCCAAATTAAGAGCCTAGCCTCTTGGGTCCGTTACACTCCCACCAAAAATACAGTGATTTTAAAAATCAGTAAACAAGGTTTAAAATTACGATTTTTTAAAAATTCATGTGACCCCAGAAGAATTTAAAACCCTTACAATCGGAAACAATAAACTGTGCAACCAGTCTCCCACCATGATTCCTCCTCCCACCTTGGGCGGAGAGCACCGTGTTTCACCTGGTTGCCCTCGTTGCTGTGGTGGTACTATGGCTGCCCGTTCCAGCACCACAGCAGCCGGGGCATCATCCTTGACAGCCACTGGTTCGGCAGTCTGGCCCTCCGAACTCCCAACAACCACCTGCTGAGATCGATGCTGGTTTATCTGAGGGATGGTAGAAGGCTCGGCCCCTCGGAGTGACACCTCAGGATCTAAGGCCAGGGCAGTTGCACCCTGCCGGACTGGGTCCTCAGGTTTCACTGCAGCAACTCCCTCCATCACCTCCAGCTGTTCTTGGACACAACTTTCTTCTTCACCATCCAGAACATCGTGGTTGGTCTCCTTTTGTTGCTCCTCTGCAGCAGCCTGGAGCCTCTGCTGCTCGCGCTCCTCTGCGGTGGCCTGGAGCCTCTGCTGCTCGCGCTCCTCTGCGGCAGCCTGGAGCCTCTGCTGCTCGCGCTCCTCTGCGGCGGCCTGGAGCCTCTGCTGCTCGCGCTCCTCTGCGGCAGCCTGGAGCCTCTGCTGCTCGCGCTCCTCTGCGGCAGCCTGGAGCCTCTGCTGCTCGCGCTCCTCTGCGGCAGCCTGGAGCCTCTGCTGCTCACGCTCCTCTGCGGCAGCCTGGAGCCTCTGCTGCTCGCGCTCCTCTGCGGCGGCCTGGAGCCTCTGCTGCTCGCGCTCCTCTGCGGCGGCCTGGAGCCTCTGCTGCTCGCGCTCCTCTGCGGCGGCCTGGAGCCTCTGCTGCTCACGCTCCTCTGCGGCGGCCTGGAGCCTCAGCTTCTCCTGTTGTTGAGCTTCTAGAGCTTTCCTTTGCTCTTCCTGCTCCCGTTTAATCTCTTGCTCCGTTGTCCACGATGAGGATGTTGGTTGAAAAGAATTAAAACTAGACCTTTCATAGAAATAATCATGCACTTCCATTCCATAAAATTTTCCGTTAACCATATTTTCATCAACAACCTTGAAAAGTTCTCTTGAAATACTCTCATGCATCCACCCTTATCCGTAGAACATTATCTGGCGTGGTGCATTTTTGAATCTCAGCATACAGCTTGAAAATGTCTTTACTCTTCTCTAATGTATAAATTATGAGTCTTGGGTCACTCTGAGCAATGCCATACTTTAACTGCTTTCTTACAACTCGTGCCACCATTTTCCAGTGGTCATATAGGCAGAGAATCCTTTCTACTTTGTGTTCAACTTCTGAGTTTGCATGGTCTGCCATTTTGAAAACTAGAAATAAATGTAACACTGCAAAACATTTACCTTAGGTCACTGTATTGCACCACTTTAACAATAAACAAACTTTACATTTAAACCAAAATCACAACCTTTGTGTTCAGTTCCCTTCCTTCTTTAAAGTCTTTGTTTCCTGGTTTTTTAACTGTGTGACTTTCATTATGCGTTTCATCTGCATTATTTCAATTGCGTTTTGTGTGGTTCACCAGATCCAGTTCATATCGTTGATACCGTGGTTGAGCTCAGATGAGAAGATGAGAAGTCCATTTTATTGCAGGTGGTAGGCAGGCCATCCGGGTTGAAGATGTGGAGATGATGATTTGGGTAAAGTTTTCACTGTAGCGGACCCAGCTGGCAATAAGGAGTTGAAGATCAACTGATGATTTTCCCCATTTTATTTAGTGGTTTAACCAACGTGAAAACTGTAAAGTAAACATACAATACACAAAACAGATCAATATACATTCCAACAATAACTTCATAAGTCACAATAATAAATCAGTACATTTCATAACACCGTTTCAATATACATTAATGTCAATACCTTCATAAATCACAATACAAATCAGCAAGTCTCAAACTACAATACAGATCAGTACATCTCATAACTACAAATTGCACATTTCCCATAAGATTCCTACATTTCCAATAAATCCATACCTTTACAATAAAATGCATCCTTAACTATAATGCCATCAATCCACCATAATATACATTGAACCATTTAGCAAGCAATAAAACTAATCAGTAAACATCAAACTATACCTTTTTCCCCCTTTCCAGCCAGGCGCTAAATCATTGTCCATTTCAGGGTCCTTCATGTCTTCTTTTAAGTTAGTGTCTCAATATAGTCACAGCCTTTGTTTGCTCAGCCACCTTGGCTGCCATGCTGTCCTTAACAAACATTTTCCTCCCCTGCTGTCACTCTGTAGGCCTTAAATAGCCCTCAGGTGGCAGCAGGAAACAACTCTGCTTCCTCCTTCCTGGTATACCCTCCAAATTAAGAGCCTAGCCTCTTGGGTCCGTTACACTATTCATACTCTAGCTTTAATTCCACACTGAGCTTGACTTGCTGGTCTGATTGTTTGGCATTGTTTTTCTATTTTGTTTATAGGGGATGTCAGCAAGGACAAACTGGACTCAATCAAAAACAGTGAGAAGATGGGTCCGTTCAAGGAGTCTGAATTGTGCACAAGTAAGTGCAGTTGTCTATGGCTAACAACCATTGTCCAAAATAAAGATATGTACATACTGTATACTCAACAATAATATAAACACAACACTTGTTTTTGCTCCCATTTTTCATGAGATGGACTTAAAGATCTAAAATTAATTCCAATTACACAATATTACCATTTCTCTCAAACATTGTTCACAAATCTGTTTAAATGTGTGATAGTGAGCACTTCTGCTTTGCTGAGATAATCCATCCCACCTCACAGGTGTGCCACATCAAGATGCAGATCTGACATTTGATTTGATTTTATCCACACTAGCTGCTGCCAAGGCAGCTAGCTAGTCTTCCTGGGGTCAACCACAGATACTGTATACAGAAAATACAATTGCAGTATATACAATTAAATACCATTGCTATATATATCATAGGAAATGTATGCAGGAAAAAATGCAACTAAAAACTTGTGCAACATGCAAGTATAAGGACAAGAAAAGAAAACAATAAAGATAAAATAAAAATAATATGAATAAAATAAAAATAGAAATTAAGTAATGTCTGTGTACACATCATTGTTTACAGCTTAATAAGCAAAGGTAAAAAAAAAATGATTAGTGCACAGGTGTGCCTTAGACTGTCCACAATAAAAGGCCACCCTGAAATGTGCATTTTTTTTTTCTGGCTTTATTGGGAGTCTGGGGACTAAGAACCAGTCAGTATCTGGTGTGACCACCATTTGCCTCATGCAGTGCAACACATCTTCTTCGCATAGAGTTTATCAGATTGTCAATCGCAGCCTTTGGAAGTTGCTGGATATTAGTGGGAACAGGTACATGCTGTCGAAATGGTAATATTGTGTATCTGGAATGAATTTTAGATCTTTAAGTCCATATCATGAAAAATGGGAGCAAAAACAAAAGTGTTTATATTTTTGTTGAGCATAAATAAACAACATATATTAGGCAAAGGTTGACAACTCTGACAACTCACATCATTCTGACGATGGGCATAAAAAGGATAGACATAATAACTGGGTGGCGCAGGCATTTCCAACTTGCATCATTCCAAGTAGGCCAGTGCCAAACCTGCACCACTGTAGAGGCATGCGTACCTCTATATAGTTAATCAAATTATTATTGATTACTGATCCCACTGGGGAAATTCAGGCACCCAAATAGAGTACACTTATTCGAAACAGTTTACAAGGCAAGAAAAAAAAAACATACACAGCATGATGATGAAAGTGTTTTTGGCTGTGCAAAATAATTGTCTAATTTTACATCTTTGATTTAGACTCATCCCCAGAGAGTGCTGTTCAGAGTGCAAGTTCAGACCTGTTGCTCACCCCTGGAAGATGTCTCATGGCTGTTCTGGTAGCTGTGGCCCTGATTCTGTTGTCTTGGACTCAGCTGTAGCCTGTAGCACACAGATTCAATCAAGAACAACCACAGAGGATACTCAACATTCTACAAACTGTGAATGCATTAATGGTGGTGTAATGATAGTGACAAAATCTGCATTATTGTCATTCAAATGAAAATTGTGCCTAGTGATATATTTTTGAGAGCAAATTATTGTCCTTTCGCAGTTGAATATTTGTTTTCATATTTGCACATTGTACATAGGCTTTAAGATGTTCTGTGTGATCCGATATGATGAATGTAGCTGGAAATGTGTTTATTTACCCCCAACAACCCGTTGTAATACAAATCAAGGTGAGATTGTAGGTCTATTTAGTATTGTTTTGAATGAATAATGGATACATTAATAATATATATAATATATTTTAAAGCTCTATCATGAAATGTATCCAAGGGAATACAATTTTATTTTCTCCTATATTCTAGCATATATTAGTATCTTGTATTATATATATTATATTATATGTATTTGGTCTCTATTCTATTTAAACCAGGGGTTTTCAACAGGTGGTCCGGGAACCACCAGTAGTCCTTGAGAGGGTTCCAGGTGGTCCCTAGGCTAAATGATGGAAAGCTGGTTAACCAGATGTAACTTTTGAGAGTGTGAAAATGAAACCAAATGGACCCGCAAGGGTCCATTTGGTTTCATTTTTACACTCTCAAGAGTTAAAATATTCATCTGAATTAGCACTATTTAATTAAGACGTCTACACTGTTTTGTGTGCAAAATCCAGCCTGGAATTGTGAACAAAAGCAAAAG
Organism: Benthosema pterotum; assembly: GCA_039105355.1. NCBI lineage: Eukaryota > Metazoa > Chordata > Actinopteri > Myctophiformes > Myctophidae > Benthosema > Benthosema pterotum. Next base: position 26,447,932 of record CM076973.1, on the reverse strand, counting down.
AACTCTTTAGTTTTAGGTCTTTGGGGCTAAAATGTGGTGGTCCGTGGCTGAAATGCTGAATAAATGGTGGTCCCTGGTGTCAAAAAGGTTGAAAACCCCTGATTTAAACCATGTGTTGGACACAAACTTGCACACAATCCATTTCCATTTTGGTTCGACACAATTTCTTTCCAAAAAAATCTAGTGCAGCTTTAACATTGTTGCCTGACCAAACTGCGAAAATGGGGGTGTCAGATTTTAAGTGTTAAAAAAGCTAGGTAGGCCAGTCATTTTACAAAAGAATATGATTCAACCCGCCCAACCTTGATACAAAATAACATATTGAAGGTCTAACAAAATCTACCCCCAAAATACTGTCATTTTGAAGATGGCATTCCGAATGGCAGCCGTGAAAGACAGCCAAGCTTAAAGGGGTATATGCGTAGCGGGTGCTGTGTGACAACGCAACAAAGGTACCAGAATAACTTGAAAAATACTTTGCAAATGTTTTCCCATTTGAGATATAGCCATTTAATCTCCATCTGTGATGCTGTCTCTAAAATGACTGCTTTCTGGGAGATAGATTTTGGTAGACTTCTAGTACCGGTATGTTATTTAGTATTCCCAGTACTGCCATTGAAAAAAACTTTTATATTAATGCTATAGCAGTTAAACTGTAAATGCATCTAAGGTTATACAATTTGCCTGTGTTGAATTAATCTACACAATTGATTTCTATGGTAAATAAAACATGTTGTATATTTGTACATATTGCAATAATAATAATGCATTAATAATCGTCTGAATATTCCCACCTGGACTTGTTTCAGGGGACACACTGGTGTGTTTTACTACACAGTTGTAGATCGGTTGATTGCTTAGGCATATACACACGCAATGAACCATCCACACACACACACACACACACACACACACACACACACACACACACACACACACACACACACACAGTATAGAGTATAAAATACTACCAGTGGAACAACTTCAGAAACAAAACAGAAAAGGCACATGATAAGTGATAATTATGATGATGTGTGATTAATTAACGCATTGTAAAAAAGAGTTTGAATCAAGACAAGACCAAGACCTAGCGGGGCCGAGAACAAGACAAGACCAAGACCTAGAGGGGCCGAGAACGAGACAAGACCAAGACTGGTCAAGACCGAGGCCAAGACCTAGTCTTGTCATGCCCATTTTAACATATAATAACGTTCTTAATGATTTTCAATCTTCTATTATTATAACACTGAATTTGTTGTTTTGCCCCCGTCCACCATTACATTACAAAACTACTAATAATATAATAGGGCTGGGGCGATATGGTCGATAACAAGAATATAAAAAATCCCTAATCAGACACATCCCAGTGTCTGTCTTCTTTCTTTTCAATATTTACAGAAGAAAAAAGTATATTGCTATTTGTGCCTGCAGCTGTCTTTATGAATGGGTCCTCGCTCCGCACAATGAATAGAACTTTTCCTTTGCATTGTCTTGTCTCGAGAGGTCTTGTTGGCGATCAAAACCCGAGACAATGGCTCCGAGGTCAAGACAAGACCAAGACAAAATTATACGAGAACAAGACAAGACCACAAGACAAATGAAGTGGAGAGCTGCAAGGTCGAGACAAGACCAAGACTAAACAAAGCGAGACAAAAACAAGACCGAGACAAAATTTGTCTTGAGACTGGTCTCGAGACGAGACAATGTCTCGAGAACTACAACACTATCACCCACAAGAAACAGACTATCGATATAAATGTTCAGGTCTCTTTGGGATGTACAGATAGTTCTTTGCCTGCAGTGCAATACAGTAGGGTATCACCAATGGTGTTAAGTGAATATCATACAAAATGATATGCTAAGGATTCACACTATCACATCAACTGTGTAAAGCAATAATAGTAATAAGGGTAATAATAATAATAAAAAATCCAAACATATTGTAGCCCTCAATCCTGCAGAGTTGGCTCTATAATCTCCAGAACTGAGCCTTCTAATCTGTTATTAGCACACATTTAATGACAAAACCATTTGACCATTGCCAATGTAACTTATATTCACTTATGCGTCTCCTCATGCCGAACAACTTTCGTATTCTGACTTTTGACCTCTTACCTTTAGATGACCCGCCATCTTGAATTATATGAAAAACAGTTCAAATGCTACTCCTCCTACAATCTTGGATGAAAATGCATGAAAATGACCGGTACCTGAATGTTCAAGCTATATGAACATGAAAATGGATGTGAATTTTGTTGTGAAAATATTACATGTTCACGAGCCAATGAAAAGTGCTGGTGTGTGAAGATTCTTCTATTGCCCCTAATCCACACCTGCAGCATAAACTGTTTATGGGATTTTACAGTTTGGTAGAGGGGGATGCCAAATAGCACTAAAATCAGTCTTACTCCAATTGCTCAAATGGGGGTGAAACTGAAACATTTGAACAAGCATATGCCTCATTTGGCCAAAAATCATGGGACTTGTTTCCACATGTTCCACACTCACACTTGTGTCACTTTGACCGGTAAGCTCCACCCTCAGAGTTGCATTGTTTGTCCAGAGATCATGGAACTTGATCATGGAACTTGATCATGGAACTTAATTGTTTCCACATGTTCCTTGACTGGGAAACATTTTGACCAGTAAGCTGCACCCTCAGATTGATCATTTGTGCATTTTGTTTATATTGCCTACTGTTTGGTGCCGCCTAACCCTGCCTTATTGTTGTTGTTTCATTGTTAACCACAATTGAGCAAATGATTGTGTCTGGATAGCTCAGTCAGTATAGAGCACCAGACTTCGAAACAAAAAGTTGCAGTCTTTCTGCTGACAATAGAATACAATGTGTGAATCTGTGAGTCTTCAATAACACTGCCCTGCTCACACAATTACATGATGTATTTCTCAATGTTCAGGCTTCCGTGTTTCTATGGCTTATTTGTGCATACTTCTGACTTCGTATTGCCATAGCTGGCATAACACAATATATATAACACAATATATAATGTAATAAACAAAAGATTATGCCAGCATAAATACAGTATGAATACATACAGTTACAGAATGCTTAAAGCACAAAAAGATGTTATACAGTAGATAAGATGACTTATAATGGGGCCCCATACTGTATGTGTTGTAGACTGTTTTGCCCGTTGCATGCAGCCTTTGTATCAAGGATACAAATTTGTTAAGCCACCTCGAAAAACACCTCGTAGGAGTCTTCAACTCCTAATAACTAACTAAAATAATTTTAGCTGCCAGTGTACAGAGAAGGAGGATCTGCTGAGCGGAGTACGGCAGCACAAGGAGGATGGAAGGATGCGATATTACTATCGTATATGCAAAAATATTATGTCAAAAACCTATGTTTAAGGTTTGCATAAAATGCAATCTCAAATTGCCTGAGCCAGAATGAATCCTCCTCAACCCCTCACTCCAGGTCTCATCAGAACAGATCTACACCAATGTCATCCTCCCAGGCAGACTTGATATGGTTTGTACCCACTAAAATGTCTATGGTTGCTTGTTATGAAACAAACACTTTGTTTCATGACATGAGGTTGGAATTTACTGTGAAGTTGCATGGCAATGTTAACTTCTATAGAATGAGGAATTAGAATTTTCAGAGGAGAGTGGCAGCTGGCAGGCCTATCGTTGATTGACTGTTTGAGTCACCATTATTAGGACATGTGTAGCTTGTAGTTGTAAATGAGTGTTGGGACATGTGCACTACGTAACTTATATTACATAATATATTACCAAAATGCAGTAACTTGTAATATAAATATATTACTTAACTAAAACAATCTAATGCATTATACTTTTCTTTCTGCATTACTGCATTACTTTCAATATTACTTTCTGTCAATCTGTCTCATTGAAAATGTTCTTGTGAAATTATATTGACAACTGCAGAAGTTAAAGAATTACTTATTTTCTATCATTTGTCATTAAATTATTTACCGTATTGTCCCAAATATAAGACGACTCGGTTATAAGACGACCCCCATTTTTCAAGAGCCATTTACAGAAAAAAGAACATTGAATGTCAACTAGTATAGTCCCTGAATATAAGACGACTCCATTGTTGGGATATTTCCATTGGGAAAAAATCATAGTCTTATATTCAGGCCAATAGGGTATTCAGGAGTGACGTTTTTTCAAGTGCGCTTGCTTTATTGTAGGTATGCACTGGTCTACGCAATATTTGATTAATAGTGATACTAAATATTTCATTACATATTTTGTAAAAAGTTTTTTTAAGTAGTATGTAATAGTAATATATTACACTTGCTCAGACAGTAATATTGTAATATAATATATTGCTTTAAAATGAAGGTTAAGTAATATATTAACAAGGTAAAGTAATATTCCCAACACTGCTCGTAATCAGCTGAAAGCCATGCTCTACCAATGAAGATTGAACATGGCCAATGACATTCTCTGTGGTCATCACCTCACCATTGACCAAGTAAAGAGGAACCTTTTTATGCTCGCAAGGAAGTGAGCTTCTTTACACAAGCACTGTGAAATGAATGTTCGCATTTACATTTCTTCGCACTTCATTCTCATCCCTGTGGGTTAATGTCTTTGTATGGATTGGTTGGAAATTGTATATAGTAGGCTACGTTGAGGTGCATTACATCATTAAGTATAAGTGTAGAAGAATATCTTATCTTAGAATATCTTATGGACAAACCCTCCCATCAGCCCTCCAGTCATCTTGGTAGTCCATACATCTGGCCAGATCATTTGCACTTTCTGTATCAGCTTTAGTACAATACGGTAGGTAAGTGTGGGACATGATAATTTCCATCCAACTCCATTTCTCAATAAAAAATACATTTTATGGAGAGTGAGACCATAAAACAATTTGTGGACAATTTGTGAGCACCAAGTTGAAATAGTTTCTGTTTGGTTGACTGAATGAGTAAGGTAGATTTAAAATATTACCATGAATCTCTGACATTCTGATCCAACATTTAACAAAAAATGTTATGGATAGATTGGATATTCTGTCAGCCAGCCAACACCTATTTTAACAAGAAAATGTCATTTAAACCAGTGGTCTGGCGGGACCACCACCAGTAGTCCTTGAGAGGGTTCCAAATGGTCCCCAACTAGTTGGTTAACCAGATGTAACTCTTTGAGAGCATAAAAATGAAACCAAATGGACCCTTGCGGGCCCATTTGATTTCGTGTTTACACTCTCAAGAGTTAAAATATTCATCATCTGAATTACCCCAGATCTAGAAAATGTAGATGATTAACGGTCATTTTGATCTGTATGTTTGACTGTTTTGTTTCCCAAATCCAGCCTGATATTGTGGACAAAATCAAAAGAAATCTTTAGCTTTGGTGTCTGTGAAAATAAAATGGTGGTCTGAGGCTCAAATAGTGGGCCCTGGTATCAAAAGGGTTGAAAACCATAGCTTTAAACAGTATAAGACCCCCTAAATGTTATGTCTGCATCATGATCATCAATTCATCATACACACGAGACGACACAACACAGAAAACATCAAAACAACATTTCCCTGCTGGAATATTCAATGAAAAGAGGCGAGTCTGCATCCCACCAAGCCTACTGGCAGAAAGCACGGCCACGTGACCAGAAACGTCAACGATTAAATGGCAGCCTCCTGTTTTCTAAATGAACACAGGGTACCATTGGTTTAAAAAAGTGTTTTTAACGAAACAATTGCATTTCTAAGGTAATATTGGTTAATTTGTTCGTATAATGTTATTACAGCCACTGCATGTAAAAGTAACTCGTTTTAGTTTGTTAAAATGCTGCGCGTCGCATGGCTCCGCGAGCGAGCGACGAGATGTTGTTGACTGTGTGTTGTTGTCAGTTCCAGAGAGTATAGACGGAGTCACGCAATCTCCGTTCACTCCATGGGGCCAGTCCCATGGCTGCTGCTCTGCATAGAATTCTCTATTAAGAATAGGGACAACCGAAATTTACGGAATGATGGTGGACATATGGATTCTTCCCCCTCAATGTCGCAACTCTTCTAAAATATTTTAATACAGGGCTCTGATCAGTACACGCCTGTGTCTCTGCTGCACTCCATCCATGCTATTACAACCAGGTTTATGACACTTTATGATACATCTACAAACAACAACAAACAATCGAATATAAAGATCGGCAAATCGTATATGAACATACCAATACATTAAATAAACAGCTACCCACCCAAATGTAATTTTCCCCCGGAACTGCAGGCATTGTGCTGATATTTTGGTTGCCACGGGTTTACGTGAAGACGCTCATCATGGCGGAACTATATGCTGTTTTGAGCACCTTTGCTACATTTACACAGTTAACGTGCACATAACGTTGATATTTCAAATATAAAGTGCTCATCCCCGGTGCCAAGGATGTTATGGTTCTTCCCGGGCGGGTATTGGCATCCGTGCATCCCATATGCTTCAATAAACAGCATTTTAATCCGATCGGAGGGCCATTTTCTCTAAACGCTACGTGTCAGCGTGGTGCAATACACCATCTAACCAACGGGGGCGCGTAGTTGAAAGCGTATGTTGAAAACACTGAAAAACTGCCCGGCGGTCGGCTTAAAAGGGCTTTTCATTTAACTAACGGAATGCACGGGTACTAATGCCCGCCCGTGCAGATGTCTAACATTCGTGGCATTAGGGGGAGCACTTCATATTTGAAATCTGAATATTTCTGTGGATTTATTTTAACGTTGTCAATGCTGCGAAGTGCACAAACCACTGTGAAGTAGAGTCTTGGCAGTCGTGTTTCCAGGCTCGTTGAAAACAATATTAACAGTGAACAGTATTGCGGTAGGCCGACTATCTCATTCTCGTTATTAGGCTATAACTTAATATATGGTACAGTACATATTCTTTATATAAGCAGATCTCCTCCGAATGCAGACATTCATTCATTCAGACAGCCATGCAGGCTGGTAACGTGTAAACAACAATAACAGCAAGCTGAGAGCCAACCAATGGGCGAGCTTATCGTCACGTCACGTATCACTTATTTAATTCACTCGTTCAATTTATTTATTTACTTTGTTTAAGTATATGGCACTATGGTTGTCTCACTTGAAGTGGGTCTTACTCTTTATTGCCATTATAAAACAACAACATTGACATACATTTACATACACAATGGTGTCACAATATAATAATAATAATAATAATAATAATAAATACAGTACAGAGAGCACACCGACAGCAGCACATGGTCTATGTCACATTGTGTTGTTTTTTAATGTATAGCCTATATATTTTGGAAACAAACAGCACTGTATTGGTGAGTCACTTTAGGCCAATTAATATAAATTTCTCCTCCATCCTCTCAAGCATATGAATTTGGGGTTCTCAAAAGGTTGAGAACCAATGGGTTATGACAGTGAGTGTGTCTATGGACAACTTTATGGATAATGTGTATTGTGTAATTAAGATGCTGAGTAGATTTGAGTTATTTCACTATAACCTAGTAGATTTGCCATATAGACACGAACAGACAACTGGCACTGCATACTCACAGAAGTGATTCTTTAATGTTTAACCACAGATATTCTGTGAGACTTGGTGTAATCAGCCTATTGAGACAGGTTAAAGATCCACTGTTCTAGGGTGTGACTTTGAACTTTACTTTAAGACAGGTAGGCATTCTATCTCCCAGTCACTTGAAGTCAACATGGGTTCCTTAGAGACAGGTAATCTTATGATAATTGTTTATTCTATTTTTTTTTAGAATTATAGTGATGAGATGATGACTGAAGTGCATGTTGCTCAATCTAGGGTTGGTTGAAATTGGTGTTTTGAAGTTGGACGTTATTGCAAGATTGCATTTTTTTTTATAGCTGGCTGTGAACAAACCACGCAACTTGTCTGAACAAGTTTATATTTTAGAGTTTTTTGTATAGTTACAATTGCCAATCTACAGCAACATGTTTTGTGGTTGTAATATATTCTGTGATCTGACGATCTCACTCCAAATGACTCAATCCATGATCGAGCATTTTAGTATATCTGTATGAACCAATCACTTATTCATACAAGTGCTACAAGAGAGTATAGACGGAGCTATATATATATATATATATATATATATATATATATATATATATATATATATGCATCAACATAATTATAATCATTTTGAAAATATTCAAATGTTTCCCTTAACGCACAAGATTGGTATTGGCCGATCATGAGAAAAGTGAATCTGGTTCAGTGCCCAGGCATGGGCACACAGTATACACTTCGCATCACACCCGCAAACACCCTCCCCAAGTATTCTAACATTGTCGTTCTTCATCCAGACAAGACCATGTCTCCAAAGATCACAGTGGAGCTTCTCCGACGGCTTCGCCAGGTGATGAAGAATGGAAAATACTACACTGAGCCCATCCAGGCCTACATTGTTCCATCTGGGGATGCACATCAGGTTTAGTAACATAACACGTCTCACACACTTCCACACCTCAGGGAGAGAATTCTTAATCTGGCATTGAAGGTGGCATCTTTGTTCAATGTTACCTTATTTTCACAGCGAAAATAAATGTACATTTTGCTTTAACTTTTTCACATTTTTCATCAGGTCAGACTGCATTTTGTCTAATGCTTTTGCAGTCATAATTGTCGTGGCCATGTCAACTAACATGTCAAAATTTGCACAAGCTTTGGCTGTTTTTAAAACCAGACTATAAAAAGGCAAATGCCTTTTTGCACTACAGTTTCCTTTTGGCAATTTCTCATAGGTTTAAAAACTTTTAATATTTTAATTTGAAAAGGTGGAGAGTGTAAATTTGTTTACAGTAGCCTATTTTCTGTAGTTTATTATATTGCTGCTTGTGCATATCCTCAGTCACCTCTGATCAACAAACACTACTGAAGTGTTTGTCTGAACTTTAGAATAAATTATACCCTTTCAGATGATCATTTATCACATTTTCAGTCCTCTTCATCTACAAAGCGTGATGTGTGAAGAGCAGCAGATGAAGTAATTAAGAGCCAATCAAGCTTTGACCACTCAAAGCTGATTATTAATGACAATTTATTTTTCTCCCTCTCTTTACCGTCTCCCTATCTCAGAGTGAATACATTGCACCATGTGACTGCAGGCGTGAATTTATCTGCGGATTCAATGGCTCTGCAGGTGCTGTACTGTGTGTGTGGGTGTGTGTGTGTGCGTGCATGGGTGTGTGTGCGCGTGGGTGGGTGTGTGGGTGTGGGTGTGTGTGTGTGTGTGTGTGTGCGTGGGTGTGTGCACGCACATGTGCATATACACACTCACACACACCATTTTTTTATGTTCATGTACACAACTGGGCTCAAGTAAGCCAAGAGAGACCCTACAAGTACACATGTCCAAAATTCCGAAATGTTCCAAAATTATATTTAACATGACAATAAATCTGAGAATATCACATTTACATGGATATACTGTACAGGCCATCTTTTATTTTCAAGTGAAATAAAACCAAATCATATGGAAACAGTCTAAGCCTTAATTTTGCAATATTAACAGTATAAGTTAGGTGCTTTAACAATCACTGTGGCACTGTAATCTCTTCATGGACAGCAGGGTCTCCAAACAGATACAGAAGGAGTTATGTACAACCTATAGGCGTAGGCCTGCTGTATGCAGTCATGATGCAGTGTCAAGCGGCACTTAATTTGACCCTGGAGATTTTACTGTGCCCAGGATTTGCTTATAGGATAAAACCTGATGCTCCAAACCTGACCCGTGCCCAGTGAAAGTGATTTTCACACTGGATTTACAGTATTTGGGCTATCAATTCCTTAGTCCCTAGGTTGTATTGTATTCCATCGTTTGTCACAATAGTTCACAACTCTTGGTGCTGTGCACATTGTTGTATTTCTCCCAATAGGTGGGCATTGGCTATTAATCTATACAACTACTCCAGTTGTTGATACCGTAAAATTGGTCAGTTTCAAGAGAACTCAAGGGAATGTTATTATTGATGACGGGTGGTATCACCGTGAGCAAGGAAGGATTATCCAACGGGCACGTTGGGCCCAGGGCCAGGGGCCCAACTGAGCTAGGGGGGGCCCTGAACTTGAGTGTCCTTGTGATCGCTAAGAGGCTCAAGCTCAGCCCCCCCCCCCCCCCCCCCCCCCCCCCCCCCCCCAAAAAAAAGGGGTAACAGTGCTGCACATGGCCCTTGTCACTGTTATTAAAATTGACTGTTATTAACTGACTATTATTAACATTGGGTTTATTCATTTTGTGTCACTAGAATAATCTACAAAGTCCTAAACTATCATGATATGCTGCATTACTGCAAGTATTTAAACAATTTGCATTTAAGCAATAGCAATCCCATGCTATAAATCCTGCTGAAATGCCAGTGCACCGTGCCAGGAAGAACAATGCTTCTGTGTAGGGGGGGCCCTTTGGCTGCCGGTGGCCCAGGGCCCCATAATTTCTTAATCCGTCTATGACCGTGAGATTGATCAAATCAGAATAAATGTACCAGTATTCTAAGTCACATTTAAGATTGTCTGTACACTCTTAAATAGATACTGATAAATAGATAGTGGCCCTCAATCTCCTAAAAGATTCTGACCTAAAACAGTCACCGTGAAGAATAAGAACTGAATAATAATCTGTTTCATTGAGTTGGGGGGGGGGGGGGGCATTTATTTATCATTGGGCAACTTTTCACACTACTTCAGTTGTGAATAGAAATAATGATCGGTATTTTACCATTGTTGTTGGAGCAATATAATCCTGTTACTGGCAGGGAACCAAGGGATAGAATTCTGCCAAATGTTCTTGGTTGCTTGAAGTCTTGCCCCTGTGATTATGTTTAAGCAGGCTTATCTGTGTTTCTCCCAAGTGTGTCCCCGGCCTGGGACCATAGTGTGCATATGCCCTAAAACAGTTACAATGTTGGACAAATTTAAAGTGCTGGAAATCATTTCCCTCAATTAAACCAAGAAGACTTCTGGAGCTCATTCGAATCAAAGGGAGTGCAGACAGAGAGCGCTGCCATGCCTAGCTCTGTGTTATTAATGGATGAATCTTGAAGGTCAGGAAGTCACTCGAGCAGGTCTCCCAGGGACTTGCTTTGGAACCAACATAAAGCAAATGTAAGGGGGTCCATTCCTGACATGGCTTTGAAAATGAACAGGTACCAGTGGTTCCAATGGTGGATCATGAGTTTGGAGTGCTTCTGTACAGAACCGGTACAGAACCTTCTAACTCCAAATAATTTGGGTAGTGCTGTAAAAAGTGAGTTTACTGCAGTAGTTGTGTGTGTGCTCTCTGACAGGCACGGCTATAGTGACAGAACAGCATGCAGCCATGTGGACAGATGGACGCTACTTTCTGCAGGCCAGTCAGCAGATGGACAACAACTGGATCCTTATGAAGATGGGTAAAGTTCAACTCTGTTCACCTTAGCATGCCTCTTCTATGCACGTCATAATTGGCACGTCTGAAGGCGTATCTACAAGCTCACATTTCCAAGAATATACTTTGCCAGGTTTCCTTGTTTAGTGTATTTCTTCATTTTAAAGATGCTTGTCTGGTTTCATTGGTAAAGTGAGAAAAGGCGGAGTTGAGGGCATTACAGACGGGGAGTGATAAATGCCTGCATTATTGCGGCGATTCCACTGTGCCATTCAGTGCGTGCGAGTCTGCCGACAGATGAGAATCATGTAGCGTGGAAAAACCGCTCACAGGATTGAAGCCTTAAATCAAATGCGGGCGTGTGCACGAAACGAGCACACGCGCAACAAACAACACTGGATGCCGTGCGATAACGACCGGCATCACACGCGACATGTTACAAAAGTATACTGTGTATTAGGCATAACTGTTTAATGTTTGTCACACCTAGGATTGAAGGAAACTCCAACTCAGGAGGACTGGCTGATTAGTATCTTGCCTGAGAATTCCAAAGTTGGCGTGGACCCCTGGATCATTGCTGCTGGTGGGTAGCAAACCCTCCCTGAACTGTTATTCAGTCATTCCTACTACAACAATATTCATACAGTTACAGCTCTATAGACTGACACCACAAATAATCTACTGTACCCAGTTGTACACTCTGTACAGTATACATTTACATTACAAACACATACTGTAGCTGCAGGTATGTAACTATGAAACTGCAAGTTGAAAAGGCCATCAGCACCTGGCTTGCTGATAACAAACTGTCTTTACTGGGGAAAAAACGAATCCATTCTTTTTGAATCAAATGGTTATCTCAGCAAGGTAGATGGCTTCATGGTTAAAGTGGGTGACCATATTATCTTGCAGAAAGATGAAATTACCTAGTGGAGGCAAATCTTTCTGGTGATAAGACGGCCACCAATGTAATTAGAAAGGTCAACCCAAGAACAAGATTCATAAAGGATCTCCTCACTGTTCAACAAAAACACCCTAAACATCCTAACAGGAGAAAAGCTGGGTAACAGTTACTTGGCCTCACTCCCGAACCCACCTCACCCCTGCCCACTTTGACAGACTGGGTTGGCTTAGGGTTGGCGATAGAGTGCAGCATCTTGCCATCTGTCAGGTGGCTCCTACGCCACCAAATTGCGGAACACCCTACCAACAGGCATAAAAACAAAACATGCAAATTCCTTAACTCCTTCAAAACCTCTCTCAAAGAGCACCTACTGTTGGCTGCAATTCAAAACTGGTCTCCTTAAAATATGTATATTCCTCTTTTCCCTTTTTGCCTCATTAATTCATTCTTTCACATCAGTTTACACTGTATTTTTATACCAACCTGTAGATGTAGACTTAATGTTGTAAATTTGAGAATTTACAAGTGTTTTACCTCACTGCTGTTGTTGTATTGAATTCATTGGACACAATTGGAAATAAGAAGGCAAAGTCTCTGTGCTTTCCTTTTGGAACACTGCTGTATTGTCTAAAATGATCAATCAATCAACTGTATTAGACTGAACAAAGATCAGTGAAGTGGTCTGTATCTTTCACTTTATTGTGATGTGTGCTTATTTCAGACCAGTGGAAGAACATGTCCAAGGCTCTGAGCAGTGCAGGGCACTCTCTGGTTGCAGTGCAGGATAACCTGATAGATGCCGTATGGGAGGACCGCCCTGCTAGACCCAGCACACAGCTCATCACCTTGGGACTGGAATATACCGGTTAGTGTGAACTAGTGTGCACATTTATGGTACGTATTCGGATGAAAGCATATAGATTTGTTATTGTGTCACTGTCGCCTCACCTGTGAATGTACCACTCCATCTGCAAACAACTGTGTTGGCAGCAAATTGTATTCCAAAAAGTGGAATAACCAGGTGCTCCACGGATACTAAATAGAAAGTAAAACATAAAAAGGCGCTCACACAATCCAACAGGACCAAGGCATAGAAAAAATAGCGATGACCCATTCACTCAAAGATCAAAGTAAGAATAGAATTGATTTAATTAAAAAGTTGTGTCAGCATGTTTTGACCATTACAGGTCTTCAGGGTGCCTTGATGATCCAGTTACGATCAAAACATGGTGGCAGTTACCTTTTGATTAAATGAAGGTTATTCCTCATATGATCTTTGTGTGCCTGGATCGTCTCTGTTTTTCAAAATTTTGACATTTGACATTTTTGCTTCCTTATTTGTTTGCTAATCTTCAGGGGTTGATATTAACGGTTGCCGTGACTGCCCGAGGCAAGTAGTTAAAACTTCTGGGGAAGTGATGTTTGCTTTCAGGTTCAAGTGCATTCCGTCCTTGCTCATTAAATGAGCATTTGGTATGTATTTTCTTCCACAGAAGTTTTGCAAACTGTTCCGTGGAAACATGCCACTGTTTACTGGGAAGTCTTAACAAGGTTAAGAAATCTGAAGTTCGATTCTCAAGAAAGCTGGCCTGATAAGTCATAATTCTTAGGAAGGGTGTAAGAGAATGGGATAAGGTTTGTCCTGGTGGTCCCCATGTCCAGTTTTGTCCATGCTGATTATTAGTCATGGTCGTGGTCCCCCACGTCATGGTGGTGGTCCCTGGTTCACAATTAGTTGAAAATCCCAGATATTAAGTAGTAAAGCATGCTAAAACATGTAGAAAAAAATAGAGATCCGAACACAAAATATTAAAAAGGGAGATCTTCATCAGACCTGTATACGTTGATGTCTGTATAAAGTGTCTTCCTTTTTAATATTTTTCTAAATATAATTTTCCTATTCATGAACAACAATGCTAATTTCTTAAAATTAGACGTCATTACACAATTTACTTTTTGGCAAGTGGGCATGACCTTTGGGCAAGTACAGATCACATTTGACTTGGGACAAACACCTCTGAGACCTGTCCTGCTTGCTGTGCTGATTAATGTGACATTAATGGATCACTATATTACTTTCTGTTGTCCCTGCAGAGAATAGCAGAACTTGACAGTTTGTTAGGTATTGCTGTTTTGTTTTCTATGTAAATAAAACAGTAACTTACAAATTAAGGTGCTAATGGAACTAAGGTTGTGAAAGCTCTCAGGTCACTCTGAGGTGCTTTGGATAAAGACACCCATTGCATTGCAAAATCTGTGACTTTTCTTTCCACAGGTATGTCTTGGCAAGACAAGATTACAGCCCTCCGAGCCAAGATGACAGAAAGAAAAATAACCTGGTTTGTTGCAACAGCCCTGGACGACATTGCATGTACGGTTACCCTGATCCTATCATCCTATACTGGTCTTTTGCCAATTCTGATGGTGAATTTGTGAAACATATGCAAAGAAAGTTAATTGGGACGACTGGCTTAGATTTAAGGCTTTAACGTTTTTTGTATAGGGGAAAAATACACACTGGACTCATCAGCATCATATTTCTCAAGTACGCTGTGTCATTGCCGTGTAAGCTGTAGGTTTCTCCTATAGGCAGCAAGGCCTATTTTTGGCCTTAACCTTTTATGGATGAATCTTACCGGTAGGTGACTGATGTCACAGACTGTCCTGGTCTGAAATCCACATGCGAGCCACACTGTTATTAGACCCCATATTGAGTCAATGCAGATATCTTATCACGATCCAAGGACCCCAGGGTGCAAGGGTGTCTCTCGAAATGCCTGTCTAAGCACCTCGTTAACAAGGATTAATGAGCACTTGTGCCTGATTGGTTAGCTTGAGTGTTGGCGTGTTTTTGTGATTTTGATTGCCATCACCATCAGGTCGCATCTGGACAAGAGGGTTTACCTTGATGGGGACCCATGTATGATGATTAGTTAGTGGCTGGTTGGTGGTCTATTAATAGCAGTGATATCCTGCTTCTACATACCAATGTGTTTATTTTCAGGTTTGACAGAATACATTTGACTCCACCAAAAATAATGGAAAGATTTCGTAGCAAATTAAATGACACTTAAAATCGCCATTCATTGACATATTAATTAATTAAAAATGCATAATTTAATTTTTCCTTTCCCCAGGGCTTTTCAACCTCCGTGGTTCAGACATCGAGTATAACCCTGTGTTCTTTGCATATGCTATTGTGGGGTTGAGCACAATAAGGTAAACTAATATAACGGTACGATTCTCATACCAATGTCAAAATTGTTTTGCTGTTTACCTCTTTAATTTTTCTGTTTTCATTGGTCATATTTCATGTGTAATAAAATAATTCGACTGTTGGATAGATGACAGACAGAACATAGTAATCACTAGAAAATCACTTCATAGCAGCCCTGCAGTATCGATGACACAAATATACATGTAATGGTACAGAACAAGTACAGAACTGTAATGTTTTTATAAGAGAAGATAACTTGGCTTATGGATTGATGCCTGAAGCTAATGCACTTGTTTTTTTAATTATGCTGTTTTTGTGTTTTTCACAGTGGCTAGTAAAACGTCCTGCTCCAGGACACCTTGTTGTCCGATGTATAGTCTGACTGAGGCCAGATTTGAGTAAAATCCTCAGTTTTGTTTGTATCAGTTGTTATTATTAGTACCATTAGTGTAGAAATGTGTAGAAACAGACTCAAACAGTTCAATTAACACTGAGGATGTTGCTGTCTACCTTCTGAAACTGGGGGAACCCCTTTGTATGTGCAGACTGTTCGTGGACGTGAAGAGGCTGGCTGATCCAGCAGCGAGGCTCCACCTGCAATTGGACTCCCCCAGCAAGACTGAGCTGAGCATCAAAACGCACCCGTATGAATCAGTCTACACTGAGCTCCAGGCCATCTGCGCCTCCCTGGGCCCCAAGGACAAAGTGTGGATCTGTGACAAAGCCAGTTGTGCCCTCACGCAAGTTATCCCCAAGGTGAGAGAGGTGGCACTATGCAAGTACATTGTAATGATTATGATTTGTTTAGGGGTGCTTTTTTATAGGGAACAGTTCAAACAAAAATGGGGGAGAGAGATGAGGGAGTGACACACAGCAAAGGCTGTGTGTGAGCTCTGAATGACATGTGGCAGAGGTTGGTTGCCTGGCGGCATGACACGGGTTCGACTCCCGAGCGGGAGCCTGGGCCTAAGGTTTTCAGCCGAGACAGTTGAGCTAAGCATCCTGCTTTTCACTGTTTCACTGCTCTGTTTTTGCATCTCAAAACATTCTGCACATACAGTACATCATATTCAACTACAGTACCTAGTGCTATGCTATTCTTTGTTGATTGACTGTGCATTATGGCGCCCTGTTAAGACCTGTTTCTTACTTGTCTAACTAACGTTGTCATACAGAAAAAAAGTCTTAACAAACGGAAATGTTTTGTCTTAATAGGTTCACCGTGCTCCTATCCCCTACACTCCACTCTGCCTGGCCAAAGCAGTCAAGAATGCCACTGAGATTCAAGGCATGAGAAATGCCCATGTAAGACCCTTTGCAGCGCCTTAAAGTCCTATCTCTCGCAGAGCAGACATGATACCCAATCATTGTTGTCATGAAGCTGATCTGTAATATAATATATAGTGTTATGATACTTCCTTATTTATCTCACCAACAGATCAAGGATGCAGTTGCCCTTTGTGAGCTGTTTGCTTGGCTCGAAAAAGAGGTCATTTTGTTTCCTTTACTCTTGTTACTCCCATGAACCTGTTGGGGTTATCATTATGTGACAGTGCCATCATATATGCTCTTGTTTTTTTTTTTTTTTTTTTTTTTTAGATACCAAAAGGCACAGTGACTGAGATTTCCGCTGCTGACAAGGCTGAGGAATTCCGCAGGTTGGGTTTCCATTTTCACCACTTTCACTTGTATTTCTAGTTTAACTGGTTCATTCTATTTGAGTTATCCTAAGGTGAACAAGTTTATATTCTACAATATAATTTGAATAAAAAATAACTACTTTGTCAGATTTTAGAATGTTGAATTAGTCACAGAGGGTTAATGAATACACAATTAAAGTCATAAAAAGTAAAATCACCTGTGCTTCCTCTTGATGGCGGTGGGTGCTTGACTATATCAAATAAATACTGACTGTGCTTTCAAAATACACAATTAACTCAGGAAGTGCAAATGAGATTAGTTATGTTTATATAGTTGTATTCCATTGTTTTGTCTGCAAAACAAAACAAACAACTATAGTGTAAAGAATAACAAAAAGTTCAAAGTAGGGTATACTGTACACTGAAATATCAAGATGACAGTTGATTGACGGTCTTTTGGAGTCATGCTGCCCTCTATTGGTCATGTAAATACACTGCATTTCCTTTTTAGTCAGCAGAAGGATTTTGTGGGCCTCAGTTTCCCTACCATCTCCAGTGTTGGTCCAAATGGAGCCATCATACATTACAGGTACATTACAAGCATCATACATATCATGATGTATAACTATGAGTGCCTTGGCATGTTCTGCTTTGAATATCTGCCTGTTTTTCTTCTGCAGACCATTGCCTGAAACCAACAGAACACTTTCCTTGAATGAAGTCTACCTGATAGACTCTGGGGCTCAGTACACGTAAGTAATTCATCATACATTATTCATAAGACTAAATATTTATGTGAGAGGCTATAGTTTAGACATACCATTTGGAACATTGCCTAATTAACAGACACATTGTGATAACTCACTGAAAATTAGTGGAATCACCTTTAATCCTTTCACAGGTAAACACGCCTTAAGACTCCAGTAACCTCACAGGTCACTAGAAACATTTTGTAATTAGCCTACAGTAGAACTTTTAGAAGTTTTACTTCTTCTTTTTGCAACATTTGGTTTCTTTTAGTAGCAAATTCTTTACTGTTGTATTATTTATTTTAAATAATTATTTTGGAAAAGAACTTTGTCTAGGAGGCCTAAGGAGATTAAACATCTAAACCTAAACGCTGGCACAGAAGCAGCCAGAGCATGTTCGACTGCATGACTGCCTGTTGTCTCCGCATAGCAGTCCTTTGTATTGGTGCTTCTAATCTGCACGTGGAACAGTACTGTACATCTCACCACTGTTGTGTATCAGAAGCAGTCTGAAAGTGGTGTGTTTCAGTTTGAACCAGTGATTATCATCTTTTTTTCATTCACAGTGATGGAACCACAGATGTCACCCGTACCATGCACTTTGGAATCCCCACCGCATTTGAGAAGGTAACTTACTTCCTGCCTGGCAGTGTGCCAACAGATTGTGAGGCACCACCATCGACCATGTTTTTAACTGTCTCCTGTGTTTGATGTAGGAATGCTTCACCTATGTGCTGAAGGGACACATAGCTGTCAGTGCTGCGGTATTCCCCAATGGAACCAAAGGTACTGCACGTACCCATTCCATTGTTAGCTGCAGTTTCGTCCGCATTGACATTGTTTCATAGCATTGCTGCTGCGAAAGGCGTTCCTCTCCATCAACAGATGAGGCTCTTTTGAAGTGCAGCTTGTTTTTAAATAACACAGCCATGCATGAGTTATCGGCATAGCAAATCTCACTGACCTGCTTTTCACCGGGTGGGAACTGGTTCAGTTCAGAAGCAGTTTTTAGTCCATGACTCAGACCTCCAAAATTGGAGCGTGTAATACCTATATTAAATTGTTTATAGGATCAAGTAAATTAATATATGATAAACTTTCCATAGTAGTAGCTTTTTTGTATTTTGAACATATTTTCTTATATAATTCCCAATTTGTATATTTAAACATTACAATGTTTGTAATACAATACATTATTGTTTTTGAGTAAATAATCAACTAGGGAATAACAATTTATTATACAGTAGGTATGTTTTTGCACACTCAATTCATAATTTAGTATTCCAATTTTGGAGCTCTGGCTCATGGACTAAGAGTCACAAAGAACTGATTGCTGGTTCAATGCAGTAGAAAAGAGGCCACTGTGAACACTGTTCAGATTTTTGTAGCCAGCATTTGTCAGGTTACTGCATGGGTGGAATAGACTTCCTCTCAATCCAACTCTCACTCACTCCGACTGTCCCTCTTCCCTCTCTCTGTTCTTCACTCCACCCCCCCCTTTTTCTATGCCTCTCTCCCCTTCTCCTTTCTCTTTCCCGCTCTTTCCCTTCCCCTTACTATAATCGAGCTCTGGACACATACCTCCCTCCATTCTTCCTTCTCAAAGACAATTTGTGCTGACATGATGTGACATCAACTATTGTCTAACAATCCCAATTTGTAAAAAAAAAAAAAAGAAAGAAAAAAAAAAGTCCTTGTTGTGACAGTTTTGCCCATAATTGGGCACAATCCGTCTGCAAGCCCCCCTTGCCATCCCGTCACACAACTTGAAATTCATCGTTGAGGAAGTATAATAATCCCTGTTCGCCCTGCCTATAATTCTCTGTTGTTCACCCATCTCTGCAGGTCACTTGTTGGATTCATTTGCTCGTGCGGCTCTGTGGGATTCAGGTCTGGACTACCTGCATGGTACTGGACACGGCGTGGGCTGCTTCCTCAACGTACACGAAGGGCCATGCGGCATCAGCTACAAGACATTTGCTGATGAGCCTCTGGAGGCTGGAATGATCGTCAGCGATGGTATGTCCACACACACACACACACACACACACACACACACACACACACACACACACACACACACACACACACACACGCCCTACACCAGTGCCTGCCAAATGGTGCAACATGCACATACAGTAGTATGAAGAGTAACTGTTGACTAAAACTGATAAATTCCTCTTATAAGTTATAAGTTTAAGTTTTGTTTTTCCAGAACCTGGATACTATGAAGATGGATCTTTTGGCATAAGGCTAGAAAATGTGGTCCTTGTTGTGCCATGTAAATCCAAGGTAAAACATTCAACTAATCTATTTATCTTTAGGATTTATGTGTAATTTTCACCAGTTTACCAAGCTTACTGTATTGTGTGTTACACAGAGATGGGAGAAAAAAAAGATCCACATTTGTTCATGTGTAATGTTAATGTAATTGATTGAATACATGGCAGAATTTCTAGAAAATATGTCTGGCAGAAAGATTAATAAGTTATAAAGCCATGCATTTGGATGGATGACCTTAAATGTCTTAATAGTTTATCCTACGTAGATACTGCACCTACAGTACATGGAAGCATCTGATTGTAATTACACATTGAATAAGGACTTCTGTTTTCTTTCTTGCTTTCAGTACAATTACAGAAACAGAGGCAGTCTGACATTTGATCCTCTTACCCTTGTACCCATTCAAGTGAAAATGATGAACACGGAGCTTCTCACAAAGAAAGAGGTGAGGCATTACAGAATTATTTTGTTAAATTGGTATTGAAACATAATTCCACATAAATCCAATACTCGACCACGGTAATTTGTTTACTTTATGCAACACACTGAAACTAATGCAGAAAACAGAATCAGAACACTGCTTCTGTTTTATGAGAATTTGTACATTGTTGTTGACAAATATGTACTACTTTATGAAAATCCTCTTTGTACAATGTATATTCACACTGTTACCTATTGCCATTGACACAGATTCTGTTCATGGTTTGCTGTAGGGGTTCAACAATTCATGAAACTAGGAGGAAGGAATATACAGTACATTTTTGTTTTCAATAATCTTATTGACTTTGGGGGGAACTTAAAAAAAAAGAAATCCTCTTCAAAAATAAATAAAATAGTCAATCTACAAGCATAGAATATTTTACGTTGGATTGCAAGATTATAAAGTAGTCCATAGAATATCCCATAAGACAAATCATCAATAGTTAGGTACCTGGCCCTCATTTACCATTGGTGTGCAACGGTAAATAAGGTGGTAGTACGGTGAATGTCACTTGAATTCCATTGGCTGTGGACTAAATCGACCATTATCGCCACAGGATTGCCCAAGAAGATTAATTATTTTTCTGTTTCTGGCTCATGCAGCTTGACTGGGTGAACGAGTACCACAGGCAGTGCCGGGAGACGGTGGGAGCAGAGCTGGAGAAGCAAGGTCGGAGGGAGGCCCTTGAGTGGCTGATACGGGAGACCCAGCCAATCGCCTGAAGACAAATCAGTGACTGACTCTTTTAACAAACCAATCATGTCGCCCAGGAGAACGATCGACAGCTCTGCAGTGATAATCGCTTGTTTTCTGGTAGTTTTCTGGTCGTACCTACAATATGCTTCTTTTGTAAAGTGCACCATGCCGCTTTTTTGAATATACTTGGATTAAATGAAAGAGGAAAAAAAGAGAAATACATAACCGTCAAATATAAATGAATGTGTGCATTGTGTAAATTCTATCAGCATAATCTCACAGTGTTCCACTAAAGCTGCATGTAAAATATTGGAGGGTCCAGGATGATGCCGCTGGCAGGGTCTTTGGCGTAGTCCTGGAATGACTGCGGTAGCTGTGGAAGTGCAGCCTGGTCCTCCAGGTCATCACAGGGGACTCTAGTAGTCTCCTCATCCTCCAGTCCTATAGGCAGGGGGTTACTGTAGATGTAATAGATTTTGGAATTGTCCCGGGACCGTTCAGATTTTCTAAAGAGGGAAAAGGGGTTCATGAAGCTGTTGGACCTCTTCACCGCTTTGACTGCCACTGGGCTCACCGGGTCATCCTGTGTCACTGCACTCTCATACATGTGAGCTCTCTTCAGTTGCCTGAAAACAGAAGACCAGTGGCTTAGCCACTTTCAACCTGGTGTCTCTATTTTGGGGCATGTCATAATCAAAAAAGATCAGATTTACTATACAAGTCGAACTTGTAGTTATTTCACTATTCATTGTTTGTATAATAACGCTTTCTGTCACTCATTAAAGGTAATTTTAACATCTACTCTTGCAGTTTTAAAGTTGCTTGATTCATTTTTGTATATTAATCATTTATATTGATATTTATCAACCTGCCCCCTTCCTATAGAAACCCACTATAGCATCAAACTCCATTTTAACAGTGATAGATTCAAAAACACCTGTCCATGGTTCTGGTGACTGATATTGTCCTCATTATACATGTTATCACGGTTTTAATTAATCTTTTTAATTTTCCAAAGGTATTCTAGAGTAAATATACCTAAGTGGTTGACAATGACATTAATGAACTGAAACGACCTGTACATACTGAATGAATGAATTCTTTTTTTTGTGTGTGTCATGCACCAGCGGCGCCCAGCCCACATAGACTTATTAGGACACACCATACAAATTGCTACATATGGATACAGTTGACACCAATGACAGTACATGCATTGTCAGAGCTGTTTATGATATAAAGTTTCTAAACTGACAATCAAAACTTGTTGAACCTGAAGTTTTGTGGTGTCAATTGCGAATGGCTCATGCTTGCCAACGTCACAATCAATGGCATTTAAAGGAAAGGAATTTGAATATAATGCAGACATGGAATGGAATGCTTACTTGTTGCGGTTGTAGCAGACAGTGGCACAGTACAGACCCGTAGAGCAGAGGATGCACAATGCCAGAACCGTGATGACAATGTTAAATATCTTGAACTCTAAGAGAAAACAAGACAGGAGTTCCACTTAGCCAAGTATCTGTAAAACAAAATCCTGTTCAAAATAAAAGACTAAGTGACAACAACTGGCTACTTTGCATGTATGTAATGTCAATAACTTTTCATGGCATTCAAGTGTGTTTCAAGAACTTGGTTTTATTCACTCAATTGTACTGTAATAAGATGTCATTCCTTTTCAACTGTTGGTGCCACCTGTCTGTTACTCTTAGAGCCTTCACGGGGCAAATATGTCAACTTGTTAAAGTGTAAGGAAACATAATATAGTATTCTTAACCAAAGCATTCCTTGGTAGGCTAAAATCAATCGTTTATAACATGATGAATTGATGTAACAGACCGAACAGAGCTCCGTTCATCTGCTGGTCAGTGAATCCCAGACCTCCAGTCCTGTTCATATAATCCTTTGCTACCACGGTGGTTTGGTCCTCCTCGTTCCCACTCATGTTGCTGCCATTGGCTTCCAACACCATGCACTGAGACAACTCCAAGCCCCTCTCCCTGGTTTCAATAGAACCCCAGAACCATGTGACTCAATCGGCTTGACTCGGTCGCCGTGGAAACGCTCACCTCTTTTGTCACCCCCTCACTTCAAGTTGGACCCCTCTTTCTCTCTCCTCCACACCCCCTGTTTACTGGTCATTATTCTCTCCATTTTTGAGGGCCCGTTAGGGGAGGGAGGGAGATGCTAGTGCGGGTGGAGGATGGTGCTGTACTTTGTTGTGTTGTACCAGTTTACCATGACATGAAGGACACCATCACCAAATACTGTACTTGACATCTACGAAGTTAAAGTTGAACCGCATAGCAAATAACATTTAACATTTATATACAATTATGTACTATAAAGTTAACTTAAAGTGTATTACTGGTATTAGGTATCACATCACAAACATAAACAAACATTAAACATAATTTATGTTATACTTTTTTGCTTTATTAAAATAAAAATGGCAATGATACAATGTATTGACACATGACAGTAACATGTGCACAGAGAGTGTCATTATAATAACTTCAACTTCAACTTTACTTTCAAAATCAAAAGTTTACAAGTGTAAAATAATGGGTAAAATTATCACTTCACAAATTGAAGTGGAAGGGAAGTGTCGAGCAGTAACCAACACCAACACCAACCAACACTACAACTCTATGCTACCAAACCATGGAGTAAAACTGGGTAACTTAGTCTCTTGGTTTGCACAAGAGACGTCACAGTTACTTTCAGTTTCAAAGTTGCTTTGCTCAATCCGTAACCTTAAAATCCCTTTATATGGAATTCTGTTCTAGTAGTATTATTCTCTCTAGGTTGTCCTCAGATGAGCCCTCCAATAACATTGTTGGTTCTCCCTACATCTGGCCAGTCCGTTGGTGTTAGTGTGGAACATTCTCATGATCGATGCCCATGTGTTGGTTCCCACAGCACCGATTTGCTGGCTGGCAATCCTTGATGTCTTTGGCAGTGTCCTGCTAGTCTCCTAGCTGTCTGCTATTTTCCAGCTCCAGAAAACCTGCAGTACACAGGCACTGTTGATAATGTGCTCCCTGGTATTTCATAATTCCACTATCTTCATGTCAATCAATCATGATTTGTGTGGTTTTGGGGACAATAGTGCAGTAAAAAACTACAAAAATAAACCCTAACCAAACCAAGTAAATCTTTATAAATAATTAAACTGAGCCAGACATGGTTCACAGGTCTGGGGTCTAGCTGCCTGTATGCATGGTGACTGCCAAGTACAACTATTGTGACAAAGAGAGCATTCTTCACTGTCCTTATGCTTCACTTCACTCTGGAACATCACTGTGGGTTATAAACTAATTTGTACTTGTCTGACACTGCAGAGTAATAACAGTATCTTCTCTCCCAATTAATTTATCGATTCACTATTTAAATCATAGTACTAATCAATATTAATCAAATAATTGGTTTAGAAAAATGTGATCTATAGGCCCACAAAGTGTGTGCCTTTGTAGAATGGGCTTATTTAAGCTATAGAGGGTATGCGAAAGCATCATCATCATACCGGCGCAGAGTTATGTGGGAAGTTTGGGAACCTCTACTGAGTGCCAAAAAGATATTTTCTGTCCTTGACGCCCATACATGCAAACTGGAAAGTCCTATCTGATTGCATTAAAGATGTCAAGTGACATTAAACTAATGTTGCCAAGTCATTTTGCCACTCGATTTACCACTCAATTTCCATTCACTTCATGCATGTGCATATCCTTACCCTCTATTTTAGTTTAACGCCACAAATCATGAATAATTCTAAGTATCACTGGTATTTGTAGCTAGCCCTATAGATGAGTTGACTGTATTGGAGCAGACATTTAAGTGAGGAATACATAATGGGTAGACTATGAATGGGAATATGATCAGGTACTGAGTGCGCAATACTTTGACATGAAATTAAAGTTTATTTGATTATTGGATCTTATTTGAAAGATATACACTTCTGTAACTGATAACTTACACTACAGGTTCCGTCTGAACTGTCATACTGTAGCCTACTAAATCCCCAGCAATAGACACTGCAAATTAGAACAAACTTGGAGACAGTATTCTATCCCGGCCACTGAGAGATAAATAGAGAGACAGAGGAATGTTTCATAGACCTCCCCACTGAGGAATGTAATTCTTCACCTCAAGAGAAATTTGTCACATCATCCTGTAGAGTGTGGGTGAAAGGGTTCTATCTTGATAACCCCCCACTGCTTAATTTGACGGTCTGCCCCAGTTGGACAGTTACTAACCTGTTTTCACAAGTCATATATTATTACACCAAATCAAACAAAGCATGATAGTATACATACTGACTTGAAATGTTTAAGCTTAAAATGTTGTGACACACCCACTAGATGTCAGTGTTCTCCTCTTTATCATCAAATTCTATACCAGCTCTCATGACCCTGTGTACATTCTGTTACAGATACATACAGTAGATGTGATGTACTAAAGCTAATAAAGTCAAAGATAGAGCGGAACTGAAGTCACAATAAATTAATCTTTGATTTTGGGAAATAAATATTTGTGTATTTATCTCACAAAAACTAAACGGTTATTTTGTTGTATGTTTTCTTTCTTTTGCTGTTTTTTGAGGGACATGTGTGTGGCATTATAATTGTATGGTTTATTTGAGTGTGTGAGTATTCCTAAACGTAGCCTGCCTGTTGCATGCTGTTCTGTGGGATTAGAGTGGGGGTATTTCAACTGTGTATTTTTCAGTTTCCTCTTGGGCTAAAACATTTGTGTTTTCAAACTTTATGGTGCTGTAGAGGTCACTGGATATGTTATTAACACTGCTAGGATTAGAAGTTTGATTGTCAGTGGGACCACCCATGTTCTCTAAATGCTTATAGTATTGTGGCCGATTTATGAACCGGCTCTCCTGGACTGTGCTCATGCATGGGGCAAGGCTGCTATAGGATTTTAAAAAATAATAATAAAAATCTCACATATAAGCTTTGATTCATGCTTTGTCGTTGTGTACAGGAAATTGCTGAGCAAATTTGAGCATGCAACAAAGTCTTTTTACATTTAACAATTAAAAAGATTTAAAATGTCACTATACTGTCTGGGCAATCAATTGGCCATGGCCAGAGCATTTTCTGGAGCACTGCAACCAGGGGCATCGCAGCAAATTTTGGGTCCCCTGAAATGTGTTATCACAGGGCCCCTACTATGCAGGGAGCATTTTGGGGCCCACCCTGCCACGGCTCCAAAGAATTCTGACTGGGGGTTAGAGATGATCCGATATATCAGATTGGCCCTTATTGGGTCATATCGGATATGTAAATGCAAATATACCAGTCTGACCACCGATCAGACACAGGGATAAGGGATTGACACTGTGGCAGGTAAATAAAATATTGGAGCACGTGGAGTCTTCAACTCATTCAAAACAAAACACACCCAGAGTTAAGTACCGTATAATAGCCACAGACCAAGAGTTGACAGGTGAAGTTCTAATCTACATACTTCCCCTGACTACTTCCGTCTAAAGTTGGAGAGGATTCCTATACAGCAGACATCCTGCTGCATGCATACTAGTGATGTCATATCTGAACCAACTGGAAACTGAAAGGGCCTGACTCATGCCAAGAATTAATTGTACACAACCACTGTCTCCAGGAAAACCTACCGGTAACATTATATTCTGCTAAGCTTACTTTTGTGGAGGATATGGATCAGCCTTAAAGGCTAGTGATGCTATAGTTGCTTTTTCCTCTCTACTGTATGCACTCAATTTTAATCTCAGCATCTTAACCCTCTTTCTCCCAATGTCTTTCATGACAGACTGCAGTGAACTCTAGCACTATGCCAGTTGGCTTTATTGTGCTTACCTTGATAGCTTACATGTCTATTTGTGTCAGCCTGCAAGTTTGCTGTCTGGATCTGGAAAAAAAAAAAAACGTTGGAGGTTGGATTACCATGAAATTTACTGTGAACCTTCATGCTCCTCAAAATGCTTTGATGAAATTAAAAGGTGCTCTCTATTGTAAACAAGGGGACTGCATCACAGTGTTGTCCACAATAACAGCTTTGTATTGAGAATTGTATTGAGCTTTTGTTTGTTTAATTCCCCATTCCAAAATACCCATTCTGCATACTGTTAATAATCAATCAATCAATCTATGGCCTTTCCTCTATTATTGCCAACTTGCGTACAAGTTCAAATGACCCTATTGCCATATTATTGCTGAATATGGTGGATGGCCCATAACAATTTTAGGGACCCAATCATAGCTTCCATGCTCAGGCCTTAGCCTCACTAGTGGGAACATCTGTTTCGGTTGGTTGAAAGTTAAAACCATTTTGGTTTAACAGGGTCTTGCTGGTGGGGCTTTAGACAACTTAAGTATTAGTCTTGTTTAAATAAAAATGATGTGGTCTCATTTTAAGGTCTCAGTATGGCCAGCATTTCTGAAAGCATCACCAGCTGTCCTTTACAGAGTTTACAGAGCATCCACCATCGTACTCCCTCCCATCATCCTTCATTCTCTCAGCCTCCATTCCTCTTCTTCCTCTCTGTATATTTACATAAAGGCTGGTGGGGAATTAGAGTTCTGATGTGATCTATTTGTTCTGAAACGGTTCAGGGGGAAAGTTCTCCCTTGATTTATGACACTTGTCAGCAAACATTCTTAAAATACTATTTAATACACATGGTGGCAGTCAGCAGATGTGGCCATTTTGCATTGTTGAGACCAAAGGGTCACCTTGCAACTCCATGGGTCCATCCAAATGGTTGCAATTTTGATTGACCGATTTTATTGTCAGGAATGTAATGCATACAGGGTACAGTCAGTAAGAGTATACAGTCAAACACATGACCAATGGGATCAATGAAAAAAAGGCCTGGCAGCCTTGTTTCCATTCAGGTCCTGAGGGGTTCTGTTCATTTATTTCAAAAGTTAAGGCTAAAACCCTGCTTGACCCTTTGGTGTGGTTTGGTGAATTGAACTCCATGTACTCAATCACTAGGGAGGACACACGTCAACATGCGCCAGTGTGCATCAACGTGCAACAGCATATCACACCGCAGAGATAACACAAAAAATGCCTTGACCCTTTGGTGTGAAAAGTGCTTTAGCGTTCCTCCTAGTGACTCAGCGTCACAGCTGCCTGAGATTGTTAACAAACCTTTGTAACACTGCATATACTGTAATGTGTGAAGACATGCATTTCCTGTCCTGGTATGACTATTGAAAGAAATAAAACATTACTTTAACAAATTATGAGCCCAGGGAAATATATTGGTTAAAGACGTAGTTGAATAGGCCAGGTCTGTGGCTCAGCGGTCCAGGCACCCTGGCTGGTAGCCCAGTCTGGCATTGTGCCGCGGGTTCGACTCCTGATCCTGACGGCCCTTACTGCGAGTGTATGTGTGTGTCATCCCAACACACACACACTCCCTACGCTTTATGAAAAATAAATAAATAAATAAAGTTGACAGCCATAAAAACAACAATAAAAATACACAGTATATAACATATTTAACTCCAAAATGTAGTGTAATGGAAAAGATGTTTTGTGGAGTTAATCCATTGTCATTAATTTTCTGCTGACAAGGTTACAATAGCACTCTGGTATAACCTCAGTTTAACCTCAGTAAAACTATGCCTATAGGGTGAAATGTTTTTTTGTGATGCAGTTTCCTTTGTGATCTTGGTCTACAATGCACATACTCTATACATACTGTACATTGGTAATTATTTTAGCCTACACAAGAAAATGGACAGAAAAGTATACAGCATATACTACTAATAAAACCCTTTGTATACAGGCCGACAATGAAGAAAGATCACTGCCCATTATGGGTTCATTACAAATCATGAATCCAACACCTGCTTAGGACCCTCTGTTAGACCCCAGTTGAGTCAGAAGTCATGTTTACACATCTGATTTAATGACTCCCACTGTCATCACCGTTCCATCCAATTAGGTCTGTAGTCTGCTCTGTACACATGGCATCAGGGGTTCACAGCAGGCCCCTGCAGTGAAACTCCACTGTAATATATCAGAGCCTCGTTTATGCTGCGTGGCCCATAAAACATGTTAATGTGCTTCCTCTGTGAGGCCATCTGACCTGTGCCCTCACCTTACTGTACTGCACAGGGAATGCAGTCTGTGCTTCCAGTCAAATGTAGATACAGCCCATGCAGCGGACAGGATTGTCCTTTACCAAGAAACAAAAGACACATTGAAGTACATACAGAGTACTTCAGTGTATCTGCGTGTGCGGTGGCCCAAACGTCTTGTAATACTAAAAGTGAATATGTGTACAGTAGGTATTAGTCTAGACTACATTTCCTTGTTTTAGTATACTTTGACCTAAACATATCCAGCAGAGATTTCCTCCCCATACTTTCATTTTCTTAATCAAAATGTTTTCATATACAGTACTTTAGCTTATATAGCCTTTATTTAATAAAACATGATTTCGAGGATGATACAAATATCTCTTACAATCTGTGATTTCCTGTAGCTCAAGTAAAGTACTGGTATCCCCTGCTGCACTCAACAGATTGTTCTGGGTGAAATCCTGTAGATTGTAACTGACTTGCCAGTCAGGTAAATATACGGTATGTAAAATTTATTGTAAAATATAATATTATTTTATTATATTTTTTCTTTAAAAAAATAACAAAAAGACAACCACTATACCATGTGTGGTGTGCGCCCGGACGCGTGCGCGCACACGTACATGTCCGTGTGCAGGTGTGCATGTGGCAACATACCGGTACGTGCATGTGTGCATGCATGGTATTAATTTCTTGCATGTTTTGATTTTGGGAATTGAGC
Organism: Benthosema pterotum; assembly: GCA_039105355.1. Taxonomy (NCBI): domain Eukaryota; kingdom Metazoa; phylum Chordata; class Actinopteri; order Myctophiformes; family Myctophidae; genus Benthosema; species Benthosema pterotum. The sequence goes on along the minus strand of CM076973.1, from coordinate 26,417,783 downwards.
AATACATCTGTAAGTGGCCAGCCCATTACATATGTAGGCCTATTGCTCAATTCCTCATCATTTCCTATGATGAGATCAGATTATTTAAAATCACAATCACTTAGTAATAAAATAAACACTGACACACACACGCACACGCACACGCACACGCACACACACACACACACACACACACACACACACACTCACTCACTCACTCACTCACACTCACTCACACACACACACACACACACACACACACACACACACACACACACACACACACACACACACACACACACACACACACACACACACACACCATTCAACTTCTATCAGAGATAGAAGCCAAGAAATGCTATGACAGCTAAATGTCCCTCATGGATTGGCTTTAGCTTTGCGGGTAGAAAGGCCAGCTGGTAATGAGAAGGTCACCGGTCCTGATCTATGTGTCCAAGTGTCCCTGGACCAGACAGTAAACCCCTAACTGCTCCCCCGGTCGATCATCATAACCATCTCAGCGCCATGAACTGGTGGAAACTAAGATCAGAATTTCTCCCACGGCTCAATACCGGCATATTTTTAATCTAATGAAAGTCTACGGCAGCCAATGTAAATCAGTACGTACTTTAAGAACTGCTCCAAAAATGGGGTCACCTTTCTGTCAGGTATGTGACTGTGTCATTTATGATGACTCCACATTAAGATTAACATATTCATATTACTTTCACTGTCTTTACCGTGTCAGACTTTGATTCTCTATGACCCATTCCACGCTCATCTCACGCCATGAATCAAGCTTGGCATAAACAACTTGCCAACAATCATTCACAACTCCTGTCTCCCATGGCTTGGTCATGATCCAAGGAATCCATTCCATGGGGGGGAGACAGAAACTTGCATGACTTACAATTTAAGAATACCTAGGTCAAAATGCAATGCAGCTCGGTACAGCACGGTCAGCACCACCACAAGACTATTTGAGCTATTTTATCCCTATGATGGAATTAATACAGTTTTTGGAAGTTGAAGTTTGCATAATGAAATAAATGTATATATGCAATAGGAAGTGAAAACAAATTCCAGGAACTTGATTGATGATAATGAATTGCTAGCCAAACCAGCACAGAAACTGGAAACAAGTTACCTCTATAAAAAAACTGTTTTCAGCTGCAAATCGCACATATTGTGACAAATGCCAGGATTTCACTTAAAGGGGTACTTCACCCAAAAAAAACTTTTGGTCATTTTATGGTCTACTCAGCCTCATGTGAACACACCAGACAGTTTATAAGTTACTCCTTTCAGTATTTAGATATTTGATGTTCATTAGTCTGCCATTAGTCTGCCAGACCCAAACCCATTATAACTTAAAACTCCATTTTAACCATGACAGATTATTCGAAAACAACCCATCTTTTTTCTGGTGACTGATATTGTCCTCCTAATACGTGAGAGGGCTGTGGAATTTCATTTACAGTTTTTATTTATTTTTAAAATATTGTTTTATTCATTTGGGTGGGCATTCCCAAATATGGAGGGGGCTACATTTTACAAAACAATATTTTAAAAATAAATGAAAACTGTAGATGCAATTCCACTGCCCTCTCACGTATTAGGAGGACAATATAAGTCACCAGAAAAAAGATGGGTTGTTTTCGAATAATCTGTCATGGTTAAAATGGAGTTTTAAGTTATAATGGGTTTGGGTCTGGCAGACTAATGGCAGACTAATGAACATCAAATATCTAAATACTGAAAGGAGTAACTTATAAACTGTCTGGTGTGTTCACATGAGGCTGAGTAGACCATAAAATGACCAAAAGTTTTTTTTTGGGTGAAGTACCCCTTTAATATCCCCATGCCCTTCAACACCAGTGACACAATCATATATTAGTTTTATACCACTCTTGCCTTTAATCCACAGTTAATTGGCATCACCCAATTATTATTGCAAGGCAAAAGCAATGGAGCTGTGGACCAGAGGTAATATTACAAAACTCGCACTCACTCATTAATGTAGAATAAATAATGGTCCTTGGTATGAAAAGGATTGAAAACCTCTGCCTTAGGATCATAGCCTAGGCTAGAAAGACACTCCAGTAGCCACGCCCCCTCCAATAGCCCAATCCAGAGTCTCCAATCACAACATGTGCCACAGACCGACAGACAGACGGGAGCTCCTTACCTTACGTTTGTAAACAACGTATAATGTAACTTGGCACCAACTGGAAGTTGAGTGGGCTGCTCTAGAGGTAAAACTGCACAGTCACAAGTATTTGCATGCATACTCCATTTGCTTTTATTCTGCACCGGTGAGTACTTAGTATTAGCTAGGTGCCTTAATTGTAACGCTTTGTGTCATGGGGTGTCATGTCACAGTACCATATCCAACTTCGTTCTAAAGTATTTGCCAATGAACACGTGTTACATTCACATTGCGTTCACATGGGCAGATTAAACGATGCAGTCTATAATTCATTGTCAATAGAGATAGATAGCCAGTGATATGACGTAGCAAAGACGCATTGATGCATGTAGCTGCCCCGAACCAGGCCTACAATCTTAACTATCCCTTGACTCATTGGCAAATTACTCCTTCAAAACCACGCTCAGACGCTAATGACAGTCATGTTTCAGGGCTAGCTTAGAGCTAGCTGCAATGCAACTCTAAATTCTTTTATAGTTGGAATTGAATTTAGAGTTACAATTCCGTCCATTGACTCCCACATCACAAAAAAAAAAAAAAAAAAAAAAAAAAAAAACAGAAGTCTGTCTTCTCTGGGGTTGTAGGTCTGCCTATGGCGCGGCCTTTCTCGATAGCAAGACTGTGTTCACTGAGTCTGTACCTGGTTAGATTTTTCTTTATTTTGGGTCGGTCACAGTGCTCAGGTATTCTGCCAGACTCCCACAGTGTATTCTCTGTTTAGGGTCAGATAGCATTCTATTTCACTCTGCTTTTTTGTTGTTTCTTTCCTGTGTGTCAAATAGTTTTGCAAATACAATTTGGTTTAGGCCAATGAGTCTTTTATCTTGTGTTTGTGCACCGAGTTCCAGGACTAGCTGGCAGAAGAGACTTTTTGGGAGTTTCGTCTCCTGGGATTACAAGGCCTGGAATCCCATGCTGTCTTGGGGGCTTGATTTAAGGTGTGACCAAAATTTTAGTGTTCTTTTCCTAATGTTAATAATGAATGGGTATAGCGGCCTAATTCTGCCCTGCATGCGTTGGTTGGTGTTTTTCTTTGAACACTCAGTATGGACCTACAGAATTCAGCATGCAGGGTCTCTATGGGATGTTTGTCCCATCTGGTGTAGCCCTGATAACTGAGTGGACCCCAAACCTCGCTGCCATAGAGCAATCGTTTGGATAATGCTGTCTAATATTTTAATCTTTTAATGCCCAGTGGGCCGTCCAATGAACGGGCCAGCCCCTGTTCTATACTTTATTTATTTTATGTATTATTACTATTATTGCACATGAAGGGATGCTTTTCAAAGTTTTCAGAATAAAAGTGGTGGTATTCAGGAGAGCTGCTATCTGCTTGCCCGTTTGTTATGGGTCTGTCTGTAACAAAATTAATGTCAGTGCTGGGTTTTTGTTCCAGTCCAGTCCTGTATGTGGCTCTTGGTCAGCTAACTTTCTTTCTCTCTACTGTACTATCTCAACATGCTCCTCAGGTACACAAGCCAGGGTGATGAACCCAGACAGCCAAGATCAGCTCTTCTCAGCCCTGAGTCCGTTCAGCCAAGACAACGAAGGTGGTCGGTGCCATTGATACTGGGAGGAACGTACGGGCCACCTACCCAGATCTATGGAGGATGGAGATGACTGGAGGCGTTGCTGGAAGGCTCATCATGAAGTGAAGAGACGGAGAATCAATTTCGCTCTCCATGGGTTTCAGGTTTGGCCCTGGCATTACTTCAGATTCACAACTGATAGAGTCGGCTCATGGTAGGAACTTTGTTTTTTGCTTTTTGCTGCTGCTTGTGTGTGTGTATATACTAGTGTGAGTCAAGCTGGTGTACTTTACTGTCATTTGGACCATTGAGACCCAATGACTGTGTGGCAATACAACTTGTTCAGGTTGTGGCTCTGGAATTGAATGCTTATGTGAATCTACAGTTTGGAAGTTGTGTTGTATCTGCCGTTGAAGCTATGCGAGTTGTGGCCTAACAGGGTACAGTATGTGTATGCCACTCCAATAATAGCTGATGAGAAAATTTGCTATTTCCGTTTTGTTTGAGGTTTTGGGCTTTGACATAACAGCCAACAATTCCAGATGTTTTCAATTGATGACTGATGAACAGTAGATTGTGTTGTGGTTGCTGAGGTTTGTTGTGAGTTATTGTGACAGTGTGGCTGTATTGGTTCATGATGGCAGAGTGGCAGAATTCCTTCCTTCTTTTCTTTTCTTTTCTTTTCTTTTCTTTTCTTTTCTTTTCTTTTCTTTTCTTTTCTTTTCACATGCTGTGCCTGTGCAAATAGGTTTTTTGTCTAGCTTATTAATGTTGCCTGTGATAGTGCTTGATTAGTGAGTAACAAGGGTGAGAAAAAACATAAACTTACGGTAACCTATGGAATGGTGCATGAACCCCCACGACTACTGTGTCAGGTAGAAGTATGTCTATGTAGGTCTATGATGGACTGACTCAATACAATAGTAGTAGTTTCCACCCCAGACTGCTCTTAGTCAAGATGGAGGCTTTGGGTCAAAATCAGTTGAAACACTTACATAATGCAAATCCATTACATCCATTACATTACAACAGGTGAAATCACAGTTAAAACTTTTGAAGAGTTTTGGAGTTAATTCCAAGATACTGCACCGATGACAGAAAGCCTTGCCCAGCTCTGTCTGATCATAAGGAACCTTGAGCAAGAGCATTAATAAATCACTAATGTGAGTCTAATATTTGATATTGTTCTGTTACAGCATGGAACAAACATAAGCAGAGAGCATTCCACCAATGGCTTTAAATAAAAACATATACAGTACCATAGTTTATCCTGCCTCAGAGAGACCATAACTTACATAACATATACAGGGGTGGTGAGTAAAATAATTATGACATACGTCATGGTGGTCCCCAGGACCACCATGACAGTATTGTCAACCTGTGTTAACAAGACGTTCTCCATTTCTGCCCCTCCCTACCTCACTCCCAAATCACTTTTCTCCATCCTCCTTTTTTAACCTGTTTTAGTAAGTGCTTTGTTTATATTTTCTCTCATTATTATTATTATACACATTTGATTATACACATGCAGCATTCTGCACTGGAATGACAATGAAATGTGTCAAATGTAATGTATTGCAGAGAAATGACAGGCAAAGTGAGGCGACATCTTGATTTTCTTTTATTTCTTTTATCAAACATGTTATAAAAGTATTTGATTGTATGACACAAGACAGGACAACAAACAACATGAATGGAAACAAGATGATACATTATTCCTTTAATTAGCATGCAATGATGGCAATGAAGACATATAATCTATATAATCTTGTCAGGACTACAATGCGAAGTTAACTCATTCAACCATTGTCTCTGAAAGGGGGAATTTTCGGATTTCCAGTTTTGAAGAATATATTTTTCCGAGCTGCACCAGCCAGCTGCAAAAATCATATTTTTATTTGGACCGTCCGGTCTTTTTCTGAGAATCATTGATTTTTAAGCATCTTTTCCTAACTGAGGATCAGATCTCCCCGTGTGTGCAGCCACTATCTGTAACTCACATCTGTCAGTAACACCCTGACCTACAGTACCTACCTACCACCACTCCAGCTGTCATAACTCTGTTCAGCCCTGGCAGTTCATCTCAGGCACCTCAGTGGACCGTCTCAGTCCAGCTCAGTGCACTTTTGGCTGGGCACCAAGGACCTGTTGCACCCTTGAGGATATCCAGGCCTGTTCTCCTAGCTGCCAGTAGTAAAATACAGTTTGGAAGTGGGCCTTGGAGACATTGTGTGGGAACCGCCTGCTGGCCAGAGATCAGGGCACTTGCTGTGAGTTTGGACTCAGCCCGAATTGACTTCTACAGAACAATATAGTTTACTTTGGCCTGCGACAGACACATGCCATGTCTTGTTAGCTGTAAAATACGCTGAGACTGAACATCGGAAAGGAGTGTCTGAATCGAAATATGACCGAGCATTCGTCTTTTTGCTAGCGAATCGTCACAATTTGCAATTGGAAACAATTGCAATGTGTTTTTTGTTGTGGTGTTTTTTGTTCTGTATGCATGCATTGTTGTAGGTGTGCACATAACAGATTGGCATTCCGACTATAATATAGTCGGTATGCCCATCTGTTATGGCTTCTGCATCCAGTTAGGTAGGGACAGGGCTAGTAATTTGGTGATTCGGAATGACGGTACATCAGAACGGCAGTCTTTGGAATGGGTGTAACCGTAGGATATAAGCAAGACACACGTAAGGCCTATGGAATATTCTTTGAGTGAAAGCTGTAATGTTTTAGATTAGATGAAAGTGCTTAAAGCCATGACGTCCACTCAAAGGAACACACTGGCCACCCTTCTAACAGCCTTGCAGATGTGTGATGCAGGGGAAGAGTGCAGTTGAACTGGCGTGTTTGTTTCTACAGTGTATTTGTGTATTAGTGCAGTGGAACGCTTTGCTCCCTCGTCGTCACATTGTAGCACTTATTTTAATTGGGTCACACTTAATATGAGTGAACACGAAGAAGCACCAGTACAGGACCAGACCACCCACTGTTCACTGTTCCTCCCTGTCTCTCTCTGTCTGCTGCCATCAGGCAAAGTTTGTATGCACTTTCAAAATGCATACAAACTTGCATTTTCAAATTTGTATTTTATAGCACCACAGGAAGGAGCAGGCCATGACACTTGCGCGCTTGCCCGGGGCACCTGGTTGCCCGATCCGGCAAGTGTGCAACTTAGTGCTCTATAACACAACACAAGATAAATTTGTCTTGAAGGCAGTCATTGTACTCTGCCTCTGTGTCTTTCCCTCTTTCTAGCTATCTCTACCTATCTCCCTCCCAGGTTCATTTGGTTCCAAACTATCATTTTGCTGGGGTCAGGTACCACTGGGTCTGTGACCACTATGGGCTAATTAAGTTGATGAATTTTAACTTAGCTGGGAACCACCTGGAACCCTCTCAGGGACCACTAGTGGTCCCCGGACCGCCTGTTAAAAACCCCTGGTTTAAAGCACCCAAGTAGGAAGTAAACTTAAATGCAAATTTACAATATCTTTTGGGGGGCAAGTGACCATGACCTGAGGGCAAGTAGAACCTGACTTGCACTTGCCCAGTGGGCAAGTGTCAACCCCTGAGGAGGATTGTGAAACAATATGGTGTTAGTCCTTCAGATTTTATCCAAATATCTTGCAAATCGATGATTTTTTTTTTGTGGTCATTAGGGATCTACCGGTATGTGATTTGTGATTTTTTTTGTTTATATGACTCTGTGTGTGTGTCCTTGTGTCCCTTAATGTTAGTAGTATGAGCGTGTCCCTGACAGGAGCCAATCTAAATTCTGGAACCATTTTGATGATGATTTTTAGAATCTTTGTGGTTGTCATGTCTCGAGTTTATGTTTTCCAATTCAGTAGCTTAATACCAGTTCTTCACTCTTTAAACACGTCTACCCTATGTGAAACTGTGTGTGTGAATAATTTATATGAATTTTAGAAACTACTTTTTGGAAACCACACCAGTGGTGTTAGAAAGATTTTATGCTAAGGTCATTTTAGTAGAAATTAAACTTGCACGGTATATGTTCAAAAAGTATAACACCGATGTGGGAACAAATACATTTGTAATGTGCGGCATATTGGCACTGTATACAAGAAATTTGGTGCAAATCAGCCAAACGCTATTCAAGTTATTAGCCATAACAACTGGCTATAACAATATGTACATACAGGGTATACATATTGCCTAGTGCCTAGGAGGTTAAGAGGCTCCAGTAGCACCAGAGTGCCATGTTTTCAATACAGAGACCCATGGGCATAAACAAATTTTCTATATAATTTGGACCCAAGGAATTAAAGTGGTTAATATTAATCTTCAAACACATCTTGACTACATTATAGTGTTAAAACAGCCCAAAACTACATCTTTTGGATGTTTGATGACTATTCATTTTAGAAATAGCAACTACATTAAGTAAACAACATGACCAATTGGTCCTATATAATTTGTAATTAATTAAAGTGACTATTATGCAGATGTGACCACATCTTGTTGCTAATTCAAGGCATGAACAGTAAACATACATATATTTAGAAATATACAAATATTTAGTTGAGGCCCGAAGAGGGGTCCCTGTATTTATTTGTCTCTACTTTTTTAAATTTTTTATTACACCTATGGCAGAAATGCTGGCTGGAACGCTACTGGGAGTGTCTTTTGGAGACTGTGTCACACTCAAATACATAGAGGTTGACCAGCAGTCAACCAAAGCCAATCTGGAGATGATGCTGTTGACAGAATCCTAACACCCCTGTGTAGCTAATAACTGTTCCCACCCTTGTATCTGGGAGGAAGTGGACTCCAGCTGCAGCAACACACCAGGCCAGTCCTGAAGCACTGGGACATAGTCAGCCATGTGCAAAGCGGAAGAGGAGGCCTTGAGCTCAGAGACAGGTTGAGGAGGTATGCAGAGAAAACCAGGCTGCAAGATGTGTAGAGGCTGTCTCACAAGGAAAGCAGCAATGGATGCATTGGGAAGACGTTGAGAAATCAAAGCTCTGTTGAAGGAGATTCGGGGAAGCTTTTGGAAATAGTTCTGCCATGTCCTGCCATCACCTCAGAAACCTTAGTCAAGTCACAGAGCTCACTAAGCCCTGTGAGGAAAAAAATGGACAAAGCCTTTGAGTGCAAGAAGTCTTGTCATGCCAGGCTGGCAGCGGATGCCTAACAGAGTGTCTGGAAGGCCATAGTTGACGATGTGGAAGTGGTGTGTAGAGGCTTTGTGGGTAGGTACGAGGTCAGGCCTGGGAATCTGAGGTCGGGCCCAATGTCAAAATAGCAAAGTCCTGGCCAGTGGTGCTGAAAGAGCAAGCCAGTGGCTTTGGAGGCTCAAGAGGAGAGACAACAGCTGGCCTCCCAAATGACGACCCAATTCATGGTGAGGGTTTGGAGGGGGATTGGATGGGGATAGAGTGAGGAACACGTGGGACATCAGGAGTTGCAGTCGAACCATAGAGTAACATAGAGACCACATCTGGAGGAAACAGTGAAGCAAAAAAGACATATAGTGGCCAAAGTTGAGAATGCAGTTTAGAGCAAACTATGGGCCGCGAGAACGCGCATTAGGCTCCGCCCCCTCCAGGAAGCTTTCCAGCCGAGCTCTGACTGTCCGCTCTGAAGTGGAGGAGCGTAGCGCTCAGCACACACCGGCCAACGGCTGGACTTTGGCTTAGTTATCAATAATATGAGTATATAAAATATATCTAACTCATCGAATCTGCTAGTTACATCAATGTTATTCTCATAAAATAGTTGATTGGTGCCCAAGTATTCATATTATGAAGATAGCTTTTGTCATTTTGACTGCCTGGGACTTCTCATTCACTTACAATGGGCTTCGGAAGAACAGCGACCAGCGACGCGCGTTCATGATTCCCTCGCACGCACACACGCACGATCGCGTTCATGAGAGTTCATGTGAAGCGCGTTCTAGCGGCCCATGAGAGTGCCGCAATGCATCAACTCTGCTGCTCCAACCCAGAAGTTTGCTTCATGCGCTAGGTGAGCAAGTTAATGCAAGTGGATGGAAGGGAAAATCAGAATACGCCTCTATGTTACTCTATGAGTTGAACCCTCTTGAGGTGTCGTGGGCCTAAGTACAAGAAACACCCAAGACGGAGGGCCACCCAACAACCCAAGGGAAACCCTTGGCCCCTTTCACCACCAAACTTGGCTCAAGGAGCAGGATTTTTGTGTACACGCCAATTCATTTTGTGACATCATTTGACCTGGGCAACAAGAGGACCCCTTAATTAGACACCACAAGGGTCCTGAAAAGCATGTGGTAAAAAGGAATACCTAATACCTAAGGAATACCTAAGATATTCTGTACAAAGACAAGTCTGAATGTGATTGAAAAATGGAGTCAAGATGTGCTTGAATCTTTGATATTCCCTTCCCTAATGAAGGCTTAATTGCCGAAACATTGGATATGTATTAACTAGCTGCGTCCTAAATAAAACTTGGCACTTTGGCTATCGGCGTGTGTGGCCACTTTCTTGATTTACCAAGATTCACTCTACCAGTGTTGGGACATGTGCACTACATAACTTAATATATTACATAATATATTACCAAAATGCAGTAACTTGTAATATAAATATATTACTTAACTAAAACAATCTAATATATTATACTTTTCTTTCTGCATTGCTGCATTACTTTCAATATTACTTTCTGTCAATCTGTCTCATTGAAAATGTTCTTGTGAAATTATATTGACAACTGCAGAAGTTAAATAATTACATATTTTCTATAATTTGTCATCAAACTATTTATTCCGGAGTGATGTTTTTTCAAGTTGATTTCATATGGATTTGGCCAGATAGCAAGTGCACTTACTTTATTGTAAGTATGCCACTGGTCTACGCAATATTTGATTAATAGTGATACGAAATATTTCATTATATATTTTGTAAAAAAAAGTTTTTTTTAAGTAATATGTAATAGTAATATTAATATATTACACTTGCTCAGACAGTAATATTGTAATATAATATATTGTTTTAAAATGAATGTAATAATTAATAAGTAATATATTAACAAGGTAAAGTAATATTCTTGATTTACCAACACTGCACCCTACTGAATCTTGATATTACCCGCTTTAATGAATTCCTTATGTCCAAATTACATGGAAAAATGTGCTTATGTGTCTCGAAAACATGGTACTTGGTGCTATTAGAGCCTCTAAACTGCCCTCATTAAATATGCACAAAACAAATAATCTTCTATAATGGCAAAAAAAAAATGCGTCTTATAGGAAGGTTGTGTGGCATTCAGGAACCAGTCATGACATTATCGATGGAGAATCCAAGCTAATAGAAACTGCAGGCTTTCTGTTCCTGAAAAGCTAGCGTGATGTCATCATTCGTGTGATGATAAACGATGATGTAAATGGGTTTCTGAAGTGCCCTCCTATTAGACATACACTGAGTAAAAAAAGGGAGCGTGTGTGCATAGTTTCACGTCGAACAGGTTTACAAACAGACAGCCGTAACGGACACACAGCCAGGGTGCAAAACAGTCTCGGCCATGACGTTTCGAAAAATAAATAGTAGTCAATAGTAATAGACAGACAATAAACAGAATAGTAATAGAACTTCAGAATCAACCTTGTCTCATTACAGCACAGGTTTACAGGTGTAAAGGAATGTGAAACTTTTTGGTTGTGAATTTGTGAAAATCAATGTAAACAAATGTAAGCCCAATGAGAGTGAACTGGTATCTAGATTATTCTGAACTGGCAACACATTTGGAAGAAATAAACTTACTCGTCACTGCTCATCCCAGGACATGCAGTACTATGCTGTGTATATACCTTTCTCCCCTCTCTAATTTAATTCCTGACATAGGGGTTAGCAGACAGCCCACAGAAACACCAAGTTCTCTGGGTACACATGCTGTCATCAGTCACTAAAGCTCTTATTTTTCTGCTAGAAATTGTATGTTTTAGAGGCTTCATTGTCTTGGATAGTGTGTGTGTGTGTGTGTGTGTGTGTGTGTGTGTGTGTGTGTGTGTGTGTGTGTGTGTGTGTGTGTGTGTGTGTGTGTGTGTGTGTGTGCGTGTGCGTGCGCGCGATAAAACATATCCTAGTCCTGTTATCTGAGAAAAGACCATCAGACATGCATTTATCTTTGGATGTATGACACACTGAATGGGGAGTCTTGGTCAAACAATCCCTGACACCTTTCTCCTGCCATGACTGCTGTTGGCCTTGCTACCTTTGTTTCAATAGACAAGGCTGGACACTGGGCAGAAGAATGACGAGATGGTCTGTTTCAGAAGAAAATACTGGAAATACTTTCATACTGTTGTCATGTCTTCTCCTTCTCTGTGTCTGTATAGTATACTGGTACAGTAGTAGAGTGGTGCAGTCAAACACATTCATCACATTATATAATGGCAGCTTTTATCTCCACAGCCCATGTCAGGGGCAACTTCTGTCTTGATCATATATGTCCATTAATGCTGTATTAACCCCTATATGTGATAAGAAGGCGGCTATCTGCTATACATCAACTCAAACTGGATTAACCTAAAGCAGGGTAGAGATGAGATAAGGTCTTATTTGGAACTGGACAATGTACCATGACCGAGTAGCCTGTTGAACCCATAATCTAAATAACATTAATGTTGATTATATTGAGATTAACGTGTTATTTACTATGTGGTGAAGGGAGAAAAATGAACAGTAACATTTTGAGGTGATCTGTCTACATGTACAGTTAAACTTTGGACATCTGTTTAATGTCTTAAAAAGTAACCGTACACAAATGTACACAGAGAACTATCCAATTGTTGAAGTTAAATTTAACCATTCTGGACACAGTAATGTAATATTAAACATACATCTGGCCATAGAATACAAACCTATAAATATCTGCTTTGTGATGTGTAGTTGTACCAAAATGACCTTTCACAGAATCGGAATGCAATAGGCATTTTAACTTTAAGTATTGTATTTTTATAGCCTCCTGCCAATCTGAGAACTGGAAGAATTTGAACAATTTCAAATGGAAATGTCCTTTTATTCAACACAATACTCCATGGTCATTCAACTCCAGCAGTCTCTAGTTTATTTGAATAAGAAACATAAAGTACAAGGAATCACACAATATACTGTACAAGACATACAAAAAAAAAAGAAAAAACAAGGCTGCACGTACAATTGTGTCCGAAAGTTTTGGTAGCCTTGTATTTTGTTTTTGAAAATTCTTCACCTGACTTGGTGAAAAATGTAGAGAAACTAACTAATTATAATGATTACATGCTTAAAGTGTGATTTTAATGCTTTAATATCACTACTTATTTTTATATTGTTATCGCCATTGTTAGGTCATATATGTATTCATTTATTTATACTATGAGAATTCAGTTAAGACTAAGGAATAATGTATTAAGCAATCTTAGATGCACTCAGGATAAATTCACTGCACACTACATTTAATCTTAAGTGCAGCAGTGAGCTTGGGGCAGTCTAGTCCAGAACAAGTACACCAGATAAGAAGAACACCTCCTCTGTGACGAATCACAGCACTGTTTAGTCATCATACAGTATGCTATAGGAATGAAAACCTGACCATGCAATCACACTACCAAACTAAGTTTACAGAGGAAAGGAAGGAAATTGATATTAATGAAGTGAGAAAGACAGATTTTTGCCCCAGAGCAGGATATAGATATCTCTGCTGTCTGGAAGAAATCACCCAACTCCAAAATGGAGGTTTCTGCTGAAGCGCTATTTAATACATTTCATTGGAGATTTTTTATAGTAATGTGTGACCTCTATACGGTCGCAACAAGAAGCTACGGGACAGCTCCCGTCTCCCAGCATACTGTCTCAGCAGCTTGTTATTTTTCCATCCCATTTACTGAGAATGCCGCCCTACAACAGTACATGTACAGTATGCCTGCCAAGTGCAGCTACTTTAGGCCTTCTGCAGTTTAACTAATGCTAACACTGGTGGAATCAATAACAGCATTCCTTCCCCTTCATTCTACCATGGCATTACAAACACTGTTCCAATACAAGCGGTTGTGGCTGTCTGGATTAAATGCACTCTTGCAGTGATTAGAAGAAGGATGGCTCTGTAATTTAACGTATTGATGAAGGAATCTGGATTATCCAATGAATTCCTATTGTACTGTCTAAATCTGATTAGCCGTGTATTCAAATGTACAACGTAAAAGAAGTTTTTCCACAACCTAACTGTTCTTTCTTAAAAGCAGCTCATGGGTTATGGTGAAGTCCTCAGCAACCATGCTGCCTCTTTCCAAATTAGGTGTTTCCAAGTAAGGGGATATATCATTTTGGGATTTGCCCTTTCTAAAATGTGTTTCCTGGTATTTCTGAAGGAAATCAATACCTGTTGTAATTCATTACGCTATAGGCTTCATGAAAATGGTCCACATTTCAAGAAATGGACTTCTGAGGCACAGTTTGACATATCGAAAATGCAGTGAATTGAAAATTGTTATGTTTGGATTTGGGAAATGGGTTGTTTTAAGATTGTTGTCACACGATAACATTTATAAACACAATATACGGCACAAACTACAAAGTCTGCAAAGTACTGTATGATGTCGTAGAACGATAGGAGTCTGGCAACTAATCCATCCTTGTATGGGTGATAAATATCAGGATTTGTGTAGAAGGTTCTGTTTCTGCCGTTAGGCTTGGCGTTCCTTCTAGTAAAGTGGGAAATGCCCTGGGTCCAAAAAAATGTTGGCATGGTCAGTAATGAAAAAATCTCTCACTCTTTCTCCCTCTCTCTCTTTCCCTCTCTCCCTCTCTTCTCTCTCTCTTAGAACAAATATTCCAAGAACAGAGATTTATCAACCAAGCTCTGAGAAAATGTAGAATCAACCATTAAGGTGAAGCCCTATAATTTTTTAATAGAACCATGTATGACACTATCTTACAATTTATGCATTTGGGGGCAGTTTTCCAGTTCCATGCGCTGTAGCATATACAGTTATCTGTATATCTCTGTGAGAATGCATTGCCATTTAAAAGTGCTCTTAAAATGGAACCGCATCCTCGGTGATCTGGTCATGTACAGGATATGTACATTTTGGCTGGAGTGCCAGAGAGATGTGAGTTATCTTGGAACATCCAGAAAGCATATGGCTTTCCTCTGGGTCGTATAAAATTGCACCTCATCATGCATTCAAACGTACACAGGTTGCTGTATGCCCCAACTACATTAATGTAATGTAAACATTCCACTTTTATCATTCATTATATCTGTATTTGTATATGTCTATAGATATGGCTATGCTTTACAACGGTACTCCTTAAACAACCTGTCAGATTCAACTCAAAGTGACCTATTGATCTCCAAAGTGGATACACAAATCTAAAATAATGTATTAATTGGTTAAAATTAGGTTAACACCATGGAATAACCACTTAAAAACCCATATACTTACAGTACTTTGTCATGGTAGAGCTCTATACTACCTATGCTTTTTTTCTATCTCAAGACTAAACTGTTTTGCAGAAAATAGTCGATCTATAAATTCAATACTCATCGCAGAACATTTAAGGCTGTCACCAGTGAGTGTGTACCAGATCGGGATGCCAGAGTTATGTGGTTAATGTGTGTAGTGAGTGAGTAATAATAATAGATTTCTAATGATAATCACAACTGACAAGTTGTGGTTTGATGCAGTTTCCATCACCATACTCTGGAGAGGATGTACGGTGAGAAAAAACTTGATAAGACAACATATACATTTGATCCAATGTGACATACTCCAAACTGATCCAAGCATACATCATGAGATGTCTCTCAGCGTCTACCCGACTCTTTTTAATTCTTGTTCTTAAACATACATTTATTTTTACATGTTAGCTGTATTGACAATGGCTAGCACTACCTGGCATCCCTGTTTTGTGCATGTCATCTATCTTAGGTGAACATTTTAAATTCATTGCATTTGAATATATTGTGATTATTCACTACAGCATTATGTTGTTCTATTATCCATCTATGCCTTATCAGAAAGCTTGCAAATACTGAGCTCTTCCTATATTAAAACTTTCCACCTGCTCCAAATCTTTGGCCTGCACTAGGCTTTTTGCTCCATTTTTCTTGCCTGCTCCTGTTGGTCACACCATTCCACTTGTGTCTGGGAACCACAGGGTTGATATGAGGGTGCCCGCATGACAAATAAAGATGACCCGGCCAGGACACATGTATACATAGAACTATGGGAAAAACATGTTGCCAGACACTCCAGAGGGATCATATATGTGGGGGACGCAGGAGCAGCACCCAAATATAGAAAGAGTACTGTACTACTCGCACTCTGGAGATGGAGACGCTTAAAAGAATTTCGCTCCCTGCTGAATTGTATTCTCACAAGATGGATTCTGCTAAGACCATGACATGTTCACCTTTTATTCCAGAGTTCAGCATATACTATATTGGCATGATTTGATCAGTTTTCATTGGTCACTGGCGTTATGAAAGCCTGGAAAAGTAACGAGAGTAGGACTCTATTATTCAGTATAATACAGATTACTTTTCCCAGCATGCTGAGTTTATATAGTTACTATATACTTGTATAATATAGTCACTTGTATATGATGTGCCAATATCTTTTGAAAATAGTAACCATAGCAAATCTATGTTCTCAAAGCATCACTTCATGACATGATGTGATATGTTATTTTTTTTATATGTTTCTTGTTTTTTTTTCTTAGGCAATGGCACTTAAAAGAAGTCGTATTGAGATGGAAATCATCAAACAATTTAAAAAACTGGAACAGTAAATGTGTTCCTCTTTTTCAAAGCAACGCTCTGACATCAACCAAGGTGGAATTTATTGGCCACTGTACTGGAGACCATACGTAAACGGATTGGCCATGACTATAGTACATTTATGAACATGACCTGATGTTGACTGCATTCAGCTGTGAACATTGAACAGAGTCAAAAGGGCAAAGTTAGGCTACAGCAGTACAGAATTCTCAGCTCTGTCAGAGCAGCCACTAAACCAGCCAGGGGAATTTTTCAGATGCCTGTCCTCTGAATCCAGTAGTCTGTCCTCGAACACACAGGCAGGTTTGGTCCTGGCTGCCAACCCAAACAGTGAAATTGCATATGCTGTGTCTCACGGTACAGTGAGCACGTCTGTCCAAGCGTGACGAGGGGATACAGGGAGGTATTAGGTTCTCATCCCCGGAGACGAGACACACTGTAGGGCCTGCACTCGTAAATCCTCTGCCAGATGCACTGGACTGCTGCTCTGGTGGTTGTGTGCGTGTGTGTGTGTGGGGGGGTCCTCTAATTTGATTAAAATTTAGTACCGGTTTGATATGCATTTGGCCATGGATCGCTATTTGATTCTGTGATTCCCAATCTATAGTACAAAAAAAAGTTAAAAAAAATAAGTTAATCTGTTACAGACCAAAGTCCATTCCTATTTCCTAACAACTATCAATCATCTATCTAGAGACCCCTGAAACCTCCCTCAAGGACCTGTGGGGGTCCCCAGACCCCATGTTGAGGAGCAGTGACGTACACCATCACGTATTGTATGGGAAAATAGTGTTGCCATAGTTACCATTATGCTCCCTGTGAGTCACGACTTAGACCCAAGTTGGAGTCAGAATTCTGAGTCCTGTCATGTATTCTCTCTATGCTCTCGGTTTCCTGTTTCTCCACACTCTCCTGACATATAAAAAATAAAAACAATACAATGACAAAATATAATCTCTTGAAAAAAGATGTCAAACTGAAGTGAGACTAATTTCCACTGCAGTCAAGGTCAACTCAGCAAATGCATTCATCATCATAATTCTGTATTTTGTATGTGTCACAGGAAAGGACGTAGTTTAAATTATTTTCCATTCAGGGTTTCATAACATTTACCTTGTATTAATCCTCCCACAGTGTATGTTATCCCAGCATTATACCCATGTTGTTCTCGTTATGGAAACGTTAGAAATCACACAGGTTTGAGTCTGCTTAAGTATTATCCCACATGAAAATGCATGTAGCGGTATATCTAACTTGATGTTCAATTGGTCATGAAGGACAATTACGTGCACCCTAGGTGCACATTGTCCCTGTATGACATGTGCAGTACCTAATTATAACAGATGACACTGTCAACTGTTACAGTTAACAACGTAATGGTTTCACTATTTATTAGTAGGAAACCTCAGAGGACCTCTGCTTGAGTTGAGACTTGCATTTACATTAACATTTACTATCAGAGCAGCAGTCACATTTTGTCATCTGATTTTTTTATTTTAACGACACCAAAAAAAGGAAACTCGAACGATTCTATCATTAAAGATATGTTTAATGTTCTGCTTTCATCAAAGAATGGAACATTCAGCAGTTAATTAATAACCTATTGTATCAGTGGTTGTAGAAAGGAGCAGGCAAAGTACAGACCCCTGGACACCCTACGGACCGACAAAGTACGGGGTTTAGGTACATGGTTAAAAGACAAATAGAAATTAATTCTAATATTTTTGGCATAGTTATTTGGCATACAGGGGGAAAAGTGAGTCTAGCTAGTATTGAGCCCTGCTTGTCACCAGCCAACTAGTAAGGTTTTAAGAATACTGCTTCTAAATAAACATTGTTGTTACGAATTGTTTCGTCAGACCACAATCAGTGGTGATGAATGACGACAGCCTGAGTACATGTTTGTCTTCATGGAAAATTAAGCGTTCATTTCAGTCTGCGGCAGGGAGGATAATGGCCCTTATGAAGTGCGAAGCAGCACTTACATTGCACTATTAGCATTACATCGTTTGTTTTATAGATAAACACAGGTAGCTGCTGGTGCAATGCTGTAATCCATTTTTGAACATTGCAAATTAAATGAAGAGTGATTCATCATCTGTATTTGAAGTATTTCAGGCATCGTTGGGTCTCTAATGTGCTGTAATAAGAAGTCATAACATGGTGTTATGATATCAGTGTAACTCAAGGAGGTCAATGAGAGTTCCTACCTATTTCATATGCTGTGTATTTCTGCCATCTGGCACGGAGCCATGTTGACATTGTGCACATCATCAGTCGAACATAAACAATGTAGACGCCAAACCAAGTAGGAAATGGTAGGAAGTCCGAGAACTAAAGCCAGTTTATCCTGCCAAGACATTGTTAAGTAGCAAGCTTAATGTTGCGGCAGATATGTTTTATGAACAGGTAATGGTTTAAGTAAGAGACATGCTCCATACCGTATGTGTAGGACCACTTTAGGCCTATGTTTGCTGCTTTATTGCTTCTGCACATCAAATAAATGTATTTGTGGTTGATATAATCATAAATTTGCAGTCTTATCTGTGGTATATACTCTATGATGGTTTGGCCAAATTGGCAACAACTGCTAGCCTTTTCACACTTCACACTTCACTGAGGCAGATTATGTTGGGCTGTTTCAGTTCCAAATGATGACTAACACCACTTAAGAGGATTTGTTTGGAAAAGCCAAGGTCAAACCTTGAGATATGAGACCTGAATTCCACTGTGGGTTCATAATTGGACTGTGCAAATACCTCATATAGGAAGAACCTCTTTCACAGTAGAACAGAGGATGGTTCCGCCGTGTCAATTTTACTGTCAAATGAGTTGGAGAATATTCCGGAGATGATTGACTACTAGACATAAACAAGTGGCTCCGAGATTGACCTGTGTAGAGGAGAAGGATGGCTAAACATGATTGATTTTGGATTCGCGAGTCCAAAAAGTCCTCTCCCATGGATCCCTGTCTCTCATGGATACAATGAGCTCCACACTACCCAAGTCTGGTTGAACATAAAACAGAAATGACCCCGCGTCCAGAAGGGCCTCGACTCCCACCACATCTCTCAGACACAAACACGGCACTTAAAGCACACTCAGACTGGGAAAACAAGGGCTTTCATAACAAACCGTCTGAAAGTCCTGTCATGGTACATCTAAGAAGAGGAAAGTGTTACTGCAACATTTTTACAGTATGGTGCAGAAGGCACACGTTCCACTTGTCATTAGAAGGACCCAGGGCCATGTTGGTCTTTGCTGTAATCCCCACACCCATCCCAAGAGTCACAGTTGTGAACCTAGAGAGAGTTTATTATTTCTTCCCGATTGGAGTTAAACCCGATACTGCAAGTCCAAAGGGCCCAAAGGGCTCAGTGTGTAAATGTGTGAAAATTGATGGAATTCTGGGATTGAAAAATGGGTCATTAATTATTTCGCTATCAGCGCAATCAGCTGTGATGTTAGGGGACACATCAACTTTCACTATTGGTGTGCTATTTTGCAAGTTCTTGCTGTAGATTGAGCAAGAAGAAGAAGTCAGTGAAGGCGCTGCTCCCACTGAGTGGTTCAGCATACTATAATAATAATAAAAGTAGCATTACTAAACAATTACATCATTGTATCATAATGATGATCAAGAATCGGACCAAATCAATCAAAGTTATTGAGAATCAGGAAATGTTTTAGCTGGTCTTTCAATTCTCTTATCCATTCTAGTGGGACCTGATGTGATGTCTCTTGTGTATTGTACTGTATGTCATTCTCTTAATTGCATATAACATCAGACGCCAGGTTGAAAGTGAACTATTTGATTGTGAACAATAAAACAACTTTCCAAACATGTCGTGGGGGAAACACATCTCTGTGCATGTTGAGGGTCTAGTGAAGTGCAGTATTTATAGCTACCCATAAGACCTTTCACAGGTCTGTGTTCATTGTGGTGAGAATATCAACAACGCCATTAGCCATCATGGAATGCAGTCGGTGAGTATTGATTTCGCCCTGCTCTGTGGCCCACTGCATTTAAATACAAAACTATGATGACAGAATAATGGATACCAGCTGAGTTCACTCCATGGCTGGCACATCGCTCACATGTTGGTCTTAACTCATAAAACAAGCAGCTGTGACTATCATGGCGATATGTGTTTGATCGGAGAGAAAACAATATAGCTGTATGCAGAGGTGACCATTGCTATAGAGTCTGTTCAGTTGTGTGTGTGTGTGTGTGTGTGTGTGTGTGTGTGTGTGTGTGTGTGTGTGTGTGTGTGTGTGTGTGTGTGTGTGTGTGTGTGTGTGTGTGTGTGTGTGTGTGTGTGTGTGTGTGTGTGTGTGCATATAAACCGTATGGTTGAAGAAGACCATAACGGGTCGACATGTCGTATTTGCCTGCCTGTCGTGAATAAACATTTTTTGGAGCAGCACCTTAAAGTGAGTTGCGAGCCCCTACTTTCCTTTTGTGTTTACTGTTTCTACAGTTTTGGCTCAGCACCATTGGAGCATGTGCATTACCCCTCTTGGCTCTTACAGGTACCTTATGGAGAGAGAAAACTCAAAATGGATATACTGCATAAACAAGGTTGAAATTGGTTGGGAATTGGCAACCCCACCTGAAAATGGATTTTCTGTTTATTTAAGAGCATGGAGAGTTACACTTACAGTACACTGCCTTTAAGCGTAATTTATGAGCCTGACACAAAAAGATGTGCCACTCAGCAAAAAATAAGAAATCTTACTGAAAAAAGTATATTTGGTATTTTTAATTTGGAAATGCATTTCACTTCTGTGTTTTACAGAAGCAATAAATATGAAAACATCTGTAAATACGGGCTAATTAAAATGGAGCAGATCCTGAGTGCTGGTGGTTTATAATCTCTTGGAGACGGTGATTAGGGCAGGTAGGTGGTGGTGAACAGACCCAAGGCCCTATATAAATAATATGCACCATTTATTTACCCATATGGTACCAGATTTGACCTCAAGACTCTCTATGAAAACTCTCTATAGCTGGGGCAGGCGCCCATCAAAAAAGCAAAAACAAACAATAAAAATCTCTAGATACTGATAGTAATCACTGCTACAGTGTTTGTTCAGTAACGGGGGCCTCCCTATCACTCTACTTCCCCATTCATCAGCTTCAATTTTATATTGTTCCAGTTCACACTGTATCTGCTCTTTTTCATCCTTATTTCCAGTTTCGCTGGTTTATCATGATCTCAATTAGATGATAGCCGTGCTTTTCAAACTTTTTCATACCAGGGCCAACTATTTAATCTGCATTTTACCAAAAACTAAGGATTTTCAAGTTTGTGTCCACAATTTAGGAGAGATAACTGGCAAAACGTTGGTCAAAACATTTCTTCTAAATTTTCTAAGGGTGTAGATTCTTGACAGTTAAGTACTTCAGATGTTTAAGTATAATTTAACTCTTAAGAGTGTAAAATGAAACCAAATGGACCCCTACAGGTGGACCAACCATCATTTAGGAGTGTCAACCAGTGGTCCCCGGAACACTGGTTGAAAATCTCTGCACTAAAGAGTTGGAGACATGGCGAGACCATGTCACTAATACTGACCAAACATTAGAGCAATGATTTCTGTCGGAATACAGAGCTATGTAACATTTAACAAATGTTAAATGGCCCTTTAAAGATCACTTTATGAATGTACCTGTACCTCTTTAAGTGGCTCCTAGGTCCAGTATTCAATTCTCAACTTTACACCATTATGTGTAGGTTTCCTCAATTCAACTCAGTCAGTGTATTATTTTTACTGGCTATAGATGGAACAAAGATTGGATCTGACAGATCTCTGCTTTTAGTCAAATAATAAGTGAAGGTGTTGATCGCCCGTTGCATAAATCTTGGCAGGAAGAGATAATTGACAGTGAGTTGACATTTATCCAAAGTAATGGAGGCTTGTAGACGTTGTTTGTTCAAGTGGCGAGATGATAATCTAGTGAATAATGTATACTGGAAGGATATGGGTATGAGGGTGTGATAATAGATTCGTGCCAACTTACTTGGCTTCTAGTTAAAGAGGAATTTTACTTTAAA
Organism: Benthosema pterotum; assembly: GCA_039105355.1. Taxonomy (NCBI): domain Eukaryota; kingdom Metazoa; phylum Chordata; class Actinopteri; order Myctophiformes; family Myctophidae; genus Benthosema; species Benthosema pterotum. The sequence goes on along the minus strand of CM076973.1, from coordinate 26,395,233 downwards.
CATGTGTGGGAGACATTTTCAGTCTTCACACGTTGTTTGATTCAATAGACCATTTGAAACTCCACATTAGACTCATTTTGAAAACACATTGATGCATCTCTTAACAGAATTAAATTATAGTCCTAAGGAATGGGGAGTCTGCCATTTCCTAATTAGCTATTTCATTGCAAATGTCTGATATTATGAAGACAAGATTTGTACATTGTGGTGGGGGTGATGGATGATTTTTGCTACATGAATAGAAGGTGACGAAATGCAATTTAGGTGGCCAATCAGATTGCATTGTCAGTAGGGGTCAGGATAGAGCTGCGGACATGTGTCCTTTCTCCCTCTCTCTCTCTCTCTCTCTCTCTCTCTCTCTCTCTCTCTCTCTCTCTCTCTCTCTCTCTCTCTCTCTCTCTCTCTCTCTCTCTCTCTCTCTCTCTCTCTCTCTCTCTCTCTAATGAAAATATTGTTTTGGTAAATTTTAATCAAAGCAGAAAACACACATACTGTAGGTTTCCTTAATCAAAATAGGGCCATTCAAATTGGTTGAGACATTGATGAAAGCCACAAGAACTTCTCTTATTGCCATTGTTAGATTTCCTGCAGAGTTAAATATACTGAATAAACTAGACTTCATTACTAGTGTTTGTCTAGAGTAAAACAGCCTCCCTCCCTACCTACTGAAAGTAAACAGGCCACACACACACACACACACACACACACACACACACACACACACACACACACACACACACACACACACACACACACACACACACACACACACTCTGAGGAGCGTTCGTGACAGCATTAATGAAATAAAACATTCAGTGAAGCACAGAGGTCCAGTACTATTAATTTGATTGAGTCGGTAAACAATTTTAAGCTCAAAATGAGGGCCCTGTGGACCGTGTCTTGGAGAGAAGTCTTTGTATGAGGGCCAGTTGGCTTCCATCACTGTCTTTTAGACTGAGTAACTTATAGGCCTATAGCCGCCTATATTACCAAGGAGCAATCACACTGGTGAATAAGCAGGATTTGGGAAAGGAGAGGGAAAATGCCACCCTTTTGTGTTTTTACTCTTTTAAATGTCAGTGGGTTCTGTGAGTGCAACAACGACCAGAGACCACCTCTTCTACGGTCGGATTTTATTTCATGATGGCCCTGCCCTCTTGATGAATGGCTGTGTGTCGAGAAGTCTCTGCAGTTTGTCCTGCTTATTACAGCTCACCACACAGGATCCAACATGGCTATTCTGATTACAAATCTATATTATGCATTTTTTTTTACAACAGAACTAAATAATCTGATTTTAATCACAGCTGCATTTTTCTTTTCCTTTTCTGTAGTGGTCCTAGCCAATACAGAAAAAAAGGTCTAAAAGAGTTCTTCTTTGACAAATACTGTAAAAATATTGGGAGTACCATACATATGCATGGCCAAAGGCTAAGACAGTGAGTTATCTATAGTTATCTAACATCTTTTTGGCACATTATAACAATGGGATCAAGATATTATAACATTTTAGCTATGCAAACACTATTTGCACCTGTTTCTAGCGAAAGAAATAAAGAGATCAAGAATCACAACTTTTATACTGTATATACAATTTCTAACATTGTGCGCTGTGACCCAAAAATAATACTCTAAGCAAGCACATATCTCTGCAGCAGACATGTGTAACAAAACATGACAAATGACAGTTCTCCACTACAGTACACTAAAATTAATGAAAGTGACATAGATGAGTGGGCTTAAGCCATTTGATTTATTTGCTTTAGGATCATTGTAGAGTTAATGTTAAAATTTACACTTCAGATTACATGCAGAGATTGGAATCCTGCATAAACTTATAGCAAAAAATAAAAAATGTACAACAGGCTTTTAACACATGTAAACGTTTATGAAAATCACTCAACACATACAGTACTATACAGTATATGGCCATGTAGACTTTCATATGGAAAAAAAGACCAGAATTCCAGCAATTTACTCTTGTGTGTGTGTATCCGGATCATTCTTCTGACATTTATTTGATTTTATCTGAGAGTAATATCTTGTGGAAGTGCGCCTCTGCCACTATATGCTCTATTACGGTCAAGATCACCTGGAGAAATAAATATCACACTCTTAACGCCTTTCCTCTCACTGAGCCTTGGGCTACTGAGTTACTTATCTTGAGGATGGGAAAGGGCATAACCCAGGGGCTACCATTCGTGTTGGTTTAAAACCTGTAGGTTTCTTCAATCAAAATAGGGCCAATCAAATTGCTCGAGACTTTGAAGAAACAGCCACAGAGCTGCTCTTATTGGCATGCAATAGTTAGATTTCCTATACTTTCTGTTTGAGATACATACATTTGTAAAAATAAATAAATAAATAGTAGTAAAAAATAAAATTGTAAACGATGCATTTACATAGCACCTTTATCCAAGGCGCTTTACAAAGTGCATTGTATTCACCCATTCACACACACATTCATACACCTGCAAGGCTATAGCCTAAAAACTGGCTATAACTGGTCTAAAATTAACCTTTTTTTGCATCTTAGACATGGATTAGCAGTTTTTTAAATGTTGCCAACTGAGCATCTGTTTACAAACATGTTTTCTTCTCTACTTTATTGTTGATTTCCCCATTAATATCTCAGCATCACACTCAAGCGCCAAACCCTATGCTGGAGTGAACAACGAACGTGCTTTCAGCATGTCTCTAACCACAAGGTGACCCTGACATCCCTAATGTTCTGTTAAACCAGAGTCATAACAATATGAATACGTTTGTGGCTAGGTCAAGGACATCAATTTCAATCCTGGTAATGCATGCATTTCCCTTGTGAGTTAAGGTCATACTTAAATAATTGTGGAATATAGATATTCACTAATTTTGTCATATTTTAAGGCTCTTAAACACAACCATGTAACCAAATTCATTATGTTTTAATGTGGAAATGTTTAGTTATATAGCAAAAAATGCATGTCATGGACAATTGGAACATTTTTGTTATAATCTTTAAAATCGTCCAACATAGGAATTATGGATTCTTTTTTTAATGATTCCCCAAGTTAATGCCATTTCAAGGAAACCAGTTCTTACAGTTTCGGTTCTTTTTTTCCTGCCATAAAAGGTTACTCACAATAACTTTAATAACAACATTATGATAGGTTACTCACTTCTAAGACCCACATCTTTTCATCCGTTCCATTTTCAAAAGGCTAGACCAACGCTATCTGACATCCATCACAGTCTCTAAATCATGATAAATGGAGATGCTGTTTAAGGGGAAACAGGTTCTCCTCCACATGGCTCTGACAATCGTTTCCATATGAGATACTGTATGGAACACACATGCACAGGCGCACACACACACACACACACACACACACACACACACACACACACACACACACACACACACACACACACACACACACACACACACACACACACACACACACACACAAACACACATGCGTGCACGCAGATGCATGTTGAACTTGAAACCACACGCAGAGGATGTGTGGTATGTATTCAGGCTTGGCTAATCTTCAGACAAACATCAATAATGCCCATTTGTGTTACATTGACTGATGGATCAGTCATTATGTCAGATGTGGCTATTTATTGAGTGAATTTATTGCATGCTGCACTTGTGTGAGAAAAAACTATTACAGTATAGCAAACACAACCTGTAATGCCTTAGCAAGCGGAAATGACTGGCTTAGTGAGTATGCGCACACACACGCACACACACACACACACACACACACACACACACACACACACACACACACACACACACACACACACACACACACACACACACACACACAAAAGCAATTGTCAAAATACACATCCCTCTAAGTGTTTTGGATGAATTCTGGCTACTGTTAATCTGTTTCTGGATATATAGAAAATGTATCTTGTGCCTGAAGCGGGCACTGTATGCACCGGCCTTGGATAATTCTGTTGATAATAACCCCCCTGAACATTTCACAAAGCCTGGATATTGTTTCAATAAACTACTGTATGTAGGCCTATTGTTTCTATAAGAGGCCTGGGTGTGAACTGCACAGGGGCAGTTTGAAAATAGTACGCAGGTCAGTCACTGGACCAGTTCTATGCCCTAACCGCTGCAAAGGGTCGAGCCGGTTTTAGCATTGTCCCAGCGCTGTGATGTCTTCTTGCACGTTAATACACGTCGTCCCAAGCGACTCAACACATGGAACTCAATGGCCCTAACTGCACCACAGCGTCACCATGCCGTTTGGCCCCAAGGAGTTCCATGGCGACTCTTTGGTGTGGTTAGGGCTTTAGAGGAACTTGCTGTGAATATTGGGCTAATTCTGCAGCAGAAAACATCCCCATGAGAGATTTCGTATCCAAATCATAGCTTAGTGTCTCAATATGATGACATCATCACTCCATTTCACACACTGTCTGCATCTCTGATGCAGCTGCATTGTCCAGTTGAAATAATTGGGACTCAAGCAAGCGGGAGGGATGGCCGGGGGACAAATGGGACACCTCGTTTGGCTCAGACACAGCTGTGATTGACAGGGTCTTTCATGGGAGCTCTTTCCATTAAGGGGAGAAGAGATGGACCTTTGACCTCATTGGTGGGACAAACAGGGATTGAGGGAATCATGAGAGGAAGGTAAGGAGTTTGTTCACTGGCCACACCCTGGAGTTCAGAGCACATGGGGTACATGGTGTGTCCTAATCTCTGCCTGTTGTGCCGTTGACTTGTCATCGCCATAACCTTTGTCTTGATGCTGATACAGAATCTTTGCAGTGTATATGCATCGGCTTAATCGATATGCCACATCATATGTACCTTAGATAGCATTTATGTACAGCAGACATATCACTTTTAGTGGCGTATACACATACACATTGTTTAGTTATCTAGATATTCCACTGTTAGGTTCTTAGCTTACATACAGGTATAAGACAAGTCTTGATGACTATTGCCATGCTTTTGTTCTTGCTTACTGTAATATTTAGAGTCTTGCTCTGGATTAACAGTGTCTGCTAAATGCCTAAATTGTAAATTTTAATTGTCATCAAATTTAAGCGGAAGTATATAATTGAACAGAAAGTACCGTACAAGCATGTGGTAATAGTGAACAAACCAAGTTCCAAGAGTATTTCACAATGGATGAGGCTTTTATTCCTGACTTCTATTGTTCAATACTTGCATAATCGTGAGTATGCCGGTCTATACCTCTATAGGCCTATAAGTAACATTGTTTTACTCTTACATAACACAGAATACTTGATAACTAAGCAAGCAACAATTACTTAGCGTCAGTACTATGATGTCATATTGCTATCAGGAATCTCCATATCTCCATAGATATTTGTGGATTTATATACTCAACTCCATTGGCTCATTACAAACTGCTAGAGACTTCTCCACTGTGATTGGCTAAAACGTCACCTCCCCCACACACTAGCACCGCCTTGTCATGGGGCCGATGTAAATTATTATTTTGTTAACAACAATAAGTTCTGGACCGTCTGCAGCCAGGCAAAGCAAGTGTCTGTCTACGGGGATACAGCTGCAGCATTAGAAAAAGAAAAAAAAATGCTTATAGTACCTTTTAATCAGTTCACAAGATATGCTAAGCAATATACTAGCTCTGTTATGGTAGAAATAAGCTGAAGAAATAAATGTCTCACTGTAACCCCCTTCCTCTCACAGTCTTAGTCTGGTGGTGCTACTGAATTCATTGTTTTGTGGGGTCTGGGAAAACCATTTCATTCATAATTAAGGACTACCATTTACAGTACAGTACAACCAAACAGGTCTGGTTTTATACTTCGCCTGAGCTCATTAAATAACTTGGTTAAAACACATAATAATCCCAACACTTGGAGCACCACCTAAAATTGAAAAGTAATGCGTATGTTTTCTACTGTATGTGTCTGGCTCACTATCACCCCCAAGAGAGAAACCATAGGCTTGTGTTGAGAATGAAATGGAACAGTGTGTTTTCACTTTGAGCATGATGTCTCTAATCACAAGGAAACTTGTCCCTGACATCCCTAATTTCCTGGTGAAACAGAGTCATAAGAATGTGGATTTGTGCCTGACTAGGTCAGGGACATCAGCTTCAAACTCCCCCCCTCCCTCCCTCCCTCACTCACTCACTCACTCACTCACTCACTCACTCACTCACTCACTCACTCACTCACTCACTCACTCACTCACTCACTCACTCACTCACTCACTCACTCACTCACTCAGTGATTTATATAATTCTCTGCATTTATAAATATAGAAGATGCCTGCTCCTCTTTATCATCATCACCAATAGCATTTGTATGCTCGGGATAATAACGAAGCTGTAATTTATAGTGTTATCGTGGCAGAAGGCAGCCACAGTTCGATCAAGCCATCCTCAACAGTGGTGTCTGTTGCTCCTGTCGTCCATTAGGCCATGCGCTGTCTGCCATTAGGCCATGTGCTGTCTGCTTACATGCTCATGTGGTTTTAACAGTACAATAAACAGCCTGTGGCCAGTCAAGCCCCAGCTCCACTGTCAGACACACATCAACGCCACAGGAGAAGTGATAAAACATCTCATTTTCTCAGGTGGTTGCTACATACGGACACATACAGACACGCACACGCGCTGGGAGGATTACTTTTCAAGATGTCAGTCATAGCTTGTCAGAGGATCCCAGTCTAACAATATAGCCTAGTACTCAGTAATATAGATTGAAATGTAAATATATGCTTGTGTTCTATATATTTGGAATCCTGTCTTGGATAATGTAGTATGCAATTATCATTTACAACAACATTCACCCGCCCTTCTTAACATAATAACATAAATAAGATAAAAACATAATAGCAGAATATCTAAAATGTTTGTTTTTTACATGTTTTTGTCAACCACAGGGAAGGGTTGCCCTTCAAAAAGTCATAAAAGGCAATTACAACGTACTCTGCGAGTTTAAAAAGTATCACTACTATCAAGTGTTGTGATAGTGCATATGTAAAACTATGTACAACTATACAATTATCATTTGAAGTTGTGTGGAATATTATGGTAATTAGTATTAACCTATATTTAATGTTCAGAACCTCACCATAAACAACTTTTACCTGTATAATGTAATCTTGTAAGCAACGTTTTGTTTTACAGTAGCGCTTTCAGCATGTCCATTGTTGTAATCAGAATGTTATCCAATTTAAATGTAATCTGTTTCTCCTCAACTTTGCACATGTGCCATATGTTATACACACACACATGGACAAACACACACCCATGGACTTATGGCCGGCACACTATTCCCCAGTCAGAACCCATCACTCATCGCCGCATATAAATGCCTAAACCTTGACTTTCTTCACATTCAACAAAGGAAACTATGGATACAAAGATATTTAGCATTTGTGTGTGTGTGCATGTGCGTGTGTGTGTGTGTGTGTGTGTGTGTGTGTGTGTGTGTGTGTGCGTGTGCGTGTGCGTGTGCGTGTGTGTGTGTGTGTCAAGAGCAACTAAACTAGTGTCAAGTCCTTCATTTCACTTCAGAAAAATAAGTAGATAGCAATATAAATAGTATAAATTCTTTCTCTACCAGTTCTGGGATATTTCTCCTATAACGTCTGTGCTTTGGCTCTTTAAAGAGAGACTTCTGATCCCTATCAATGAAGCTGGAATGTAATAGCTGGAGTTCTGGTCCAGAGTACTGAAGGACATTGTGATAAAGCAGCTTTGTTTCACATATCAATTTTCTTCACTTGGAACAGGGACACATTTTTAGTCCTGTTTTTCCCATACAGTATACTGTATGTAATGAGTCTTTTACCTGATAATGTTTGTTAATTTGATTAATTATTATCAGTGTTTCACTGCAAGATGTTATATCCATTTGGTGGGGAAATGTTACATGAAGTTTAATTCATTTGGCTGTGTGTGTGTGTGTGTGTGTGTGTGTGTGTGTGTGTGTGTGTGTGTGTGTGTGTGTGTGTGTGTGTGTCTGTGTGTCTGTGTGTCTGTGTGTCTGTGTGTCTGTGTGTCTGTGTGCGTGTGTGCGTGTGTGCGGCATGTGTGTTTTTGTGTGTGTTTAGGAATGGTTAGACAATGAATACTTTTAATAATTAGCCTAAATGAAACAAAACAAATGAAAAACACGTTTGTGAAGGAAGCAATTTGTGTCATGCTATGAAATTGCAGCATGTCTCACTTATGTTTTTTCTTTGTTGTAAAAGTAGAAATACTGACTGACAGCTGTACAAAATATTGAAATAGCTTCTGGATAAAATAAAATTTTATGTTTTGCCATGTGGAGTGAATATAAAGACATTAACATTTACAAACTGGGAACATGATGTGTGTGTGACTGGAGGTTGGGGCCACATTTTGTGCAGAATATTTCTTTAGAGTAAAATTTAGCTCAGTGATGGGCAAGTTACTGGGAAAATGTAGTAAGCTACACTACAGTACTTGTTACTCTCAAAACAAGTAGTGTAGCTTCACTGCAAGCTATTCCCAGAAAAATTGTAGCAAGCTACACTACAAGCTACATGACAAAAAGCTTGCTACATCAACACTACATATATATACCGTTGTATATATAAATATATATCTCAACTTAATTAACAACTTTTTACACAATAATCATAATAAAATAATATAAATAAAATAATACAATAATAATCTAGGGGTGGGTTTGAACCTAGGATGGTGGCATGTCAAAGTTTTGGGATGTCTATGTGGTTTTTCGAAAATGTGTGTGGGAAAATGTAGTAAGCTACACTCTTTGTTACTCAAAACAAGTAGTGTAGCTTCACTACAAGCTATTCCCAGAACAAATACCGTAAGCTACACTACAAGCTACAGGAAGATGTAGTTAAGATATGTAGCCTAGCTACTTGTAACAAGTTACTGCCCATCACTGATTTAGCTTCATGACATGATGGATGCATGGGTGTGACTTTGTGGGTGCTGTCCGTCCGCCAAAACAGGGAGGGCTTTTTGAAGCAGAAGTTAGTCAGGTTTAGTTCCACAACCAGACAGATGCTACCGTAGGTAGAAAGATGAGGTATGTTTTGGTCCAAGGGCAACAGAAACTACAAGCAACCAGTAATTGTGAACGCTACAGACGAATATTGAATATTGTTTCCACACGGTTCTTAAATATCAGATGAATTGATTTTGAATTGTCTCCATGATGCAAAATTATTCCAAAGGCTGAATGATTACTGCAAATGAAACCGTCACACAAGCCATGTTTTTACCCCTATAAATGCTAACCCAGATTAGAGGAATGGCTACCTAACAATGTCTGGCAGACATGTGTGCAAAGGGAAACACATTGTCTTCTCCTTCTCCTTTTCCCCCTTCTTTTTCTTCTTCTCCTCATCTATACTATAGGTCCTACAGGCTTCATTGGTTTGGTGAAGGAAAGCGATGATCCCACTTGTTCTGGATCAGTAGGTCCTGGAATTCCCTGTGCAGATCAACAGGAAAGGAATCCTCTCTGTCTTTGGAGGCTGCTAAAAGCCTGTCCGTTTGAAAGAGTGTGTGCAGGGGGGAGGGGGCCCTGAGGGTGTCCTTCATAACGCTAGACGGTGGGGCTAAGGATCAGCCTCTACTCTACCTATACAGCTACAAGTCTCCACTCACACAGCATTCCTGTTCGATATTGAATGACAGTTTATGGGTAACCTGCCGAACCCTGGGATCACAAGAGGTTTACATGTGACGCAATAAAAGCATCGCTGTTGTTCGGAAGCACCCTAACCTCCCCCAAATCACCCCACGACCCCCCAGTCTATCTTCCTGTCTCAGAAGAGACCCCTCTAAACCCACCAATCATTTTCTTCCCTACAAACCCTCTCAGTATATGTCTATGGTCAGCTTTTACTGTGCCATTCAGGACTACCATCTGATTCTTACACACACACACGCACACACACACACACACACACACACACACACACACACACACACACACACACACACACACACACACACACACACACACACACACACACACACACACGCACACAGAGAGAACAAATAAGACAGACAAACAAACAAAACAATGATTGGGTGAGATTGATAAAGTTAAAGTGTTGTTAAAGTGACAGCCTAGTCTGTCTTTCGTTCAGTGTGTTTGTCTCGTACCAGTAAGACACTGTTCCCATATACACTCCATAAATTATGGAATGAATACCATGCCATAAAGAATCCGTACTGTAATTGTGAATCCGTAACTGTAATTGTGCTCCGTGTCTCTGCAAAATAAATCCAGTATTAATCAGTATCTGTAATTGTTTTCTGTATATCTGCAAAATAATCCGTGTCAAATTTTGCATGTGTAGAAAACAATTTGTAAGTTTGTATTTGCTGTTTGTATCACTGCAAAATTTCACAGGTGTAGAAAACAATTTTGCAGTGGCGAGGTTTGTATTTTTTGTATTTGCAGTTTCAATCACTGCAAAATCGTTTTGTACCTCTGCAAAATAAATATTGTGTTCTGCAACTCTTGTGTTTTGCAACATTGTAAAAGTATTCGGTCTGCGCAACAACGACTGCGGCGACATCTGCTGTTCAAGTACAACACCACACATCTACAGTTTGAAAAAACACAAGTCAAAATTTTACAGAGGCGACATCTGCTGTTCAAGTACAACACCACACATCTACAGTTTGAAAAAACACAAGTCAAAATTTTACAGAATTATGGCAGTGTCTTCACTTCACCGCGGAGAGCCAATCAGCAGTTGGCTTACTCAGCAGTGCACCATTTTGATTGGTTGGCCAAAGGAAGCAGTCTCGCCAATCCCAGTCATTCATAATACATGAATATGAGATCCCATTGTTGGGAAGTACAGAGGTCTAATGGTGGCTGTTCTATAGCCCAGCACAGCTTTAGTGATCTTAAATCCCTTTATTTTAGATCGTTTTGTGTAATAGTAATGCATAAACATTGCAGAGACTTTAGACGTTTCTGTACAATGGTTTAAAACTGCACGAGGGTATGCTTAAAGTATCTTATTTAAACAGGGACAAACTCGGACTGCAGTTTCTGCCCCTCAATGTCGCCCCTCCACCCTCTGACAGCTATGTGATTGCTGTGCTAGCACACAGCAATAGCATAACTATAGCAGTTCTGACAACAGCTATGTGATTGCTGTGCTAGCACAGCATTAGCATAACCAGCAGTTCTGACAACAAAAGAAGAACATTTGAGGAAAACTCCACTATTTATATACTATCGTTTTGACAGATACCATTAGTCTGTTGGCTTGTGTATAATCTAAATATCAGATAAACGTGCATTAGCGACAATATAACCAGTGTTATTTTAGCAATTCTATTAAAGCTAACAAATATAAGACTTCCGGTGCTGATCACTTCAAAATAAGACTACCCTTTATAGTATTGAAAAGCGATCCATTTGCACACTTAAACGAACATTCAGCATTCATTAAACAACGCACCCATCATGTTTACACATACTGTGTACAAATGTATGTATAAATAACAAAAACGTTATAAATACATCAGTAACATAAAAATGATATCTCCATGGATACATACAATTCACTAGGAGATGGCTCGGTTGCCATGTAGTGCCATGTAGTTGAGAGAACAACAAGCAAACTGGTCTATTCAAATGACTGTTGCAGCTATAGTCAGTGTTGTAGTGGTACTTTAAGAAGTGGGGGGGACGCTGTCCCCCCACTTCTCTAAAATATTTTTGGGGCAAAAGGAAAAAAAATCATTAGCATTGTGAAATACATCTTAATGACATCATCAAGATGTGTTTCACCATGTTAATGAGTTTCCTTTTTTCTGAGAGTGCACAAATGGAACACATTTGTGCACTTTTAGAAAAAAAATCGTAAAATGGGTGGAATTTTCCTTTAAGAGGCGTCCCCCCACTTCTTAAAGTACCACTACAACACTGACTATAGCTGCAACAGTCATTTGAATAGACCAGTTTGCTTGTTGTTCTCTCAACTACATGGCACTACATGGCAACCGAGCCGTCTCCCAGTGAATTGTATGTATCCATGGAGATATCATTTTTATGTTACTGATGTATTTATAACGTTTTTGTTATTTATACATACATTTGTACACAGTATGTGTAAACATGATGGGTGCGTTGTTTAATGAATGCTGAATGTTCGTTTAAGTGTGCAAATGGATCGCTTTTCAATACTATAAAGGGTAGTCTTATTTTGAAGTGATCAGCACCGGAAGTCTTATATTTGTTAGCTTTAATAGAATTGCTAAAATAACACTGGTTATATTGTCGCTAATGCACGTTTATCTGATATTTAGATTATACACAAGCCAACAGACTAATGGTATCTGTCAAAACGATAGTATATAAATAGTGGAGTTTTCCTCAAATGTTCTTCTTTTGTTGTCAGAACTGCTGGTTATGCTAATGCTGTGCTAGCACAGCAATCACATAGCTGTTGTCAGAACTGCTATAGTTATGCTAATGCTGTGTGCTAGCACAGCAATCACATAGCTGTCAGAGGGTGGAGGGGCGACATTGAGGGGCAGAAACTGCAGTCCGAGTTTGTCCCTGTTTAAATAAGATACTTTAAGCATACCCTCGTGCAGTTTTAAACCATTGTACAGAAACGTCTAAAGTCTCTGCAATGTATATGCATTACTATTACACAAAACGATCTAAAATAAAGGGATTTAAGATCACTAAAGCTGTGCTGGGCTATAGAACAGCCACCATTAGACCTCTGTACTTCCCAACAATGGGATCTCATATTCATGTATTATGAATGACTGGGATTGGCGAGACTGCTTCCTTTGGCCAACCAATCAAAATGGTACACTGCTGAGTAAGCCAACTGCTGATTGGCTCTCTGCGGTGAAGTGAAGACACTGCCATAATTCTGTAAAATTTTGACTTGTGTTTTTTCAAACTGTAGATGTGTGGTGTTGTACTTGAACAGCAGATGTCGCCTCTGTAAAATTTTGACTTGTGTTTTTTCAAACTGTAGATGTGTGGTGTTGTACTTGAACAGCAGATGTCGCCGCAGTCGTTGTTGCGCAGACCGAATACTTTTACAATCTTGCAAAACACAAGAGTTGCAGAACACAATATTTATTTTGCAGAGGTACCAAACGATTTTGCAGTGATTGAAACTGCAAATACAAAAAATACAAACCTCACCACTGCAAAATTGTTTTCTACACCTGTGAAATTTTGCAGTGATACAAACAGCAAATACAAACTTACAAATTGTTTTCTACACATGCAAAATTTGACACGGATTATTTTGCAGATATACAGAAAACAATTACAGATACTGATTAATACTGGATTTATTTTGCAGAGACACGGAGCACAATTACAGTTACGGATTCACAATTACAGTACGGATTCTTTATGGCATGGTATCCATATCCATAATAAATGGGCATTCTCAAATATGGAGTGTTATGCACAGACAGTCAGACAGATGGACACTTCACTTCCAGTCATTTCTGCCTGGCTTTCATAGCATATGGCTCGCTGCATTCGCAATAATGTTTCTTGGTCTTATTATGGAAACTTGCTGTACACATTATTGCTCCTTGAAGGGGGTTGGTGGCATTATTCGATGGTTCACAGACTAATGTTCCATTGGAATTACGAGCAGATCCACTTTGCAGGATGACCCCTACTGATATTGGTGGCATACTTAGTCATTCTTCTACTGCCTCCATTAGGCTAACATTTCCATTTGCACAAAAGTGATGTCAATATCTGATGGGCAGATTGCCATAAAACCTTCAAGTACATGTTCCTGAGAGGATGAACCCTAACCAAATGGCAGCTTTTTTCTACACAATATATAGTATCTCATAAAAAGCAGATTGCAGGATGAACTTGAGTGATTTTAGTGATACCCCATAGATCTTCCCCTAGTGCCTCCTTCAGTGAATATTACACAACATAATCCTGCCCCCCCTCCACAAATTCTGCCTGTGTAGTCAGAGTGTGGAGGTCTAAAGTTCAAAACAACTTTGGTGTTGTTGTAGTACAGCCTATTGAAGATAGTAAGCCTTGCCGAGCCATGATGTCATGAGGCTAGGCTGAGCCATGAGGCCCATAGGTTTTGAAGTACACCCCCTGGACATGACATTAGTATGTCGCAGGGACATACCCTTGATGCTGACTCTTGCTGAGTGCCAAGCATTGGTCCCCATTTTTAGAGTCTTTGGTATGACCCGGCCGGAATCGAACCCCGATTGATGGCTGGTTGATTGATTGATTTATTGAATACTGCTAGTCTACGTAGTTGTGTAGCAAAATCCAGCTTACAGAATATTTCGTGAAGATTCTTGTAAACCATATTTTTTCTGTTCTATGGACCCTAAAGGACACAAAAAAAGCGGTTTACATTTTTTCCCCCCACCCTAACATTATTTTATCACCATGGCAACATGGCGTTGTGTATCAATCTGTCTGTATTACTGTCAACATCATTTCTCCAAATCTGCCAGCCCAATTTATACCAAATTTGGTCCAGGGGTGTATAATATGCTCTAGAAGACCCCATAAAAATGTCACCATGATCGGCCCATAGGTGGCGCTACAGTACCAAATTAAAAATTATAAATCGCGATTATTCACAAACTAATTGTCTAATTCAAATGAAAATTGCTGGGTTTTTGCACAATGGGCTGAGACACAAGCCCTGCAAATTTGACCACAATCCACCAATGGGTGGCGCTACAGTAACCCATTTAGGAAGCAGATGCATGGTCTTCACATATTAATACAGTGATTTTCATGTAATTGCAATGTGATTCTTGTCACATTTAAGTAAATTTTAAAGCTCTGGGGGAGAAAGAGGCAATAGCCTTGGAATATTTTACACTAAATAAGACCACGCCCCATACCCCGCATCGAGGGACGTGGTGGTGGCATAGTCATAATACACAAACAACACATCAAATCAAAATCAATCCAGTTAATTTTCCTGTTCCCTTCTCATTTGAACATTTCACCTTCAAACTGTCTGGCCCTAAACCATTGGTCGCAGCAGTCATAGACTGCCCAAACCTGCCCATCCATCTTCATCTACTTATCCTAGTTCGGGCCACGGGGGCAACAACTCCACCAGAGAGCTCCAGACTTCCCTCTCCCGAGCAACCGGGCGACCTCCTCCTGGGGGATCCTGAGGCGATCCAAGGCCAGACAGTCAATGTAATCCCTCCATCTGGTCCTTGGTCTGCCCCGGGGTCTCCTCCCAGTGGGACGTGCCTCGGGGACCTTCCTAAGGAGTTGCTCAAGAGGCATCCTGATCCTAACCAGATGCCCAAACCACCTCAGCTGGCTCCTTTCCAGGAAAAGAGGCTCTCCAGAGTGACTGAACTTCTCACTCTATCTCTAAGGGAGATGCCAGCCACCCGCTGGAGAAAACTCTTTTCAACCTCTTGTATTCATGACCTTGTTCTTTCGGTCATGACCCACACTTCATGACCATAAGTGAGGGTAGGGATGAAGATAGCTCGGTAGACAGACAGAGAGCTTTGCCTACTGGCTCAGCTCTCTTTTTGTCACAACAGTGTGGTATAGTGACTGCAATACCGCCCCTGCTCCTCCGATTCTCCAGCTGATCTCCTTCTCCATCCTCCCCTCACTCGTGAACAAGACCCCGAGATACTTAAACTCCTTCACCTGGGGTAATGCCTCATTCCTGGACTGTACAATCCACCGGTTTCCCTCTCAATTTTCTGTATTTCTCACCCTGCTCACTGAGATGCATATCTCTGTCTGGAGATGTCAATATCCACGTGGACTCACCTGACTTCAAAGCGCCACTGAATTCCTTGACATTTTAAACGTTATCAATCTTACTCAGCACGTCCGTTTTCCCACCCACAGAAGGACACACTGTGGATCTCATCTGTACTACAGGAATAACCACTCATAATGTCACCAGCATGGACCTTGGCTCCACCATCTTGGACCACCTAGCCATCATCATGGACATTGACACCCCCCTCAACAATGAAAAACACTCCATAACTTTCCGGAACCTCAAATCTATTAACCCCTCCTCCATGTCCTCATTATTGTCCTACACCATATCTGACCCTAGTCCACCCACCCCGAACCCTAAATTCGTCAATGTTTACAATGACACACTCTCAACCTGTCTCAATCAACTTGCCCCCACAATGACCAAGCACGTCTCCTACACCCACTCAGCCCCCTGGTACACGGATCATCTACATCAACTAAAAAAACAGGGTCGTCAACTGGAACGGCTTGTCAAGAAAACAGGTTCATTCCAAGGCTTACAAACCGCATCTGGAACAATACAAAAATGCTCTCAACAGTGCATGCACCTCGATAGCTCAAAATGTGGAGAGCCAAATTTTGAACAGGCTATAATAGCCAAACCCAAAATGTAATCAGAGTAAAACTTTTTTAGTTGTCCCACTACTCATCTGTTATTCAGTCCGGCAGCAACTACTCAATCCTTTAATGCAATAACTGCATCCAACCTCTCCTCCATAACCTGGCATGAAAACCTCCACCTGTATCCTTGACCCGATACCCATCACCTTGGTCATTGCCAGTCTTCCTGTTCTCTCATTGCCAGTC
Organism: Benthosema pterotum; assembly: GCA_039105355.1. NCBI lineage: Eukaryota > Metazoa > Chordata > Actinopteri > Myctophiformes > Myctophidae > Benthosema > Benthosema pterotum. The sequence goes on along the minus strand of CM076973.1, from coordinate 26,378,640 downwards.
TTCCTGTTCTCTCTCCACTTATCACCAATATCATAAACCTCCCTCTCCACTGGCCAGCTCCCCCTGCTCTCATCTTGCCACTTTTACCCCAATATTGGAAAAATATTGGGGCAACTACTGACCCATCTCCAACCTTCCTTTCCTCTCCAAAATCCTGGAACACACTGTTGCCTCTCAGCTCAAGTTTCACATAGACTCCAATAACCTCTACGAAACACTTCAATCTGTTTTCCATTCCCTAGCACAGAAACCATTCTCACAAAAGTCACCAACAATCTCCTCCTCTCTGCTGATTCCGTTCACCTCTCCATCCTCGTCCTCCTCAACCTCAGTGCCGCTTTTGACACCATCAGTCACTCCATTCTCATCACCTGTCTCCAATCTTCCATTGATTCAACAGGAACTGCTCTTTCCTGGTTCAAATCCTACCTCTCTGATCGACAACAATTCATCTCTGTCAAGAACTGCAACTCCTCCACTACCCCTGTTACCCATGGTGTCCCCACGGCTGTTTTTGGTCCCCTGCTCTTCATCTTAAACATCCTCCCACACTGTCAGATCCTCCATCACCATGGACCTCAGTTCCACTCATTTGCCGATGACACACAGTTGTATTTCTCCACCAAAGCCATCACTCCAACCAACCAATAACTGCAATAAATCAGAAATCATCATCACTGGTCCCAACTCCCTCACCAGTTCTATGCAGGATTTTTCACATCTGCAACCTTGGCATCTTTTTTGACCCACCCTCTCATTCCTTCCCCATGTCAACCACGTCACCAAAACTGCCTTCTTCCACCTCAAGAACATTGCTCGTCTCTGACCCTTCTTGTCATTTTCTGCAGCTGAAACTCTCATCCACGCCTTCATCTCATCACGCCTTGATTATTGCAAGAGTATCCTCCACAGCACCACCTCCAAAGTCCTCAATAAACTTCAATTTGTCCAGAACTCAGCTGCGCGTCTGCGCGTCTGCTCACCAGCACCCAGTCCAGAGATCATATCACACCTGTTCTCTGTGACCTTCACTGGCTACCAGTCAAACAAAGAATCCACTTCAAAACACACCTGGCCCCATATAAAGCACTGATCAACCTGACTCCCCTCAATTAAATTGCTTCTTTTTATTTTACCTCTGTAAATGTGTGTCTTTGGGTACTCAATGTGTAAATGCAATGTGTCTTTGGGTACTCAAAAAAGCGCTATATAAGTTTCTCCTACACCCACTCATATGGGGTAGTATTATTAATGTCCAATTATCGTGGATGCAATTTCTTTTTGTCAAAAGAGAAAGTCAAGTTATTTTTTTCCATTTGAAACAAAACACTGTCTGCGCGCGATTATTTAAGGTTTTTTTAGCGAATTGGTCATTTTAAATATGTTATTGTAGCGCCACCTATTGGTGGATAGTGGTCAAATTTGCAGGGCTTGTGTCTCAGACCATTGTGCAAGAACCCAGCAATTTTCATTGAAATTAGACAAATTGTTTGTGAATAATCACGATTTTTGGTTTTGAATTTGGTACTGTAGCGCCACCTATGGGCCGATCATGGTGAAATTTTTATGGAGTGTTCTTGAGCACATTATACACCTCTGGACCAAATTTGGTGTAAATCGGGCAGGCAGATTTGGAGAAATGATGTTGACAGAAATACAGACAGATTGATACACAACGCCATGTTGCCATGGTGATAAAATAATGTTAGGGTGGAGGGAAAAAATGTAAACCACTTTTTTTGTGTCCTTTAGGGTCCATAGAACAGAAAAAATATGGTTTACAAGAATCTTCACGAAATATTCTGTAAAGTACACAATGACGTGGACTACTGGCAAAAATGCAATCAGTACAGGGTACAGTCAAACACACAACCAAAGGTACTGTATCACTGAATAAGTTCATAATCATGACAGCAACATTAATTTAAATCATCATGAAAATTAGCCTGGCTCAGCCCTGAATCAGCGCCTTAAAAATACTACCTTATTTTTTCCCTGTGATTCAAGGACTGGCTTCACTGCCATTGGGGTCGTTGATGCCGGTTGAAAACCCGAGCACAGCACCAACACCCATGAGACTAAAGTCAGGCTACATAAAAGGTACAACATAACAAAAAACACTAGACCTGGGGGGGGGGGGGGGGGGGATCATTTCCTCTCCCTTTGGTGTGCTGAAACGTGGATTTTCAGGCCTGTTTTAAAAGATGCCAAGGATTCACATGTTTTTAGGGAGGAAGATTGTTGTTCTCACTTGTATTGTATCACTCTTGTATTGTGATTGTGGGAGTCACTAACATTTTGAGGTAGTTTGTCAGTTATGCAGGGGGCATAAATGTAAAGTTACATTTACAGTTTTAATGCCAGTCCCAATTTTAGTGTTCAATTCATTCTGTTTTCTACCCAGAGCTACCATAGTCTATCAAAGTGGGCTCAAAAAGACGTGTCATGGGCCCCAGACCGAGGAGTAGTCGAATTTGTTTGTTTTGGAGGTTTGGAGTTTGGTCTTTAGAGATTGGTCTGTTACAAGCGTAATTCACACAAACAATGTCACTCACAACGTTTCCACCACCCACATGTGCATGTTGATCGCTTGTTCAACATGCCATTTTATGCGTTCTCAATGTCCGTTTTATGCCTTGCTGTGGTCAAACTTTATGGCGGCTGACCTCTCTTACACATAATGTCCATCAAAGCAAACATGCCGGGGCTGTTTTGCACCCACATCCCACAAATTGGAGGTGACAGGTTTAGATGGGACAGCTAAACCTGGTTAGGGCCCTGCATTAAAGCTGCTACTGGGTCAGTGCCATGGGTTTACATCCCTGGTTATGGTTTAGATGACGGATGAGCTGAGTTCCTCCCGGATCAACATGACTCCCACGTAAATCATGGCAGCAGAGACACCAAGAGGACGAGACGTCAGCGCTTTGCCTTGGAGCGCAGGCTTTGGTGATGAGATTTGGGCTTTGTGTGTGTGTGTGTGTGTGTGTGTGTGTGTGTGTGTGTGTGTGTGTGTGTGTGTGTGTGTGTGTGTGTGTGTGTGTGTGTGTGTGTGTGTGTGTGTGTGTGTGTGTGTGTGGGAGGGGGGGGGGTAATTGATTTCAGATTTCTTTTGAACTGAAAATCAAACCGAATAAGTCCTAAAAACCCAACTACCAGTAATGTTGAGCATAGTTATTGCCAGCTAAATGTTTTCTTATTGCAGCATTCAAATCCTCTATTCATTTTCCAGCAAGTTAGGCTATTTTCTTTTTTGGCTGGACAAATTCTAGCGTTGTAGTGAAAACACAGCTTTAGCAATTCCAGTTCCAATCTCATCCGACAGTTCTCATGGTCCATATTTCACTACAGTTATGTTCTTTGGACCTGTATGTTTACATGGACACTGTGCAGGCAGCTAGTATACATCTTGTACACAATTTACAATTTAGGCATTTAGTTTAATCCAGAGCAACTTACATTAAGAATGAACAAAAGAAAAGCGTGGCAATACATCATATACAGGTACAAAAAACATAACAGTAAAAAATCTATGTAGACTAATTAAATGGTGCATATACAGGAGTATATAGTGCTATATTTACAGGAAAATGTCTGCACAAACTTCCTTTGAAGTAGAAAACTGTAGGATACGGCAGGATGTTTCTTTTTTCGTCTTAGAAATTATTTGATTGTCCCAAAAGATTGTGTCTGACAGCATCAGCAGTGACGCCACTGCGCAGTCTATAGGCCCAAACTCATTTAAGTTAAATTGATATAGAAATATGTCGGGGGAGGTTATTGTATGTTTATTCTAGTTACAGTAACTCTACAGTTGTTGAATATTATAGGGCATTAAGTTGCCTTTTCACAAGGCTCTGCCTCACATCTAAAAAATAGAATCCCTAATGTTAATGTATCATTTTAGGGGATTTTGCTGTGTATTAATGGAAACCATGCTTACTTACATGTACACAACTACACACATACGTAGTCTTGAAGTGGTTTCAAAATATAAGGATCCACTGAGAATTACTTTTTGACCTTGAAAAATATGCATGAAGTTTATACAAGGCTGCAATTAAGAACGTAAAAATGGCTGCAGTGATTGAGTGATCCCCAAACGCTGCCTAAATGGAAGTCCCTTGATCCATTATTGCTGCTTTACAAAACTAAACTTTATTCCCCAGACATACCAACAGCCAAAGGCATCACTCCAAGCTTTTAGCAGAGCACTGATTTAATGGATACGGGGGGTTGCCTCACTGTTTAAACCAGACATGAATGCTTCGCGACTAACTCTACAGCTGTGCAAATATGAATTGGTCTTCCCTAAGGGACTATCCATTTCAACAGATATTCATATTCTCCCAGAAGCAGGTCGATCCTGGATACAGAGTGATGTTTCAGTTTGATTGGTGTGGTGTATGTGGCACAAATGATGTGAAGCTGCCAAGCTGGCAATGCACAGGATTCAAACGCGTTTCTCCTGCATGGAAAGCCAACGCCTTCGCCTCAGGGGTGAATTCTCTCTTGGCGAGGGGAAGTTGTTATGGTCATCAGGCAGATTAAGGCTCTGCTATAGTTCAGGGCAGGCAGACAACTTGAAGTAGCACCATCTCGAAGTGAGCTACACCTAGCCTAATGGATGGAGGGACTATTTAACTGGTCCTTTAGGTGCTCATTAGTGTAGCCTGGCAAAGCTGTGTTTCAATGTGTCTAAAAAAAAGCTAAAATTGTTGTGCACATTGGCGGCTTGCCATGAAACCGAAATCCAAAATATTATTTGACCAATTTCATTGACAACTATTATGTTTTTAATATACTGACCATCCCTCCAGACACAGATGCGAAGGGGTGTACTGTGCATACAAGCGGCCAACTCGTGGTTTAACCCGGTTCAGTAGAGTCCATTGCTGGTTGGCAGATCTTCTCCTTTGATGCCATCTCCCAACACGCCACAGAGCAGAGGTGACAACGTGTGGGCCCTGTCGGCTCTCCTGCTACCAGGACACCATCTAAGCGATTTGTGTAGACCCTGTACACAAAACTGTAGACATGGGCTCCATTTTTGTTACATGCTACATTACCTTTCATCCCTAAACTTCCTTGCCTTTTTACTATTTTGAAAACATTTTTGAATAGTCCAACTAGCCAACCTGCATTGACACATTGAGCTTGTGGATTGGTAATTTTAACTGTTCAAAAATGTTTTTAAAAATAGTGAAAATGGAGGAACCCATAGGTGCTGCTGACTCCTCTGTGATTGAAATGGTCATCTCTTGTGCCACCATGTCCGGCCACATATCTGTGGCCGGACATGAGTTTGTTTACAGGCAAGGCTGTCGTAGTGGTGTCATGCACTATATGCCAGTAATGTTTCAGGGCTTTTCTTGCTAGAGACTAGACTGGGTAACAGCCTCCCGTCGGCCAGGGCATTTGAATCCCCTCGGATCGGCAGGTAGAACACATAAAAACAGTGTTGATGTTACTGTGACGGTAACATCTGCTCCATTGAGCAGCCCTTTCTGCAGCTCTGTGTATGTTTGCTGGTCTTCTCTGCTGTACTTTCGGTGCATCTATTGAAGTGTTGTGCTCCCACCGCCGGTGCCAACCCAGTGTCAGCTTCAAGGTTCTGTTTCTTATGATCTTATGAGTGGGGTGTTGCAATGGCCTTCATTCCATACTGTACTATATTTTTGGCAGGATTGTTCATTATAAATTTGTTCATCATGGTTACAGGGAGTGAATTTTAATGCACAATAGATAAAATATATATTATAAATATATATATTTTTTATCTTTACTGGATGGCCACAAAACACCTGGTGCAGAGAATTGATGCCAATAGGATGGATCACTGGGGAGAGACCAAGGGTTTTATTGACGCCACGGCATAAACCCCTGGAAGGACGAGGGACGAAGAAATTGCGCTAGTTTTATGTTAAATATACTGTATATATTTTTCCAAACCAAGAGTTATCTGTCATGATGCATACTCCCGCAGTATTTCACATAGACATTGTATTTGTGTGTGCATCATGTGTGTGTGCATGCCTTTATGGGGGTGTGGTACCTGAGTGTTTGTGTGTATTTCTTTGTATATGTATTATTTAATTATTAACTAAAAACACACCATGTTTCTGTAGGTCTATGCTGTACATAGAGTATATCTCTATTTGACACATGCATTCCACCCTCCCTGGAATCTGGACAAGACCACTGCTGCCCATGCAGGGGCGGATTTAGGCATGGTCATTATGGGCAGCCGCCCAGGGCGGCATCGCGAGGGGGGCGGCATAGCGAAGCAAAAAAAAAGAGAAAAGAAATCGGCTATTCCGTCACTTATTGTCATTGCAGCATGGATCTACAATACAGGTATTGCGCCCACTTGCGCACAAAAAATGGTAATGTCATGCAATTCAGCGTGTGTGATGTGTGTCCTGGTCTGGGGGGTCCAGTTGTGGTGTTACCGCTGGACCGCTTGACTTCAATGTTAAATGCGCTCTCCAACGCGCTCTCCAATGCGCTCTCCAATGCGCTCTCCATATGAATCTTTTGAGATTTGAAAAAGCAAGAGTTCACTGGCGAATGGTGGCAACAGTATTTATGATACAGTAAATAAAATCTTACCTCACATGGTTTCTTGGGAAGTCCTGATTTTATTTTTTAAAGGTTGAGAAAAGTCAACAGGGCCTTTTCAAATCTCAGAAATTTAATATGGAACTCTATGGAAATATGGAGCGCATTCTTTCTGTCAGTGTCTTCGTGCAGCAGGTGCACTAATTAGTGGGGACTTTCCACAGTGGTTAAAGGAGAATTCCACACCAAAACATATTAGGAGCAGTCTACCTTGATTCCTGTGACATGCATAATAATGCTCTTGATTATTGTCATAGATGCCCCCTTTTCTACATTTCACCCTGAGGTCCCCCTTCCTCCAATGCAGTTTGCATTATAGCTACGTATTCATTGAATTAACTGAAACTATAGTAGGCTATAAAGCATAAACTCAAATGCAATCAAGACTAATAATAATAAGGGTAATAATAATAATAATAATAATGCCACCCCATGGAAGGCTACTTTTTGCCTGTGTGATTTATAGCCAACTTTGCTTCGAAGAGTTCAGTAATGCAAATGCATCTCAAATTGATCATTAGATTATTGATATTATTATTATGAAAAAATAAAATAAAGGGAAAAAGAAATCACACCTGTGTGAAGAAGGTGGTGTCGAGGTGACATGCTCACTAGATGGTGATATCTACTCAGAAGGTTTATGTATTTTATGTATTGTGTGTGTGTGTGGCATTTTTTTTGTAGTAGGCCTAGTATGGACGATGGTCTGTTTAGTCTTGAGTGGTGGAGTAGAGTTGGTCGTTGGGTTGATCCCGGAGGGTGTGTGTGTGTGTGTGTGGGTGGGGGGGGGGGGGGGGGGGGGGGGGGGGGCGCCAGCAGGGGATTTCGCCCAGGGAGTAAATCACTCTAGAACCGCCACTGTGCCCATGGTCCCTGTATGGAACTGGCCTTGTCACTGGGCATGTCTGACAAAGCTCCATATATGAACATAAAGAAGCTCTAGTACTGGCTGCCTGCTATTGAAATAATAGAATTCCTTATTCTTGTTTTCATGTTGTGCTGTAACTCGTGATTATATTGGACTCTATTCAAAAGCACAATTACATTTGGGTTGAGCATCATCTACCAAAGGAATTGCCTATTAATAGACACATAACTGTGGTCTCCATAGAGTGTTTGTCCTCTCGATCGACTCTGTTGTTTATGACCGTCTGTCAGAGCTGCTGTTCAGTTGATGATCTTTCTCCGCCTGTAACCCATCTCCCCGTTCCTCTGTGGGTGATTAAGGCCTGTGTTGCAGTGGATTGGTTTGATGAGGTTCTGTGTAGCAGCCAAGCTCCAGCCTCTTTATATGAGCTGTAGGATTGAAATGTCTCAGCTGAAACAATGACATGTCATGGTGCATCATTGGGTCGCGTGGTATCTTGTCTGCTCTGTATTCTCTCTGGTTGCTCAATCAATTCATCACTGCTTGTGCTTAGCTGTTGGGGAATTCACCATATGGTATACACATGACAGCCAATTAAAGGGATATTTTACTTAAATGTTTTGTCATTTAATTAATAAAATTATTAATTAATAATCTACTCAGGCTTATTTGAGCAAACTGGTCAGTTTTTCAGCTACTTGACTCAATATTTAGATATTATTTCCTGTATTTTTAAAATATTGTTTTATTCTTTAGTCCCCACCGGTGTGGCGCAGAGGCTGCTACATTTTGCAAAACAATATTTTAAAAATAATAAAACAGTAAATGAAAATCACACAGCCCTCTCATGCATTAGGAGGGCAATATCAGTCAAGAGAAAAGATATTGCGTGTTTTTGATGAATCTACCATGGTTAAAATTAAGTTATAATGGGTTTGTATATAAAGGCAACACTATATACGTGTACAGTAGGTAAATAAATATTGAATCAAGCTATTTAAAAACTGTCTGCACTGAGTAGATGTGTTACTTGGTACTTACTCATTTATTTTAGAGAGGGTGATTTCATGTACAGTAAGTTATATGTGCACACCTACTGCAGATAAATACGTTGTGTGAGCACCGGGTGTTCTCTCTTGAGAGGAAGGAAATGTGTCTGAATGTTGTGTTTGTCCATGTGTTCAGCAATGCCAGTTTATTATTTCTTATTCATTCTTTATTTGACTTTCAGAACATAGGGAGTTTCTTTAGTTTGTAAGTTCATGCACCTCGGCCCCTTTCTCCTGGTTCATTAAGGGATCAAGCAGTCCACGAAGTGGACCTTGATCCCTTCTTGTTTTTGTCTCTTTTTTCCTCCTTCCACCAGAAATAGCTGTTCTGGCTGAACCGTGCAGTCGGTTTTCGCGAAAATTGGTAATCTGGTAGAGGGTGATGCCAAACGGTGATGATGCGAAGCCTGTGACCACTGGTCAAATGGTGGCGCTATAGCACTCAACTGAAATTGCAAACTTTAAACACTCATAACTCATGAACTGCTCGACTCTCAGAAATGTAACTTATATTCACTTATGCGTCTGCTTATGCCGAACAACTTTTGTATTCTTACTTTTGACCTCTGACCTTTAGATGAACCGCCATCTTGAATTATATGTAAAACAGTTAAAATGTCTCTTCTCCTACAATCTTTGATCAAAATGCATAACAATGACCTACACATGAACTTTGAAGCCATACAAACATGAAATGGGTGTGAATTTTGTTTTCAGTGAAAAAAATGATGTTTTTACGAGCCAATGAAAATTGCTTGTTTGTGAAAATTCTTCTATTATCCCTAATCTACACATGCAAAGTAATCTGTTTATGAGATTTTACAGTTTGGTAGAGGGGGATGCCAAATAGCAGCAAAACCAGTCTTACTCCAATTGCTCAAATGGGGGCGCTATAACAATTCTTTGAAACTGAAACATTTGAAAAACCATAACTCGGGCCTCGTTTGGCCAAAAATCATGGGACTTGTTTCTACATGTTCCTTGATTCATGTGGAACACATCTGTAACATTGACCGGTAAGCTCCACCCCCAGAGTGTCTGCCATTTTAAGCAGTTTGAAAAATGCTCATGCCTGATTTTCTGGCTGGATTTTTGATTTGCACAACAAATGTTTGTTGTACAAGCCGGTTTGCATTTTTTGTACACACCATCACTGTGTTTGTGTGTGGACGTAAAGTACTTCTGTGGCCTGCCGCACCGAGGACAGCCATCGTCAGTGTGTTAATCTCGCGTTAATTTTTTTGACGCCATTAACGCACGGCTGTGTTAACACGAGATTAATACATTAATGCGTTAACGCATTAACGTGTTAACGCCAACACCTTTAATATATATAAATATATGTGGGTTTTTTTTTCAGGCTAGCTAGATTGCATTGCATTGTGGGTCCTTTAGGTCGTGGGCCGTGGTTTCAAAAAGGTTGGAAACCACTGCTATAAAGCACAAAGCACTGCATCGTTCTAATCTTTTCTGACTGAAATTCGAACAATTTAGCTGTATCATTCCAATTTCAAACTGTATCGTTCCATTTTTAGTCTGAGATTAGTAAACTGTATTGTTCTAATTTCACACTGTATCATTCCAATTTTACTCAGAGAGTAGTAAACTACATCGTTCCAATTTCAAGCTGTATTGTTCCAATATTAGTGAGAGATTATTAAACTATCATTTCAATTTTAAGATGTATCGTTCCAATTTTAGTCAGAGAATAGTACACTATATTGTTTCAATTACAAACTGTATCGTTCCATTTTTAGATTAGTAAACTGTATTGCGACAATTTCAAACTGTATCATTCCAATATTAGTCAGAGATTATTAAACTGTATCGTTCCAATTTTAAGCTGTATCGTTCCACTTTTAATTAGAGATTATTAAACTATCATTTCAATTCCAAGCTCTATTTTAATTATATTCCTCTGGTTGTACAACAATGGGAACTGATGTAGACACACACACACACCAGAGATGGAGCACTCATTAGAGCTGCATGGTGCTTGCTATACAAGCAGGTGTGAAAACCGTTTTGTACAACGCTATGTACCATGGTGTAGTTGCCAACGGGGTCGGGAGTTGGACGGAACGAGGGCGCCTGCTGGCTGAAGCCCATACTGCATCGCAGTGTGCAATGTGGGTGGGCCATACTGCACCGCAGTGTGCAGTGTGGGGGGGGCCATGCTGCACTGCACCGCAGTGCGCAGTGTGGGGGGGCCATACTGCACCGCAGTGCGCAGTGTGGGGGGGGGCCATACTGCACCGCAATGTGCAGTATGGGGGGGCCATACTGCACCGCAGTGTGCAGTGTGGGGGGGCCATACTGCACCGCAGTGTGCAGTGTGCAGTGTGGGGGGGCCATACTGCACCGCAGTGTGCAGTATGGGGGGGGGGCATACTGTACTGCAGTATGGGGGGGGGGCATACTGTACTGCAGTATGGGGGGGGCATACTGTACTGCAGTATGGGGGGGGGGGGGCATACTGCACCGCAGTGTGCAGTATGGGGGGGGGCTGCGGGGGGCAAGTGACAATATGGGGGGGAGCTGCAGGGGGCAAGCGACAACGGCAACCACACTTTGCAATTTTTAAATTGCGAATATTCTAGTTTCCATTTGTCACTTTGACCACTAAGCTCCACCCTCTGACTGCTGAATTGTGCATATTGTTCATATTGCTTACTGCTTGGTGGCGTGTTGTTGGGTTGTTTCATTGATGACAACAACTAAGCAAATCATTGTGCCAGGATAGCTCAGTCGGTAGGGTGCCTGACTTCGGAACACAAGATTGAGGGTTCAAGTCCCACTGCTGACAATACAAAGTCTGAGTCTCCAAAAACCCTGCTGTGTTTCCACAATCACATGATGTATTTCTTCCATGTTTCTATGGCTTATTTGTGCATATTTAAGGAGCGGTAGTGGCTCAGAGGTAGAGTAACCGGATGGTAACCACAAGGTTGCCGGTTCGATCCCGGGCTCCTGCAGAGTTAGTGTCGATGTGTCCCTGTCCCACTGCCATCAGTGTATGAATGTGTGTGTGAATGGGTGAATGTGATGCACAATCTATGTAAAGCGCCTTGGATAAAGGCGCTATATAAATGCACCATTTACCATTTACCAAGCAGTCCACTGAATGTGTGTTGTTTCCAGTACGTCTTGTGTCTGTTGGGTAGCCTCATTGGTAGAGCGCATGACTTGGAAATGAGAGTTCCTGGGTTCAAATCCCGGCACGGACACCTAGTAATATGAGTCAATCATGCACAATCTCATGTGGTCTTCTACATCTAAGTTCATGGTTCTATGTGTAACCCAGGGTAAAACTCAATGTAATGGTGGTTGTCACCATTCGGCCATGTTGTGTTTTGTCACTATTCGGCCATGTTGTCACTAATGACAGTTCACAGCTCAGTTCACCACTCACTCACAGCTCACCAATCATTTACTCATTCACCAAATCAGTGGCCTTGTGGTTAGACTGTCCGCCCTGAGACTGGGAGGCCGGGGTTCGATTCCCGGCCGGGTCATACCAAAGGCTCTAAAAACGGGATCCAATGCCTCCCTGCTTGGCACTCAGCATCAAGGGATGGATTGGGGGTAAGACCCTGTGTCATACTAGCGTCATGTCCAGAGGGTGTACTTGTACATCAAGCTGCCTCATGCTACAGAAACAGGAGATAGGCACCTGCCCTATGGGCCTCATGGCTGGGCAAGGCTGTTTGACTGTCACTATTCGGCCATGTTGTCACTAATGACAGTTCATAGCTCAGTTCACCACTCACTCACAGCTCACCAATCATTCACTCAGTCACACCAGATTACAATGTGAGTCAGTCTCACACATAATTACCTGATGTATTTCTGAAGTTCAGGCTCCCATGTTTCTATGGCTTATTTGTGCGTATTGTTCTTACTCCTTATTGCTGCTTGCTTGATCCCGTTTTATTGCTGCTTGCAGCTGTTTTTGTTAGTGTTTTTCTTCACGTTCCATGGACTAATTCAGGGATTGTAATACAAATGCTTGGCACTGTGCTGGAATTTAAATTTCTGGCACTTGATTGATCATGAATAATTTACTGATAAAACGAACTATACAATAGCATGCCTTCCTGCAACCTATACTTTAGCAGGTTATCAATTTATCTCACTGCATGTGCTTTCAGATGAACTTGGGTTGAACATGGCCATCAAATGGCTTTTGTCTTTTTTATTTTTGGTAGAAACTAACCCTAACCTCCCACTAACCTTCACATTGTACAATTTGGACATCCAAACAAATAATAATGGTCTGTCGGACTAATGGGTGGCCTCCTTTTTCTCCAAACCACATGACGTCATTTTCACAGCTTTTTAAGGTCTATCTTGACTGAGGTTTTACCAAAGACACAACAGTTTCTTTCTTCTTGGTACCACGGCACCACTAGCTGTCCGTAAATACTCCTGTCATCCCTTGTAGCTAATGTCTTGATAAACGTGTGCCATGCCCTCTGCAACACTTCCCCCTGTCTCTTTGTGTCTACCAGAGTCTGACCCCCAAGTCTCCTGCTAAGTGTACCATAATTCTCATCTAGTCGTCATCTGGTCTGCTTTGCAGCCACAAGGAGGTCATCAGATCATTGTTACTCTCTCCACTATATATCTCCACTTTACCATGTCTCTATACCTGAACACATAGTCTGGAAATTGGGTGAATTTGTACACTTCAGAGATAAACGAATACTTAGAATCTTACTCTCTGTTTTGATGGAGTCAAGGGATTCTAATGCTTAATGTAAGATGAAGCATACATTTTAAATCTGGTTGAAACGGTTTTGTCTCATTACACATCTTTAGTCTCAATATACCGCATCACCGCTTGGCTTGTAGCCAAGCTGAAAAAGAGAGACGTACAATGACTGGGAAACTGAGCTTTGGTTTAGTGATATAACATACACTGTGTGAGGTAAATATACAGTTGTTAAAGAAGAAGAGAAATTTAGGAAGATATAAGGAATGTAGGAGAAATTACAGTTGAGGACGTCGATTGGAACTCAAATAAAACATGTAAAGAAAAAGAAAAGCATTGCCATAGGGATTTGAAATCGTAGTCTGTATGATCCATGGAAAAGACAATATTATGATAAATGGAAATGACACAAGTAACTGATTGTGATGACAAAATAACATTGCAAGAGAGATATTGTGTTACTTGTATCGTGAATTGAACTCAACTGAAGTGAATTAAATTTAAAAAACTAAAATTAAAAAAATAATAATTAAACAACCATATTCTGTTGGTTTACAGTTACATTGTATGCTGGTTTGCTGAAACACTGCAGATTTCACCAAATAGCAGCGTTCTTTACCCCTTAAAGTTTTTTGCTGCGATGCTCCTTTCTGTTCACGTTTCTGTTGAGCGTCTTCTAGAGATATTGGGAGACCGTGTTCTAAAACGCTACAGCAGATGTGCGTTAGTGAGCTCATTTCTTTAACACAATCCACACTCACTACTTTGTAGACTTTACTGGAGAGCAAAGTGCACGCTAATCTTTCATGTTTGCGATTTACGGGAAACGGCGTCTCCAAGTGGCATCTGTGTGTCGGAGACACGTTTGTTCATTCTTTACTCCAAAGCGGGAGTGATGCTTTAGCAGCAGACAAATGGATTTTGCATGTGGTCTTATATTATCATTCCCAGTGGCCATGTTGAGGTGCTAACGAGAGAGAGAGACTCCGCTGGTCTTCTGGAGAACAGAAGGACCATGGAGGCCTCAAAACTGCTTTTAATCATTGAAGTGAATAGTGGTGGGACATAATGACCATCTTCACATGGTTTTTAATGGGACTCATCCAAAGCCTTAAGATAACCACAGACTCATTCATACCGTTCATAAGAGTTCAAAGGTTGGTCGCGAACTTGGCAGATGTGGGGGAAGAAAACAACCCCCTCTCTCAAACCTCGTTCAATGGGGGCAGCTTCTCCACCATTGTGGATCGACCACTGGAACGAGGTGGTGGCTGAATGATGTCTGGCTGTCCATTGGTGCAACGTGAATATTGGGATTTGAAAAGAGGGTCAATAGAGGACTCATGTTTGTTTCCTACTGGTTTGAAGACTTAAAAAAACATTCTATATGGTGTTTCTATAGAAGCCACTTTTTGTCTCTGAGAGTCAGGGGGCTAAATAATACTGGCCTAGAAGAATACTGGATCCTGTTGATTGTTCTGTATTTTTAAGTGGTTCTTCTTGTTGGCTTGTGTGTTTGTGTGTGCATAAGCATGTGTGTGGCTGTACGAGACTGCGCATGCCTGTGTGCACGTGTATGTGAGTTGTGTGTGCTCACATCACGTATGTGTTTGTGTGTGCATGTGTGTTCCTGTTCTCATATGTTTTGTGTCACTCCACATTAAAGAACCACTCGCCCAATAAACAGGCAATCCTCCACAAATGCTGTTCCCCAGTTGGCGGACCTGATACGCCCACTTTAGTAGGCAGTTCACATGTCCACCTGCTTCTATTCACTCTGACAATTAACACCGTCAACATAGCAGTAATGCTGCTTCAAACTATGCCACCCTCTCTCTCTTCTCTCTCCCTCTGTTCCAAACCTGATGTGACCGCAGATAATGTATCTATCTCAATCATCCTCAACGTTCGACCTAAAACGTTGGGGACGGGGATTTCTATATTGAGCTGTCAAGGATGCTGACAGAGAAGTGGTAATCATTGATATTTGATAGCAACAGGGCCCTCCCTGTTGGGGTTTCAGCTACTAGCTAAGTGTGCTTTATTGAATTGGGGAAAAAAGAAGAGAGGGGGTGTAGAAGGCTATATGTAGTGTGTATGCCAAAACAGACCCCCTAATCCTCAGACAGCGAGACATGACAAGACTCCTAAAACTCTTAACCGTTTAGATTTGGCACTTGTGTGTAAATGCACATTTTATAGTTTTTCCACGACTGGCATCAGATGGGGTGGGTGTGAGTCAGAATCATAAACTGTGGGTTTTCAAAGCTAATTTTGGAAAGTATATTTTTACTTTTAAGGGAAAAAAGTATCAGTTAATTCAAAAGGACCCATTATGAAAATCATTTGATCCACCATTTACAAAACAAGAACTGTTTTTATTCCAATCTTTAGAATACTTCTGAGAGATGGCATTTTCAATTATTTTCATTTGAGCCGAGGAGGTTACTTTAATTTAGGTTTCAATGCAGCAACATTTGGGTTAATGTTTCATGCTTTCACTATAGCAGCTTGGAACCTTGGTCCAGCTCAATATGTCTGTTTTCAATTATTACTAATTACAAATAAATGACTTTGGCACTGACAGACTGTTTGGATTGACCACACGTTTGAATCAGAGTATTGGAACTGTCTTCTTATATAGCTGCTGAAGTGAATTGAATGATCCCAAGGCATCGTTTGACTTGCAAGAATCGCAACTTTCCACTGATTAAAGCAAACAATAGGGATGAGTGAGAAATTGACTGTCGTGCTATGTATATATACAGTACACACACTATACCATTGTATTCAATAAACCATGAATGAGATCAGTATTATGTTGCTGAATGAAATGTAGTTCTTTTTCTACCTCAGTCGTTCCCAAACTGGGGGATGGGACCCATGGGGGTAACCAAATAATTGTGGGTGGTACCCAGGATGACTAGCTTAAAGATTTCCCTGAATTCCACAATTATAATTGTATGATTTTACACTATATGCTAAGTATAGCGCCCCTCAAAAAGGTGCTTTTTACAAATGTGTTTGTAGATGACCGTTTGCTCTAAATATGAAAGCGGTGGCTGTCTAATAACCTTTCAGCATTGCAAGTTACTCTTTGTAGCCAAGAGGTGTGAGCTGACGCTAACACATCAACAGCCTCACACCAGAGGGCAGCAAAACGGTTAATGTGCAAGATCGTTTTCTGACTCATACAGTTATCAATATACAGTATACAGTAGTGTCTGCAGATGCCTTTTTGATTAATCCCAAATTGGCCACATTTTAAAAATTAAACACACAAACATTGTGATCTAGCTCACAACAACTCCCAGTGCGAGGCATTGTGAGGTTGTTCAGTTTAGCTATTTTCAAAATATGTTTCTGTGGAACTAAAATTCAATAAAGTCCATGCCATGGTGGGGGTCTCGGGGGTTGTGGGCCAGCAGCAGCGAGATTTCTTGGAGCCCTTGCTCACACTTTGAGAATGTTTTTCTTTTTCCTTTTTGTATGGAAAGCACATTTTGACATCTCAATTGGCTCCCGTATCTACAGTATATCACATAATTTATACGATTGTAACTTCCAAAAGTTAATGGGTTACATGCTTTTATATGAGGACACACACACACACACACACACACACACACACACACACACACACACACACACACACACACACACACACACACACACACACACACACACACTTACAGTTGAGTAAATTATTAAATTCCACCCATTTTCTGAGAGGGTACAAATGGAACCAAATGGATCCATTCAGGGTCTGAAAGAGAAATCATTAACATAGTGAAACACAACTTTAACAATGATGTCATCAAATTGTGTTTGACCATATCATTTTTCAGACCTCCATTTCTAGGAAACACAGAATGGGGGAACTTTTTTATCATGTCCACACAACATCTCTACATTAATGGCACAGTACATTGTTAAGAATGGGTGGAATTCCCCTTTAAATGAAGGGTTGCTTTTGTTTTTAATGACCTGTGAGGACGGTCAGCTGGTAGAGGAAGTGTGGAGGAAGTGATGTAGAGTCATCGGTGCTAAGTGGATTGACCCAGGCCATCATGATTAAGGTCATAAACACACTGCCGGTCAAGGGGTTATTAGGGGTTATAAAGGTTCGTAAGGTTATAAGGAGCGGGTCTGGAAAAGATTACCCTGTAAACGAATAGCACGCATTCCACACTGACTGTTTAGTCACGAAATTGGTTCAGATCAATTCAAGCTGACCGCATGAGTCCATTAAGACCGAAACTGTGACAAACGTGTCAGTTTTATTCAAGGATTTTCATGTTTACATGCAGATATATTTGATTTCGGGAATGCTCAAGGATTTAAAATGTAGCAGTGTATGTTGTAGACAGCTGGGAGCAGTCATGATACGTTAAAGTTAAAACTTAAAAGTGATATGTGGTTTAGGATATAGGGGGAATGGATGTAGTTGATTTAGGCTTCAGATAACAGCTTGGAGATAAGGAGGGATCATTCCATGCTGTTCGCCAGTGCATTGTGCTGACTTGTCTTTCCTCATCGCTTTTCTGAGTGATGTATAAACTTTGGGCCAATTATTATCAGCTCATGGCTTGTATGGCAAGTATTGTACTTTTGTGAGGTTGAGCGTCTGTCTGTTGTCATTTGAGTCGGGGCACATGCAAGCAGGGGCGGATGTAACATTTTCCAATTGGGGGGGCAGGAGAAAATGGTATGGGGGCCCATACCATTTTCTCCTGCCCATGGCTTCATCGCCACGGGCAATGAAGCCACCCCCATACTATTTTCAGTAGTGTTTCAAATATTTTTTAAATATAAGCACTGAAATATCTTGGGTTGTTTTGCATGCCATCATATTTGGTGGGGCAGACTGGGCATTTAGGGTGGCATTGCCCCCACCATGCCTATGCCTAGATCCGCCCCTGCATGCAAATAGGATGAGAAATGTGTCTTTACAGTGTGGTCAACGTCTCAGACGGTTCAGATCCAGGAGGAATGACCCTCCCAGTTTATAATGGGAACCAGAGCATTTACCTTCCTGGCTGTATTCCACAGACTTTATTTTAGACAACAACATCTCTCTCTTTATCTACTTCCCTCTCCTCATGTTACTGCTTCTGGAGGGCTCATTGTTCATTTCCTCTACACCTTTTATACTTTCCCTTTTTGTTCCTCCCATTGTTATTCTTTCTATTTATTGGTCTCTCTCATAGATTTATGTCTCTCTCAAATGTGCAAACACAAACACACACGAACACACACACACACGCGCGCGCGCACACGCGCACACACACGCACGCACGTGCGCACATGCATACACACACATATTCGCACTCACTCAAAGTCTTTCCCATTCATCAGTGGCTAATCTGTAGTCAGTCTTGAGGTGTTCAAGGGCCACACGTTTGTAATGAGAAATAGCTCCTGGGCATAGAGTGAAAAAACCCTGTGTGTGCGTGTGTGCGTGCGTGTGCGCCCTCTCAGTAGTTACCCCAGCTTAACTAACATAAATATTTGGCCCCATAAAGGCCGTTAGCTCAGACTTATGAATCATAAAGCTCATTAAATGGGAGTGTAAATAAACAGAAAAGCGGGGCCCTGGCGCCCCATCACATCAGCCACGCCTCCCTCCATAACTCAGTCTGCTCCCTGCCTGGTGTGGAAGGATGTATGTATGGTCAGCACCTGGGCAGCAGGTCCCTGCGCTCAGCCTGACAACCTGTTTGGGCTCAGGTGAGGAGTGGAAATCTTAATGGTATTGACCAGTGTGTGGAAGTCCAACCTCCTCCGGCACATTGAGATCCATTTCTTCTCTGCGACTGTGGAGTCCATTCTCCTGTGTGGCTGTGAATGTTGGACACTAACACAAGCCCTGCAGAAATCCCTGGATGGGTGCTAAACCAGAATGTTGGTGCATTCTGTGGTACTGAACATCATGCAGACGTACTAAAGAAAGATGCTGGTACCCTGGTACAGATAGCACAATTGCCGGGAAATCAAAGAAGTCAAATGAGCTGGCCGATTGTAGGAGAACCGAGATGATATGAGGACGACGTAGAGAGAGAGAATCTCTAGCTAAGTGACAAAGGTGTCATTTAGCGTCCCAGGGTATTCATCCTGATCCTATTGTCATACCCTGAGTTTTAGCGTTCAACCTCAAATTGTGCGTGCATTCTCCAAATATGGAGTGTGACCCACGCACAGACAGACATTTCTGCCTGGCTTGTATAGTAATCTCACTTGCTTCAAATTTAGTGATGATCACATTGATCGATGTTCTCCGTTGTTTCCACCGGCCAGGGGAGTAGGGTGGGGATCCACTGCCATGATCTTGCTGGCAACCCACCAGAAATCACACAGGCTGGACCAGGCAACTTCCACCATACATTTATTACCCATCAACCTGGCATCCCTATTTTAAGCATGTCGTTATAGGCAACATTTTTGCCCCACCCCATGATTTGATAAGCTGAGTTATGGAATTAAAAAATCTAAATCGCATGTGTTCTTTTTGTGCTGCTATTTTAGCTGCTTTTTAAATAGTTTGCCCACCCTCTGGTTTCCTCCAAAACGGCACCTCTGGAATCGCGGAAGCGATAAAATGGTGAATTAGTTGTGGCTTAAAACGGTTGTAAAGTGTTGTAAACAGCTCATTATGGACGATCACCCCATGGGGTCACTAACTTGGAAGCGTCCCTGAGAGATGTTGTTTCTCTCAGAGGTGATTTCTTTTACAGGGCTCACCGTTAGGAAGGAGCCACAGGGTTTATGGTGCATGGATGATGAGCTCATAATGATCACCAGTGGGAGGCATGAAGAACGTGTGTGTGTGTGTGTGTGTGTGTGTGTGTGTGTGTGTGTGTGTGTGTGTGTGTGCGCGCGCGCGCACGTGCACGTGCTCATATAGTAGGCTATACTTGTGAGGGCCAAATGTCCCCAATGAACCTGGCACTGAGCCCTTATTGAACTTATTGATTTGACTTGATTTGAGGGACAGACACCTCGCATTGTCGGACACAGGAATGGGAAGGGTTTAGCAACTGATTACTTAAGTTGCTATAAAATATAAAACACCTTGATGTCATATAAAGTATGACCACAGACCTAATATTCCCTATAATTTTATTATCATTTTGTTTTTAAAATTATATAGTGATCGGTGGTATGCCCGCCATGGTACTGTAGCCTGGGGAATATTTCTCATATTTCTCAATATTTCTCTCTTATTTTAACAGGCAACACACGTTTTGCAGAGAGAGAGAGAGAGAGAGAGAGAGAGAGAGAGAGAGAGAGAGAGAGAGAGAGAGAGAGAGAGAGAGAGAGAGAGAGAGAGAGGGAGAGAGGGAGACTAACTATTAGGGGGACATCTGGTGATCTGTGATGAAGACATGTATTATGTCAGATAATGTATATATAATCTATTTGAATTCAATTAAGATTTATAGACATCGTAAAAGTTTGTCTTGGTTCTCAGCCCAAGGATTGAAAACGTTTCCATTTATGGGATAGGCATTTAGCGGGTTTGGTTTAGGAGTTGGAGTTATCCCTGCTTTATAATTATATACTGTTGTTTCAAAAGAAAATTAGTCTACTGTCTAGAAGCTCATGCACAATGTGTGTGTTAGTGTTATAAAAAAAAAATACCCAGTGTGTGTGTGTGTGTGTGTGTGTGTGAGTCATAAAAAGCACATGCCATGATTTTGCATATGGAACTCTCATGAACATAATATTTGTGTCCTATGCATATCTTTTGTATGGACATACATACATAGTTAAAGTGTGTGTGTGCGTGTGCGGGCGGGCGGGCGTGCACGCGCTAATGCGCACATAAGTGTGTGACTGCATGCCTTCATGTGCACATGTGAAAAGGAGGAAATCAGCGTGTCTGTGTGAGCTGAGCAGAAAGGCCAGACTGAGGCGCCGCCAGCGGCTGTTCAGTGCATTTAAGGGCAGCAGCCTGTGGAAGGTCATCCATCACACTGAACAGCATACTGTAGGCACAGATACACCGTAGAGTAGAGTAGACTGACAGTGATGAACTATAGGAGAGATGTGAGCTTAGTTTGATGTATGGCCCATTATATTACAATCAAGGCGAGCACATGACTGCAAACCACTTTTAGGATGTCTTCCACACCTGGTGAAAAGTTGTTGTTTTATAAGGAAGTTTGCCTAAATGGAGCAAGACTGTAGGTTGAAACAGGAAATTATTTGAATACCGAGTACACACTGAGGTTGTTTAAAAAAAATCTAAAGTGTACAAAAAGAAGCCATAGGACACCAAAAAAGGTCCTAAAAGAAAAATCATTAACATGGTGTAACACAACTTGATGATGACATCAAGTTGTGTGTCACCATGTTAATGATTTTTTCAGACCTCCATTTCTAGGAAACACAGAATGGGGAGAACCTTTATCATATCCACACAAATGGGTATAATAATAATAATAATAATAAAATGGGTATAATTTCCCTTTAAGGTGTAAGGGTAAGATATATAGCCCTTGTGAAAGGCTACGTTGTGCCGAATGTGGTGACCTATTGATTTCTGCTCCGCATGGCTGCAGGCTGCAGGCTACAGCTGTGTTGAATGGGACGAGGTTGCCAGCAGACGCTGGGTCACGTGCTGTCTGTCAATCATCAAAAAGGTTGTGTAAAAGCGACCTCTCCTTCCTGTCCATTTACCAGCCTTTGGCCATTTCACGGCCTGTGGCAAAAACCTGTGTTTGTCTAATCTGGGAAACACTCTGGAATTCATTACACTGATGTGGCATCTACCTCTTTGATTAAAGAGAGCCTTAGCTGACTAATAGCCAAGGATTTTATCACTAATCGATTAGTTTGCTTAATTAATTACAAATGGTATTTTTCAGGAAGTTAACTCAGTATGGAGAAACCAAATTCACTATACTGAGACCAACTAACCAAGGGTGCATTTGGATATAAGCACTGAGTGCACTGGGGCCAATACAAACCAAAGTGTGAGTGTGCTCACGGTCTTTTTGTCCATGTAACCATTGGTCAACTAGCCTTGGTGGTTCCCTTACTTAGAATTGCCTCATGCGTTATGTATAATGTCAAACGTAGTGCTAATTGACGTAGTGCTTGAGTCTTATTTAATATCAAAATATTTCAGTATATTTGTGGAACTAATAGGCTTCTGATTCTAATCATATTAAGACCACCATGGGCACACTCAGTCACTGAGGCTGTTGTGATAGGACACCACAGGGAAACAGCTCCTTGTGATGTAGTTGTAAAGATCACAAGACTGTGGTAATGAGGTCAGATGTTGGGAAGGGAGAGAGATAAGGGAATAAATGAAGATGGATGGAGTTAGAACCACAGGGTCCTAAACTGCAGGAAGAAAATATTCGTTTTGGGAAAAGATTAAGGACCAGGTGGTTACTTATTTTAACACAACCTTGTAGTGGTTAGGGATGACAAACATTTACTTATATTAGACCAGATGATAACATTAAAGCAGCCGTTGAGGTTCAGGTTGAGACAAAGTGTAGCTGAAGAAACAGTTGTAATGCAAGACCATTATCGGGAGGAACTTTTTGGTCTTTTCTGCACATTCTCCATATCGTTTTACTGTTAATGGAAAAAATGCTGTATTTTTGCAAAAGATTTTTCCTACAAAACACAACTCCAAAATATAATTACTTTATCTCGAGATCACATACAGTATCAATATCACTGTGAAGATTGTAGATAGTGATAGCAGTTTGTCATTGGCACAGGAATTACTGATTCCATTGTAACATGATGATGGTGGTGGTGGTCTACAGTATGTGTGCTGCTGATCACTGGGTCTGAGTGTTCACAGAGGCTTCTGAAGACCTCATGGGGTAGTATTATGGAATAGAGGCAGCAGGACTTCTTTTTCTAAAAGGCACCAGCCCACATCTTATCTGCTTCTCAGGGAAGTGAGAGTTTGCTGTAAAAACCAACGGTCATTAACATGATAATCACTTAATTTGGTAACATACTTGTATGTCTCTAAAATAGATAATTTATATACCCCACTGCATTCTAATATATTATGCAATTATTTACAGCAATTTACTATCCTACATATAGGAAAATGAATGATTGTCAATTTGTCAAAAATGATGAAATATGACTGAAAGCTCAGTAAAGTTGGGCAGCACACCACCCCAACAACGTAATCCACTAGCCTTGTCAATCAATATCGTCAATATCGTCTAAAGTAAATGACAAACTTGGCTCTAAAACAAACATGCAGAAATAGTTTTCACGCGTCCCAGTGTAAGCACACTTTCAACCAGACCATGTAATCCAGCCGGCTATTTTCCTTTCTATTCATGAGGTATGTGTCTTTAAGTGCTACTGGCTCCCAGATTTACCTCCACAAAACTCTCCTTTTGTTTGTCCTCTGCACGGTCGGCGTGGTGACCCGCTGAACCCCGTAGCGCGCCTAAGTGGCTCCTGATTGTGTGCATTGCAGAGTGGTGATAATGTCTACCAGATTCTCTTGTCACATTCTCAACTGTGTGAATACATGGGGAGCAGGGTAGGCACACATGATACTGGTACGCAAGTATCACACACATGGTGAAACACACACACACATGCATGCACATGTTTACTCTATCCCCATTAGCAAACAGTTCAGTGATCCATTCATCATCATCCAGATTGTTTTCAAACAGCAGAGCAGCACTTGTCCAGCCTCCAGCCAAACACGTTGACAAGACCATGTTGAAACTGTCAGCGGCTTCTCTTCCTGACGTGTCTCAAATGCTGGGATAAGATCTAACCTGGCTATTGTTCAATTGTGCTGTTCACACACACACACACACACACACCACACACACACACACACACACACACACACACACACACACACACACACACACACACACACACACACACACACACACACACACACACACACACACACACAATACAGCTGTTTGCAGAGGCTCAGTGTTCAGGCTGCTGATCCATACCTGCATTTATGCCTTATCTGCCGTCCGTTGGTAAGCATGACACATCACATACTGCATCACCATGCAGACAAAAACGCATATGATATCTCCATGCAGAGGATACCTGTCCATCTATGTGCCAAGCGGTCTGTGGTCCAAACCACAGCCCAATCCCATCCCACAACAACCATTCTGCTCCTATCTTCAGCGCTCTGACCCCTGGCCTCCACCGTGCTGAATTAAGCTGTCAACATATGGCCGCTCCCTCAGTGTTGATTCTAGTCGAAGACGGCAAAACAAACCAGGTGGCCTGCTCCCTCCTTTCAGGATTCTATACCATTTCTAGCCTGGCTAAAGCCAGACCGAATCAGCTGTTGGCAAAAAATTGGGAGACAGTATGCAAACATATTTGAATACTGTGTCCTGATTGGCCATGCCAATTTTCTGCAGTAGGAAATGGGTGTACAATTGAGCTATTCCAGACCAATCTGCTGACAGTCATTTTTTTTGCCAACAGCTGATTCAGTCTGGCTTTAGCCAGGCCAGGCTATACATTTTCTTCTTTCATGTGTTTTTTGTCAGAACCTTACATATCGTTGCTTCATTCTTTAGTTTTTTCCTTCATAAATCAGTGCTATTTAACAAGCAAGTCATACAACAACCAACTTTGATGAGGCAGTACTGCTTTCATTTCCTGAACAATGAACATATTAGTGCTGTGTGGTTTCTTCCGGACAGCAGAGATATATTAGAGCACGTACAGTACTTTGTGTGTTTATATATTGTAGCTCAATGCAGCAGGCTTCAAATTCCAATAAACTGAGTCATGGGAAAATCGATCAAATCTAAACCTGGAGCATTTGCTTTATATGTTTTGCCAAATATGAAAACGTTAATGTGTATTGGGCCAGCAACAACCATTATGACCCCCTTCAGCTCCACAGAAATATGTGAAACACATGATTGGAATCAGATTTGATATAGTGCCGTGCATCCTCTATATATAAAGAAATAAAAGTGAAATAAAGCCATCATAAAAGATAATCGGTCCTGACTTCCAGTAAATGATACAACAGTTCATCTATCAGACACTGGGAGCTTCTCAATCACCCATAGGACTGGAACCCCACATTAGCTCATATATATAAATATATATAGCTGACTAGTGACATTGGAGACATTTTTTGGGAAAGCAAATGCCCTTTCCCAAAAGCGGTCTGTAATCTATTTCCTTGTTTTTTTACAAGTGGTTTTAACTTGCATTATGTCTTCAACTCTTATTTGCTTATTTGGCCTCAAATAAGCTAAACTGTCTGCCAAATGGCTTGATATAATTGATAATTAAGGCACACTGAGTCATCATCACAACATGCCAATGTTCATGTCCCATTGGCACAAACTTAATCATCTTGTTTCAACTCAAGTCAAAAGACAATAAGCTTTTGGGCTCAGTGCCAAATGGGATGATTTGTAGGAATATGTTCGCTTCTCATTGTGCTCATCATCGTCATTCTGTAAGCTTAACTGATGCATTCTCCCACTGGAACTACAGGATTTCCCAAAGGTTTTTTGCCAAAGCAATGGAAACATTGTACCGATTTGCACTGCCAAGGTCAACACTGGTCACTATCTCAGGCATGCTTATGACCATATCTCTACACTCCTGGGGTCCACCAATATTAACTTAGACACGATTCCAATGGAAACTTTGTTTGTTTGTCTGTTTTTAGAAGCAGTTCAGTGGAATAACAGGGACGGCGCAAAGGGAATGGTCCTGGTGTGTAACTTGACTTGAACCATCTTCAGAAATGTGTTTTTCAGACTCCAGAGTGGTTGAAATGTAGCCTACCTTTGGCCCAGATGCATCTGCTTGACGAGCCAGTATACCGTCCATCATCACTCAACTGCCTGTCACATCTGGCCATGACGACGTTATTCCAAACCACCATTTTATTGTTTAAATTGTTGTTTCTCTTTCAGAAGTGTTTGGGCACCAACTTTGTGATGGCGCCAACAGCGCTGAGTTTGTAACACGATGGTGGGAAAACCTGTTGGCTCGTGCATGAATAGAAATACATGCAGACGGCAGTGGTGTAACACAAGGAGACATTTTTGTGTATTTAGCTGCATATGTTTGACTCCAAACTGCAGGGTTTTGAGTTTTCCTTTGACAGGGTTCAAATTAGCAATGAGGCTTACTGTACAAGCAGCTGTCTTCACGCCGTATTCCCAGATAGGGATTCTGATGACACGCACACAGTCCTGGAACAGGTTCTACATGTGTGTGTGTGGGCTGCAACGGGGAGTAAAGCAGTAGAGAATTCATGCATGCCAAACAGGCAATGTAATATTACACAGTACTGATACATAAAGCACCTGTGTATTATAGTGTCTATTATTGCCATTAACCAACTGATATGTGGCTACAGATTGCCATACAAACACACATGTTTGTATGGCAATCACACACACACACACACACACACACACACACACACACACACACACTCACACACACACACACACACACACACACACACACACACACACACACACACACACACACACACACACACTTGATCACTTTTGTTTGCACATTGGAAGTTTTCTACTTTCATTTCTGTGTGTGTGTGTGTGTGTGTGTGTGTGTGTGTGTGTGTGTGTGTGTGTGTGTGTGTGTGTGTGTGTGTGTGTGTGTGTGTGTGTGTGTGTGTGTGTGTGTGTGTGTGTGTGCGTTCTCATCCATAAAGCTGTTTCTCTTCCTCTGCCTTGTACGTATGTTATTCATGTGTGGAAGCATGTGTGTTATTGATTCTATTGAGTAGTACAATTAAACAATAACAGGTCAGAAAAGAGAGTTTATTTCTATCAAGGGAAATGAAATAGCCCGAGTGCGGGTGAACTACAACAGCGCTATTAGTCTTCTTTTTACATTTTGTTTAACATTCCACACATCTGAAATGATGAAGCTACACAAGTGTTCAGCTAATTTCCATTCAAATTCGCAATGATTACAGATGAAAGAACTACTCCTTATATAACTGGGTAGGCAAGCCAAGAGTCTGACACCGAGTTGGATGCTAACAGAATTATCCAAGTGTACATACAAATTATTATGTTGTTTCTGGGGACTGGCTTTCCTCTGTTTGACCAGGAGAATGTGTTGTCCCAATCTCAGCAGGCCAGTGGCTGTGAAGGGAAGATTTGTATTGCCATACGCCAAGCCAAGGCCCTTAGCCAGAATACTGACGCCTGATAAAAGACACATTGTCCATGCGTTTGTTAAACCTTGGAACCTTTTCTTGCGTTCTGGGCGAGTGGAATAAGGGTTAACCTTGCTGTAACCTTGCTTTATGGGCCTGCTGCTGTTTAACACCACACAACACAAATGCCACAAATCAGCCATGTTTAATTTCCATGCCAGAACTCTACATTAAAAACATAAAAGCATGCAAACAAACATAGGTGAATACAGATAAGTAAGTAGTAGTGATACTAAAGTAATAATTAATAATCAATGAATCGTTGAATGCAAAATTAATACGATTTCTATTATTACAAGTAGCTGCATGATGTGTGATACATCAATAATTTATTTAATACCATTATTGACTGAATCTATGGTCTCTTATTCGCGGTTCTCTCTGCATGATCCACAACCACTCGGCCCCAGAATTTCAGTACTGTCTCGTATTTCGTAATAACAACACAACTATTTGATCAAGTTCAACAGAAGTCGTTTAATCAGCGCTCTCGCCATGAACGCCTCGTGACACTTTCCTCTGGGGTGTTCTGTGCAGACTTTGATCTGTCACACTGGATCAAGTGCGAGGATTTATGACGGAATTCCATCTGGGAACCATCTCTTTTGGGGACGTGAAACTCTCTTGTTGCTATCCCGAGAGAGAGAGAGGGGAGAAAGAGAGAGAGAGAGAAGAGAAAGAAGAGAAAGAAGGAGAGAGAGAGCCTGTCATGTTTGCACAAGCCAGTCATAAATTTGGTGAGAGGAAGGGCCCATAATACTGTGCTAATGGGTTACTATTACTATATTACTGGCCTGAGTGAACAGTATAGTGATCTGAGAAGCAGGCACTTCCTCAAAGTTGAACGCTGCTCCGTGCAGACTGCAGAGCTCACAATGTTTACAATAACTTTATACATTTGAGTGCGATAAAACCACAAGATTAAAGGGGGGGATATTTTCACTAAAACATCAGCACTCTGAAGTGTCTTAAAATGTTTTATATATTGCACGAGATTTGCCGACGTGAATGCGCAGATTTTGCTCTATCATCTCTCTGCACCGTTTATAGAAGTTCATCAGAAAACGGCGTCTAGCCCCTGGTTTTCTCTCTCCCATGAGAGGCAGTGGTTCACTGGATGTGCATGAAGTCAACAACATTCCGGGACACCGTTTGAGCAACATCACATCTCAATTGTTTATTCCCCCACTTCTGAAAAAAGTGGAACATTTCATGATGTTTCATTTTGACGAGGCTCAATAGATTCATATTCAGCGGAAAGTCGGTTTTGATAATCTCGGTCATAATTATATTCCCGCAGACATAGACTGTGTCCAATGGTCCATTGATAATAATAACAGTATGGGAACCAGAACTATGCAGATATTGGTGTTTGATATAAATGCCACGCCGTATGCAATCAAACAGGTTTTGAGGGGACTACCCACAGTTTCGAAGGTTCATTTTTCCAAACATGCTCTGCTCCTGTGCTTATGTTAGGGTTAAGGTTAGGAGATACCGGTAGGGTTAGTATTTTTCGGAACAATGAACCTTCGGACTAACGTCATGGAACTCTATTTTGAACGGCCATGATTCACTGAACAAAAGAATGTTGAACCTATTATTACAAATGTTTAGCATTCTCCAACCTTTGTAAAGTCCAGATTAGAGTCCTTCACGGGTCCATTTTCAAGGAACCGACTCGATTCAGACCCGGACGTAATTGGAGCCGCTCCGATTTGGACCCGTTGCTATAATTAACATGACGGCTCCGGACCGTTGAAAGCCCGGGGCGATTTAAACCCGCTCCAAGACGGACCCGGTGCTATTATTGAAATTATGGCTCCGGACCGTTGAAAGCCCGAGGCGATTCAAACCCGCTCCGAGACGGACCCGGTGCTATTATTGAAATTATGGGTCCGAACCGTAAATGTCCGAGCACCCGAAATGTCCGAACGCTTTAATGAGTTCTACTAGTATATTATGAATAAGACGGTCGCTTACTGTTAGTTGTCCACTGTTGGGTGGTGCTGCAGCACCACTCGATGGTCAATAGCCTACATTGAACACCATGCATGTTGAACACGGACTCGTGAGTCCAACTGTTCACAGCGTATACATAGAAAATAAATCCACGTCTTCTTTAGATGTTGAATCCCAGTAGTAGCTGTACTTTTCTTCTTAGCCATTATTCCACCATTGTGTGTAAATAAAAATAATAATCCATAGTCAACTATTATAACTGCCGCCTCGTGATGGTACGTCACACAATTCATATCTCCGTTGTGGAAGAGTGGTTTCTTTTTTGTTCTTGTGGTCTCTGTTGCACCAGCAGCAGACCATAGTCTTTATTGGTTATCTTAATAATTATTATTATCACGATAGTTAAGTTGTTGCCATCTTTGTGTGTGTGGTGTTGTTGTTGTGATGATGATGATGATGATGACGTATGCAGTAACTTCCTGCTATGCTAAAGTCACCTGACTCAATGCTCGCCTCTCACTGGCCGGAGGAGAACAAGGGGGATGACGAGGGTGATTGACAGCTGTGGCGGCCAATCCCCGGGTTTTGGGTGTAACCCGAGGTCCGAGACGCCCTGGAACCGGCCTGATTGTACCCGGGACATGCAGGGGACATGCGGGAACCGGCCTGAACGAACCCGCGACATCGCGGAACCGGCCCGTTTGTGCCCGGATGTCATTTCTTGTAAACGGAACCGGAACCGGCCACGGGCCGGGTCGGTGCTCGGGTTTTACCGGGTCTCGGGTTAACCCGAAGTACTCTAGTCCAGATATTCTCTGTAAAGAGGGCAAACATAATAATGTGAAGTTTTCATCTGGTTCTGCAGTAACATTAAAGTGTCAACTTATTCCTGCGTTTTTACCCTGGAACAGTGTGTGTGTGTGTGTGTGTGTGGGGGGGGGGGGGGGGGGGGGGGGGGGGGGGGGGGGGGGGGGGTCAATTAGGCATTAGGCTGATGATGTATTTGTCTGAGGGGCGGGTGGGTATTGGACTGCAGGGAGGCTGCTTGGTGATAAATGAGCATCTGTATCAAATTTGTGTGTGCCTCTGTGTGTGTGTGTGTGTGTGGGGGGGGGGGGGGTTCAAGAGTGCGTGCCTGCCCATGCTAGCGTGTTTAGCGCTCTTCAGAATATCTTGGCAGGTCAGCTGTAGCGTATATATACTTCATTCTTGCATGCAGATCTTATCAAGGCAGTGAACCATCCTGAGTATAAACCATTTGGCTTATCGCCTGAAATGGACCCTGCTACTGCGGGGCTGTAGATGGACACAACACATGAATGGTAACAATATGGCAGAATAGGAGAAAAGCACACAAGACAAACACAAGGGAAAGTGATACAGATGAGAGATTGTAGGGTCAACAAGACAAATGGAGCAACAGGACAACGATATAGTTGGAAAACGGTGGAAGAAAAGCAAACAAGAAGTGAAAAGTTTAGATCGGTTCAGATGACATGGTGGCTAGTGAGAAACAGAAGAAACAAATCCATTCTCCTGTCTTTTGAAAATGAAGTGTAGAGATGGTGAAGGAGCAACCCTGTCCACAGTGTTGCCAACTTGGTGCATTGGTTGTTATATTTAGCTTTCTTCCAGACCCCCCCAGCGCCAAAATTAGTGAAAAACTCCTGGTGCTTTTTGCTGATGAGTTGGGGCGAAATTGGTTGACATGCAGGCTATCCTATGATAGAGTCCTCCTTCCTTCCTAGAAATGACCATTGGTAACCAAATGGAACATTATAGATCTGTAACTCTTGAAATCGTAAAATGAAACCAAATGGACCTTTACGCGTCCATTTGGTTTCATTTCACGTTAAAATATATTAAAACATCTGAATTACCTAATTTTCAAGAATCTCTACGTTTAGAAAATGTTGAAGAATTGCTATTTTGACCAATATTTTGCCCGTTATTTCTCCTAAATTAGTCCGAGAGACTAAACTAAACTAAACTCCTCTGTGGCTAAAATGCAGAATAAATTGTGGGCCCTGTTATGAAAATGGTTGAAAAGAAAACCACTGCTCTAACGCATTCTAGTGCATTTTGGAAGTGCCACTAGTGCATGTTGGATTTTGGCAGTTGGCAACACTGAGCCTGTCTCCCAGCTGGCCTTGGAGCTTGGAAGGAGGGAGTGGTTGCATGGTGGTTGTTGAGAGCTCCCACTGTTTCTGGCTCCACAGTGTGCAGACCAGGGTCATCTGTCCCCTTAGAGCCTCACACAGCATAGGGAATAGCTCATCCTCGGCTGGCCGTGGTGCTGGATGGGACAACGTTCCACAGCAACGCTCCACTCATTTGAGTGTGTCGGTCAAGAGCTGCCGAGAACAGTGTTGCAACTGTCAAAATTCAAAATGCACTAGTGGTACTTCCAAATGCACTAGAGCAGTGGGTTTTCAACCATTTTCATACCAGGACCCACGATTTATTCTGCATTTTAGCCACGGACGACCACCATTTGATGTCGAGTTCAGTCTCTCAGACTATAGTCTAGGATAGAGAACTGGCGAAATGTTGGTCAAAATAGCAATTCTTCTACATTTTCTAAATCTTGAAAATTAAGTAATTCAGATGTTTAAATATAATTTACCTCTTGAGAGCGTAAAACGAAAACAAAATGGACCTGTAAGGGTCCATGTCAAATTCCAAAATGCACTTGTGGCACTTCCAAAATTCACTAGAATGCGTCCAAATGGACCTGTAAGGGTCCATTTGGTTTCGTTTTTTGATCTCAAGAGTTATAGATCTATAAGGGTCAATTTGGTTACCATGGTCCTTTCTAGGAAGGAAGAAGGACTCTATCATAGGAGGAAAAATGGTGAAAAACAAGGATTTTTTTCTCTGGCGCCCACTTTCGCCCCAACTCATCAACAAAAAAGCACTGGATTTTTCCCGCCAGGAGTTTTTCACTAATTTTGGCACTAGGGGGCTCTGGAAAAAAAAGCTAAATATAGCAACAAGTTGCGCCAAGTTGGCAACACTGCGTATCGGTCAAGAGCTGCTGAGAAGCTGCCAGCACGGCACTGGGAAGACTCTCTGGCTCTGCCCTTGTGCATGTGGGTGTGCACACGCATGCTCGCGCATGTGTGTGTGTGTGTGTGTGTGTGTGTGTGTGTATGTGTGTGTGTGTGTGTGTGTGTGTGTGTGCGTGTGTGTGTGTGTGTGTGTGTGTGTGTGTCGGTGCCAAAGCCAACAGACTTTATCTTGATGTG